>CM076083.1:14812500-15412500 GCA_038088235.1 Zacco platypus | reverse complement strand
CAAAATTATGAGAAAAAGTCACAAATATGAGATGAAATGTTGAGATATCAAGTCATAGAAATATAGTTGCTTATAAAGTCCTAACGGTGAGATAGTTACAGTACATTGTGAGATACAATCATACTTACTAGAAATAGTAACAATTGAGAGAAATAAAAGAGCAATTCTGCGAAATAGTTGTAAATCCAAATGTAAAATTAAAAGAGAAAGTTGAAATTGAGATATTAAATTATGAGTAATATAGTTGCATATAGTACATCTAAGAAGAGGAATTACCATTTTATTCAATATAAATATGAGTCAGGAGTCAACGTAAACTTGCAGAGCAAAAGAAAACAGTAATTTGACAAGCTTTCACAAGTCCATTCTTCAACTATTTTTGATTGTTGAAAGTCTTGAAACTCGGCCAACAACTCTAATCTTTCCCCTTTATTCAGCAAGACACTATGAAGACACAAAGAACCTTGTGTTTGTTTACGGCTATGTGTGTCAAAACTCCTGTAACATTCCAAGCGAGGTCACGGCTGGGTTAAGGAGGGGTCAGAGGTTCTCTGTGAGTGTGTGTGTTCAGCAGAAGAATGTCAGAGGCCCACTGCCCATCAGTCTGCTGGGGAAGGAGGAACAGACTGGAGGGGAGCGGAGGTGAAGGATGGGAGTTTGGGGTGAAGGGGAGGTGAGGGGGCACTCGGGGAAGGTCAAACGGCGGTCAAATACAAAACACACACACAGTCGAACCAGTCGGCCCAGCTCGCCCTACATTCCGACTCACCAGAAGACCATTTCCTTTCCACAGACCCTCTTCTCTCAGAAGGCACACACGCATTCAGAGCTAGAGGCTATTTTTAGTGTTCATACAGGAAGAAAACCAGAACGCATGGGTATGTGGGTGGCAACTCCCGCGGTGCCCCGCACACCCCTCCGCCTCGTCCTGCACAATGGCAGTGCCTGAATCTCCATGAATGAGCAGTCAGAAGACGGGACACACATCCTAAACTGGGATCAATGCACAAAGCGTCGTCTTCTGCTTCAGACTGGCACCTACCAGAAGAACCCCACTGTCCTTAACACCCCCCAACCACCCATAATCTGACCCCCCCAGCCCTGATGGCTAAAAAATGAGACCGACCTTTGACCTGAAGTCGTTCTCTCTCTCCGTGGACGCAAATGACAGATCACAAATCAGGCGTGTCATACCAAGCGTGTGTAGGAGATTCCACTTCACCACAGCGCTGCGTATCTGTGCCATGTTAATCTAGATTAAGTGTACCTGAATACAGCGTTCACACTTAATACTTGTGTGTGTACACTTTCGTCAATTGTTATGGTTGAGAAAGGAACTTAAAGCTATAGAAGTACACTGCGTTGTAAAAAAACACAAAAATTGGGCTGCACACAGATGGTGTGCGCAAACATCCACAAACCTTCCCGATGCCGAAAATTATGTCACACGGACAAGTGTGCGGACCGTCGCGGAACGCCGACAGCCGAAAAATACTTTGGGCTTTAACAGAAAGTTCCGTTATATGGTGAAAAACTGTAATGAGTCTAATTTAATGCAAATTTTACAGTAAAACTTTTTGAAAGTGAAAAAGAACAAGTCATATTATTTACGGTGAAAAACTGTAAATTGACATTCACAGAATTCCCTGTGACGTCATATTTGATGTTTCTTTTCAGTGAAATAATACCTGGGTTTTATGCAACATCTTATCTTGTTAAATATATGTTTATTGCAATACTTTAGTGTCAAATGTGTTATCATGGCAACACATTTTTTCTAGAATGTGTTATAGCAAAACCATTTACAGGAGAAGAGTTTTACAATTGTTAAGCAATTAATTTACCTGACAAACAGCACTTTTTGTGCTTATAAATACTAATAATAATAAGTCTATGATAAGCATGACTTATAAACCAATTCAAATTCAACTATAAATAATAAATCTATACAATACAAAATTTCTGGCAAGCAAAGCTTTTTTTAAATTTATTTTTTTATAAAGTTTAACAGATTTTTTCAGTGTACCACACACACACACACAAAAAAATGTAATAAAAACCTGAAATTAAAGAATGTAACTCAGTTTGTCCCATAACAACTTGCTGAGTGGATATTTCTGCCAGCACCGGATGAGTCATAATGTTTTTTATTTCTGTGTTAGACAGTAAAAATATAAGTCTTTTATTGTTCTAGTCTATAAGGAGCAATAGCTTTGTCATTTCTAATGCTCGGCGCACACCGACGACGACGCAACACGTCTTCGGAGAAACAGAGGGAAATTTCCACTCCACGTTCACTAATAGTTGTTTACCTCTCGCTTTCTCCTGCTCCAATACATATCTGTCAGGTGCTGTGTGTACAAATGTTATAGGAGGTTCTCGTCACCAGCCTACGTGTGCCGTGTGGATGATTATATAAAGTGCACCCACACACTCCTCTGCAGGTGGTCTGTTATGCCAGCAATGGGGAGTACACAAACCTGTTGTGTTCCCAGTCTGTTATGGCAACACGGCTAGAAAACAAAAGGATTTATCATCACAGAAGCTCTCTCCGGCTCAGAGATGCACACCTTTATATATTTGCGAGGGGCACACACACGCCCTCCCAACCAGACACACAGGAGCCAGTCACACCGCGTATGAAAAAACCCGTTCCACGCCATATAACCCAGACCCGAATCCTCAAACACACTCATTAGCAAAGAAGCCTAAATCCTCTTGTGTGCGCAGTGTACATGCACAAACCAAGACGGCGCATGTTGTTGCATTTTGAGTAAAACATCTATTGTATTGACACTCAATCCCATAATCCCTTTTTTTCTGCTCTATTGCCTCATTGTGAGGAGATCATTTTGAAACCAATGCAGAAGATCACAAATACAATGACTGCAGTAATTTGCACCCCCCCCCCCCAAAAAAAAAAAAATCCTCATCAGTTTGACACAGACAGGGAAGACTAAACCACGGTGCTAATAGATTTAAACAGCTCAGAGAAAGTTTGAGGTGCTTTATTGTCAGAGAATGAGCCCCCTGCTGTTCAACCAGGAGCGGAATTACAGGTTGGTGTAAATTTAACTCGGACTAATTTGCTGTCGGTGTTGTCATGTTTACATTTGACATCTGAGTGAGAAAGGAAGCTAACAGAGGAGTTCGGAAGAGCTTTTGTGCCGGAAACAAACACGTAGGCCTACTTCTCAAACGTAGTCTACTTAGCCTTTGTGTGGGTTGTTGCATTACTTAAACCATAAATGGCAAAAAAAAAAAGCATATTTTTGTGCATGTCAGACAATTTATTGAAAAAAATAGGCTTACTGTAAAAATTACATCTCTACATGTCGCGTTTGTTTTCAGTCTAGTTATCCACATACAAAAACGAGACTTGTAAAGATCTAATTCTTACATGTAAATATCGTTGAATTTTACATTAAAATGTGTCAACGGTTAGCCAACAAGTTGATCAAAATACTTTATAAAGATGATTTTGCACTTTCACTAACGAGCTAATGTAACTTAAAATATAATTTAAAACAAGACAAAAACCAGTTATTTTACAAACACACAGAAACTGAATAAAACATTTTCTAGACGTTTTTCTTGCGAAACTTTTTACAACCACAAGTAGGTTGTTATCCAATTTACCTCGTGAGCTTTTACTTTCGCGCTTATAAACAACAATAAGAATGACGCATAGATCAATAAATCACGCATCAATTCAATAATTATTTTATGACTTTATACATTGAAACTGAAAATGATAAAGGTCACTTTATAGGCTATCAGCAGTAATTTAAATAGGACAACTTGCAAAGACTACTTAAAATTAGTAACAACAAAACAAATATTAGCTAACTGTAAAAAAAAAAAAGAAGTAGTAACTTTTTTTTGGCTGTAATAATAATTACAACAAAAATAATAATAATAATAATGAGATCATCAATCATGATCACCATAACCAAAAACCAAAAACCTCCCGTTCCGATTTATTAAAATTAATTTACATAAACCGCATTATTTACACGCAGTGAAGACGGAGAATAATCTTTTCCGAAACTACAGAGGCGATGGAAAACTAAACAAGTGAAAGGAGATGATTTAAATATTTCTAATTCAAATTACAATCTTTTAGTAATTCGCTGCCGATTGCTTTTGCAAAAGCTGGTATGCAGAATTCTTATTTCCATTGTGTCAGAATCTCACAAGTGTCATTTCCCAAGGGAAAGACGGCTTCCATGTGGTGTTTCAGAGCTGGTGTCCTCCAACATCAACACAGCACGGTCTCAACTGCGCCACCTGCCGTTCATTCGCTTCTACAACAAACGCACCATGAACAGACAACCTCATAGCTAACAAATCAGCCACCGATCGATGAAATTAATTATTTCCTATCTCCAGAAGAACGAAGACGACATTTCAAAATTGGACTTTTTATAATCCGCAACGTTGTTTGAAGCAAAGTTGATGCTCTGCCATGAACACACTCCAAAACATATTTTACCCTTCGGGTTCATTAGAGACTCATAAATATTTCAGCCCTCAGAAATCTGGAATGTCAATTCATCAGGAGTGACAGAGCTCTCCTAGCTCTTCTTTTTTGATATTCCCTAATTATCACCCAGACACGATGTTGATTTACTGTTTCCGACAAATGTCACGCGTCCGGACCTTTTCGGCTGTTGATCGACGACGTTATAAATAAGTCTTTCTGAATTACAGTAGGCCTCTTACTGTCTGTGTTTGATCACTCGCGATATCTTCTCACCTTCACAATAAATTACAGTAAATGACGGCAACGAAACTTTTCCTCTTAATCGTCGTAAATTCATTTATCTGCAGTTTGCATTTAGGCTGAGAGGAAACTTTTTAATGTTTTACTTTAAATGACTACGGGGTCTAACTATTAAAGATTTATAGATCTTGACTTAATGGATAAGTCTAGACAGATTAAAAGTTGAAGCCGCGTCGCTGACTTTATGTGTGGATTCCATCAAATCGAAATCTTTTAGGCCTATTTGCTTTTTTGGTGGTTTAAAGGAAATAATTTAATACGTTTAAATTATGAAAAATAATTCTAAAACAATCTAAATCAAATGACAATTAAAACAGCACAAATGAAAGACAAGTAAATGTATATTCAGGTGACAAAAAGAAAAAGAAAAAGAGTGACACCGAATTACTTCATCATTTTACACGCTTTAATTAAGATATAGGCCTAAAGTGACGCCAAAACTTTATTTCGGAATTGCTTATCAGTCACAGTTAGGTCTCGATTAGTGTTATCATATATAATTTTAAGTATTTACCCTCACTATTTAACACACATCCGGACTGAAATATAAAACATAACAGAAGAGCAAAAACGATATAAAAACCGATCAGTCTACTTTATAGTGGGGATTATCTTTAAACGTGTGTCTCATAAAACTAAAAGACTGGCTAATTATTGCCCAAACGGTGATAGAGAGTGCATAACGTTCAATTATTGTCAGACAAAGCACTTCCAGCACGGGATTTTTTGTTGAAATGAGGCTAGAATTTACACTTGTCATTCTCCTAACTGCATGTTCATTTAAAAGCCCTCGCAAATACAAATATTATTGCTTGTTTGACGTTGTTTCAAAGTCACGCGAGACAATAAAATCAATTTTCCGAAATTATCCTGAATCTTATTTACATATCTTTATAAGTGAGACTTGGTTTAATATCTGTATCTTTTGGTAAAAATCAATCAACCGTTAAAAGCCACGAAATGCATTTTAATATCAACAAATGCATTTTCTCAAAACAAGTAAACTCGTGTTGATCAATGAAGTTACTCACAATTACAATAAATAAGCTATAAATGCATGCATTTATATGATACGTGTAAATAATTAAAAATAAATTACATTTAAAAGACGAGGGTGTAACTGAATAGACTAAAAAAAAGTTAAAAGGCATGCAATTATTGAAAATAAAAATTGCTGGCACAAGTTCGTCGGCAAAACCTATCATTATTATTTTTATTATTATATCTAAAAACATAAATAAATAAACAGCGGTTCAGTTGTACTGTAAAATATTATAGCCTATTTGAAAAAGGTTTCCCCAACAAATCAAAGTAATTTTGGAGCCATTTTGTTGTCATGTGACAAGAAAACCATAAAATAGAAGACCCTGATAGGCAAACTGGACAAGAAAAAAGTAACTTTTATACGTTTAACATCTTTTTTTTTGTAAGAAGAGGTATAGGCCGAAGTTTTTTTAAGTTCAATATTATGTTCTAATGTTTGACCCTTAGAAAGGGAAAACGTCATCACACTAGAGTTAACAGATAACTCTCGTGCGTCACCTACAATTATAACTATTTACAACTGTACACCAATGCAATTATTGTCGATAACTTTAACTTTTCTTAGAAAAGAAAAGAAAAAAAGGAAAGAAGGGAGCTAAAATGCCCTAAACCTGCTGATTTGATAGCGTCCAACGAAAATAGAAACAGAGAACCGAAGGCCGGAGACACTTGAAGTGAAGTCGTGATTTCCGCGAGGAGGGGGGCTCAACAGGGGCGCTGAGAGACCGCGGATGAGGGGACTTGATGTCAAGGATTTTTTTTCTCCTCACCGGGAAAGTGAACAACACCCGCGAGCGTCGAGCTACTGTTGAAAAAGTTTCTGCTCGTCTCGAGTCTGATGCGCGCGACTTCCCAGCGTTCCGAAAAAAGAAGAGAATAAATCGATCACCTTGTGCGCGTTGCCGAGGTCGCGTTTCACCGAAGGAGCAAAGTGCTTTTGTTGTTTGGTAAGTGTGGTCCGTCATCCCTCTATAGCTCGCCTTGAAAAGAACATTAACTTAAAATCAGCAGGTCGACTGACTCAGCTATACTTTATGATTGGTGAGGTCTGTTTATTCAATATGACGATATATAATCCTGTTAGTGAGAGAGATCATTCACGAGTAATAATGTGTAGTTTGTTTCTTGACACAGGAAATCTTTACTGATCCTCTCTAATGTGAGGTTTGGTGTTTATGGCCTGCTGATTAGTGAAGCCTGTGTCCCCAAATTATGTCCAAATTAATATTAGACAGTGTATTATATATTATGAGAGGCTGCTTTGTGTTTATTTATATTAAAGTTTTGTCTTTAACCTTTAGCAGTGATACCATAAGTGTCACATTTTTTCCCTACATTTAAAAAAAAAAAAAAAAAGCATCTTTTTAATAAGTCAATTCAGTTTTGTTTAAAAAATGATTTCATTTCATGTAATTTCTGTATTTTTGTGTTTTGGTCTCATATAGACTCATTCAAATGCTATGTGGTTACATAATGATTCAAATATATGAAAATAATAAAGAAAAATATTCAAATGATACTTAAAGTGGAAGTTAAAATTAAAATTGGTTCATCAGAAATTCACGGTGTATTTGTATTGAATGTGTAAGTAGTCATTTACTTTGTGTGATGCTCGAACTCTGATATTTCCCCCCCTTTTTTATGTAAAGTTTAAAGACAAGGTAATCAAAGATCCCAACCATCTTTCTAAAACACATTTCTCTTTAAAGTTTACATATAAACATCTCTGTAAGCCAATGTGTATGGCTCTTGTTCTTTCACAAAGTTCAATAATGCACAAGTCAAACAGTCTTGTGATTTATAATGCTGACAATGAAAAAGAAAGCTGAATTTCAGGAGTGTATTTTTCGACTCCAGGCAGGTATGGGCAAGTGATAGATCTTTTTCCTCCAACTTAACTTAACTGGTATTAGCAACATCAATAACAGTAAAACATTCTCAGAGCAAAGACTACAATCCCTCTGTATAACCCAAATATTACTGAAAAGCCTTCTGAAAATGTGCCTGTTCCACAAAGAACTGAGTTGGTCTTTGAGATCCGAGATCACTTTTGGCTTAATTTCTGGGGTTGAGCTCTCGAGAGCCAGCTGAAAGCAGAACTGAATCAAAGATATACGGCCTGCTTCCTTTTGTGAAGCGCTTGGAAACCGTCAGCCTTGTGGCTCAGAGCGCTGATATTCAGACAGCCGTGGACATTCACTGCACAATGTGACTGTTGGCTCCTTTGAATGGCATTAGAGCTGATAAGAGCTCGGCTCAATGACTGACAGTATTTTACTGGGTTAGCTTGATGCATGGTACCATGGAGAGCAACAATCTTCAACTGAGATCACATTTAAGGTATGGATGGCCCATTAGGGTGGATTCTCACTAATGTAAACACATATTCCAGACCTCAGGAACAGACGATTTTGCGAATGTGTATCGTGCACAAGAGAGTGTTCACAGGACGATGTACAGTATATCCAAGTGTTTCAGCTTTTTGCCGTTAAACATTTCAGTTAACACAAAAAGTAATTTACAAACATACATTATATATTTAGAATACTCATGATAAAGTTATATACAATACAATACATATGATATATAAGGTCTAAAATTTATATGGATTACATATATATTAATAAAATCATATATTAAGATATCAATAAAATATAATGTAAATATAAATAAGATCTAAAATGTATAAATAGGTCGGAATAAGATAAATTATGTATATAAACATACATAGACAAACATACACATAATACTAATATATATATATATATATATATATATATATATATATATATATATATATATTAGTATAGTATATAATGTGTATATATATATATATATTTATATATATACACACACACACACATATATATATATATATAAAATAATGTACATGCATAGACAAAACCCTATATATATATATGTGTGTGTGTGTGTGTGATCTGTGCATATAATATATATAATATATGTGTATATAATATATAATATATGTGTCAGAATCTCATATGTGTATATATATATATATATATATATATATATATATATATATATATATATACACATACACATACATACACACACACACAGTATTATTTATTAGTATTTACTTTGGTCCTGAAAATGTGGCCCATTTGCATTTATACAAGTGTTTTTCCGGCTAGTTGTTTTGACTGCAATTATTTGTTTATGTTTCTAAAGTCTATGGCAATGTCGGTTTCAGTTTCAGACATTTGATATCTACATTGCTAATTCAATTTACATGAAGTTCAACTCGAACTTCGAAAGGACGTCAGCCACACCCCTCGGCCAAAAAGACAATAAAAAAATAGTTCCACCTGCTTTCAGACAATAACTTCAACAAGCTCACCTTCTGTCACCACTCTCAACAAATAAAAAACAAAGAGAAGGCAAACAAAGAGAGACTCTGTGGTCATATTAAATCAGATGATTCAGTTAGCCCCCCGCCATCTCCCCTTGAAATGGTGCGATTCCACCTGAGAGTGTGGTGATTTGGGTCTAATTACCCACCTATAATGAGAGGGGGGGGTCAACATCTGTGCTATAGTCTACGCTGAGCTACAGCCACCGACATCTTGGCGCTTTATGGTTCCGCTCACGTCTGTTTACGAGTATTTTTCATGAGTCTTTCACCCCAGCTGTGAACTTCTCATCTCACTTCGTCAAAGCTGATTTTCCTCTCTCACGTGTCGTATTTTTCACCTTGCTCTTCATCGAGCCGCTTGAGAGGAAGGAGGAAGTCTCATATGTGCATTAGCTGTGATGAAGCCATTAGCAGAAGCTCACACTGTTTCCACGCAGACACATAAAGTCATCACGGATACCAGAGATAAATCGCGTAAACCCCATTCAATGTTTTATAGACAATTTTTTCCCATAATAATCTCATTAACACATCGAACATACAATTTGCCCAATAAACGTCTCCTTATTTGTGGATTTCAACATTTGTGGTCACAATTTTGCTATCCCTAAACACATTACTTCCATTTCTCTTTGATACCTCGGATGTGAGAGTCGCCTATTATTAAATCAAAAGCTTTGTTTCCTAATTTGTCCTAAAAGAATGAATTACAGTATCACATTTATATACATAATACCCCAGTATTTAATATTCCACATGTTTCTAACAGAATGAGAAAAATAAAGACTAGACATGTAAAATAGCCAAGGGTTCACTAACTTTTTTGCTTCGCCTTTGTTAGACAAAGTTAGAAAGCGGTTAGCGCAGTGGCTTAGCCAAACAGTGTCAGACTCGAAATGACATGCTATTATGAAGCTTCGAGAACTAGGCTCACATTTGGGCGTTTCATCTTTACGACCATCTAGGGAGTAAGTGCAAGAGAAAGACAGACAAATTAAGCTGTACACTTTCCTTTCGGGTTCTGGGTGTGTTCTCGAAATGGACGGAAAGCATGTGTTGGTGCAAATGAGAGAGAGAAAGAAAGAGAGTGAGTCAGACAGACAGAGGAGAAGAAACGGCACAGCGTGATGAAATGTTTGTGTCTTGGCTTGGTAATTACGCCTTGCCGAGAAAAACTTTCCGCTGTTGTCCTTTCAGCGCCCGACTCTGCCCGAAACCGTTCCTGGCCAAATGAGTTTCCACACACTTGGTAATTTAAGGCTGATTTCAACATTTTTTTTTGTTTAAACTATGGAAAACCAAGCTCTCTTTTCACACACTGCTAATTTCCTCATGCCGTACTTTCCACAAAGGCCCTTTCAAAATCCAAAGAGGAATAAAACGTCCCCACACGTATAAATTAGACTGCATCGCGTCTGCAGATCTCAGCCTTCTGCTGTTCCCAGAGTGTAAATACGTCCCCACAGCATAGCCGCCATTGTGCCCCCAATCCAAAATGAGAGATTTTGACGTAACGGGTAAAAAATAAACGCTAAGAAAAGATTTATTGTGATTCGACATGCTGTAATATTCCATTTTAGCACACCACTATGATAATGAAGTTCAACCTCTTTAGCTTCAAAAACATAAACAGTGCCTTTATGAGGACGGAAGAGTTCAAGACCAATATGCAGTACCACTGGAATCGTAATTCACTTTTACCACCCTCGCACAGTCTGTAAAAACAATGTATTTTTTCGCTTCAACCGCCCATAAATACAAGAGGTCTACAGTTACAAGGTGAAAAGAATGAACTATAACAATGGTCTACTTCATTATATGTTGCGAGAGAGATTGTCTGTTTACCATCCATAATGACTTTACATCTTCCAATTATGCTATTATATCATCTTAAAATATTGGAAGACCAAAGTGGAGCGTAATCAAGGTGACCAGAAGAAGAGTATATGAACTGATATATGCCTTAACTTATCCATTTCTGGAGTATTTATGATCAGACATGACACTAGCAACTATGCAATGTCTAAAGAACGGATACATGTATGTTTAGATTTCTTCAATCTTAAAATTAAGGTTTCAAAAAGTGGTTTTGGTTCCCCAAAGAACCTGGAATGAAACGGTTCTTAAAAAAATGTTTTTTTTTCTAAGTGTGAAGAACTTTTTAATAATCTGGAGAACCCTTTTCCACTTCAAAAGACCTTTTGTGGAATTAAAAGGTTCCAAAAGGGGGTTTTCTCAGCGATGCCATGTAGAAGAATCATTTTGGGTTCTCCAAAGAACCTTTCAGTGAAGAGTTCTTAAAAGAACCATATTTCTTAGTGTGAAGAACATTTAGCATCCGAACTAAAGAACTTTTTCCTCTATAAAGAGCATTTGTGCAATGGAAAGCTTCCATGGACGTTTGAGGCTCTTCATGAAGCCATTAATGACAATACAGAACATTTATTTTTAAAAGTGTTGTTGCGACAAAACATATCTAAATTTCCCTTGAAGAAACCAAAATCTCCACGTGGAGAGGTTTGTACAAGAAACAAATTTTAAATGGACATAAAATGTCTTAAAGATCAAAATTTTAAATCTAAAAATACCAATCAAGGGTTTGTAAAGAAGGTAAATATAAACTGAATGTATCCCAACAAGGATTTGTGTGTGTGTGCGTGTTTGTGTGTGTGTGTGTGTATTCCCTATGTTATGAGGACCAAATGTCTCAACAGGTATAGTAATACCAGTAAATTTCAATCTTGTGGGGACATTTTTTTGGTCCTCATGAGGAAACAAGCTTATAAATCATACAGAATAATCTTTTTTGAAAATCTAAAACAGCAGAACATTTTCTGTGACGGGTAGGTTTAGGGGTTGGGGTAGTGTAGAGGGACAGAATATACAGTTTGTACAGTATAAAAAACATTACGCCTATGGAATGTCCTCATAAAAATTGAAAACACAACGTGTGTGTGTGTGTGAAACAAGAGAGGAAGAAAGAAAGGGAGAGGAATTTACGATCACATATTGAAGGAGAGAAGGGGGAAGGAGAGTTTGCATCTCGATGCTGTGCTGTTGTCTTTTCCCTTCGGCCATTTTGAATCCGTCTGCTAGTGGCTGTTTTCCCAGAGTTCAGGAGAGGTGTGAGATTGTGTGTCTGTGTGTGAGAGAGAGGCCTCAGTGGGGAGCCAATTAGACGATCTCGAAAGACGTGTGACATTGTCCAGCAAAAGGAAGTACAGCTGCCTGACTTCTGACCTCAGACTGGTTCTTTTTGCAACGAAAGCATTCCCTACGGACAACGTCACCTTCGGCCACACTTATTCAAAAATAAGCTATTATTAAAAGCATAATGTCTCGTTGCTAAAAAATTCTACTAATTAAATAGTGTGTTGATCCTACATTGTGTCAAGTCAGTAATTTAGGATCAATCTGACACCATTTTAGATGATCAAATGCTTTTTCTACACTAAAGTACACTGAAAATATATCAAAACTGCTGCAAATGCAGCTGTAAGCTCAATGCTAAACTTCATAAGTCAAGTAAAACAAAAATTAAATTTGCAAGTGTTGTTTTAAAATGGCAACAATTTTACATTAAATCCACAATAGCAAACGGTAAGAAACTGTATACTTGTATAAGATAAAAAAAAAAAGGGATGCACGATATATCACTACCATATTGTTTATCTGCAAATAACAAACATTAATTTATCGGTATACATGCATGCTTTAATTTTGTATGCTTATATCCTCTATATTTAGATTATTTATGGCATAATCTAATATTTAAAATGAATCTTTAAGAGAGTAAATAAGAATTTAAAAACCATAAAATACCATTTTTATCTATCTATCTATCTATCTATCTATCTATCTATCTATCTATCTATCTATATATATATATATATATATAAATATATAAAATGTCATGTCACAGCCAGTGTTCATCAATCATAAAAGTCTTTACAGTATGCGGTGTCACATGGTAAAATACAGTAAAATAAATACACAATACGGAGGACGACTCTTGTGCCAGGTGAGCGATGTCTGTTCAGCAGCTGATCTCTGAGACTGCCTCTGGTCTTTGAGCCACTATTGATGTATTTTTACAATCGTTTCAAATGAAGAGGCGCACAGACGTCTGAGAGTAATTGCTGCAATAAATAACATGGAGTAATTTGGATAGAAATGCTCCATTTCAGTCCTTATCCTCCTTTCATGCGTTCCTGATTCTTTCTTCCAACCACACATGGTGCGAGTGTGTGTGCGAGTCAGAGTGATTTAGTGTGTTTGTGTGTGCTTTTTTAATTCCTCCTGAATAGTTGATTCAGCTGAGGCGAGCTCAGCATCAGCTGGCTGTGTGTGTGTGTGTGTGTGTGTGTGTGTAGGCTGATGGTGATTGTGATAGTGATTGTGTTTCTGGTTACTCGTGTGAATGGGATGACCATAAATCTGTAGGCAGAGATTTAAGGAGCTCTCGGACCAGTGCCGAGCATAGTCAGAGGGGAGCTTTTTCTCTCTCGCTCACACACACACACACACACACACACACACACTACCAACCGACACCCAATCCGCCAGGCCGTAAATTCTTTTCAGCGTCCCAATCAAACATAGCAAGCTTGGCTAAACTCCTCTTCTCTTTCTTTCTTCACATTCTCAGCCTCCCATTTCTTATGCCACGCTAAAATGCAGTTTGAGCATGTGTATACAAATTTTACTCTAATTTGTTTACGAACATCATGAAGCAAAGCCCACCCGCCCGTTTATGCACTTACAGCACATTCAAAGCTTATTAAACTTTACATTTCATAACAGATACACATATTCTGTAACAAAAAGGTCAGCCACTCTTGAAGTACTGATTTAAATATAAATGATAGGCATGTTGCATGTGTCGTCATTCACTTTGGACTTTTAGGCCATTGGTTTTCTAATGAAGTGATTTGTGGCCTTTTTGTGTTAAGCAAACACGGAAAAACAGAATTTCAGTTCAGCCGCTTCTTAAATTTTCTAAAGCAAACTGAAAGTAAAAGTTGTATACTCAAGATTTGACTAAATATTGAATAATTACTGTTAAAATGTTCATTTGAGTAATATTTTGTGCCAAGTTTTTCAAATGTAAACTACCATTGTAATTGAAAACCAAGGCCGAATGTATTCTCCCATAGTCATCAGGAGTCTAACCTGTATAATTATCGATCACGCTCGGAGAGGGAAGACCAAGTGACCTCTGCTTCAATCTGATTACATGGACACTTCATTTAAACTCAGAGTGTGGAATGATTTGGTTTTCTGTTTCCATTAGAAGAGACTAATGTCCTTTTTTGACATCCCACAATTCCTCATTGCTGCATCCTGGGGACACCCTTCCTAATGAATTAAATTTCCCCATTAAGATCTGTTACGTACAGTATGGTCATTTTCAAAGGCACAAATTTAACTCCTTGCTACATAGAAAGTATATTAACTTGATTATTTTAGACTGCAAAAAATTGAGTTTTGTACCTTTAATACAATTACTTACTACTGAAAATTGTCTCTACGTCATAATGGATACACTGAAGTTATGATTTATGGCAAGTTATCACATAATTGTAATGTAGGTTTTGATGCAAAAACGTAAACTGTATTATCGCACAGTTCTATATATAAAGTTGGATATATAAATATTTCCAAACTTTTTTGCATGCATACACACATGTAAAGCGATATATATACTGTACAAATGTCAACTAACTTATTATGAGTTGAAAACTTATTATGAGTATAACTATATTATGACCCAGCCTTTTATATAAAGTTGGATATAAAAGTATGTCCAACTCTATCCGCATACACTGTATACTCACACACGGCAATATATACTACAAAATAAATCTCAGCTTAATCGCTTGTATCAACACAAAATGTAAATTAGTTCATTGGGGAGCTCTAATCTGCTAAATATGATTATAAGGTATAAAGTTATTAAAAAAATTTGAAACCTAACATTATTTTCTGTAAACCTGCAATGAAACAAACCCTTTGAAACAATGATTATTGTGAAAAGCACTATAAAAATAAATTTGACGACTTGAATTAGTTTTTCCTTTCCTGTAATTTATCATTTTAAATTATTCAAGCATAAAAAATAATAATTGTTATTAATCATAATAATTCTAATTATAAGAAACGAAAAAATTAATTATAATTAATCATAACAACAACAACAATAAAAAGAGATCATAAATTCAAACAAGTAATTCATGTAATAATAAACTAAATAATAAATACTATTGAAAAGAATTATTAAATTCAAATAAATAAATTGAATAAACAAAATAAATATTAAATATTTTTAAAAATAAATTAAAATCAATTCAAGTTTTATTATTTAAATGTATAATTAAGTAAAATACTAATTGTGTAATTTATCATTTTAAATTATTCAAGCATAAAAAATAATAATTGTTATTAATCATAATTCTAATTATAAGAAACAAAAAAATTAATTGTTATTAATCATAAAACCAACAACAGTAAAAAGAGATCATGAATTCAAACAAGTAATTCATTTAATAATAAACTAAACAATAAATACTATTGAAAATTATTATTAAATTCAAATAAATAAATGCAATAAACAAAATAAATATTAAATATTTTTTAAAATAAATTAAAATCAATTCAAGTTTTATTATTTAAATGTATAATTAATTAAATACTATTACGTTCTAATACATTTTTTGAATATAATTCCACGTATTTGCAAACATACTAGCACTGAGCGTCTGCCCAATGCATACATTTATATTCAGAACTGATATTCCAGCATTACAGCACTAAAACTCTTTATTTTTTACTTTCGTGTTGTTTCTTTGCACATCCTCTCCTTTGTAGTTTTACAAATCCTTCACCACGGTGTTATCCACAAATCACCCATTTCCAAATCACCGCCCTCTTCTCAACCCAAACCCCCATATTTGCCCAATACTCCCTACAGTGTTTCCTCTGATAGCGTTTTGTGTGTATCTGTGCGCGTATGACAGCAGCCACCTCCATTAATGAGGAGAGATGTGTGTGGGGTGGAACTCTGGAGTCCACGGAGGCCCCATCATGCGGATCACATGTCCCTAACGAGCAACCTGGCGACGGCAGCGGCACTCACTCTCTGTCTCAGACTCACCCCCACTCACTCAGCCCCGCACGGCCTTCTGTTTCACCTCACCAGCAGAGTTCATCCAGGGGTCACGGCCCTGCCTTGCACTTCCTGTGAGCGTGGACAGAGAGAGCGACCGGCTATCTAAAGGCATAGCTATAGCTGGTGGAAGACAGATAGAGAAAGACAGAAAGAGAGAGATAAGCACACTAACCCCGGGGCTGGGTTTGAAATTAAAAAAGTGAAGGGAGAGTGAAAACAGGAGAGAAGGAATGGTATAAAGAGATAAGAAAGAGGCTCACGGATCAAGGATGAAAAAGAAGGAAACCTTAAGTGGGAGTGAAAGATCTGATCTGTAAAAATGAGGGTACAAAGAGGCTAGTATGAAAGAGGGGGGTTTCCACATCCTCTCCTTAAACTGTAAATCACGTCCCGTGTACACATACTGTACATGCACACAAATGCACCATATTTTACAGTTTACGCCGCTGCACACACTCCTGGAGCATGAAGAATGATGTTTTTTTTCTTTTTTGCTCTTACATCTGCTGTCTAAGAAACGGAGCACCACCTGTGAACATTTATTGCTCTTATTCTCAGATAAGACAAATTATAAATACTAAGGTAGGAAAGGTCCTGGTTTCCAATTGGTCGATACAACTGTGCAAAAAAAAACTCAGTATCGTAACATAACTGTGCATCACTGCAGAGAAGTTTACATATCTAGAATACCTACCTAACAGATGAACATCTTTCTGTGAGTCACAGAGGAGAGAAAGTTGCTGCCAGGACCAGAAATGTAAATAAATGTAATATAATACTAAAGTGTAACATATACACATGAAATATTTTACTGAGTACTTCTTTGACTTATTTTAAACTTACTATTTTTATCCTTTCTCAGAGTTGCCACACTAAATTCTGTTGCATTTCATAAAATTATAACTTATGAGCGCATACAGTAAGCACCCCATAAAATTGATATGCTGTTGATGGTGCAGACAACATATTGTTGAAATTCTAATAACACAAAAATGAAGCCTTCATGAAGATTGGCAAACAAACAAGATACAGATAACAGACTGCAAGTTATATTTTGGACAACATAATATAACTTTTCTTTTTATAAGCTCTCCTAAGCACCACCACAAAAGGGCTCATTTCCAAAGACAAACATCCATTGAAACCCGTTTTCCAGCCTCAATATTAGGTCTACAGACTTTGTAGAAAATCCTTACAAATTAACCGTGGTAAACTGTAGTTCCTACAGATATTGCTACTCCTGTGAAATCAAAAGCATTTATATTGCATGTCTTTAAAGTGGGGTAAAAAGCTTCCCGAATCACTGTTTAATTTCCTTTTTTGGATAGCAAGAGTACAGCATATTGCTACTAGTATTTTGACAAAAAACTGGTAAAATGGTAAGTTTGTGTAACTAATAAAAAATGTGCTGACAAAAAATAGAGTTCATTCTACTTAATATTATAACTACCTATTAATATCTAATTAAAATGGAATGTTTTGAAGAGTAAGAAGCTTTCTAAGAATCAGTGTTTAACATGAGCTAACAATAAACAGTAGTTCTATAGTATTTATTAATCTTTGTTTATGACAATTTCTGCATTTACTAACACATTTTTAAACCAAAACTTAACATTAGCTAATGCACTGTGAGCTAACACGAACAATGAGCAGCTCCAGTTCTCCCGAGATGTTTTACGCCCCCCCCCCCCGAGAAACTTTGCGCACACTCGCTAAATTTTGCGTTCCGCCAAGAAACATTGCGTTCACTCACAAAAAAAGCTTCACAGAGGACTGCAAACATTTTGCGAGTGACCGCAAAGTTTCAACATTCAAAGGAACGCAAAATATTTGCATGAGAACGCAAAAGAATTGACATAATTTCCCATAATGTCCCTTTAGGGGCCCCGCATAAAACTGTACCTCAGTGTTACCCTACAAAAAAAAAAAGAGCTCTAAATATTACAGGCTAATTCAACTACAAAAATGATAATCACAAAACCACAAAACAATCAGTTCACTTTTAAGGGAAGGGGGCGAGTAACGAACACGTCCTTGAGCACCCGCATTACGCTATGCTAATGCAGTCATCCCTCACAGTTCCTCCTGTGCAGCTCACATACCTCCGTCTTCCCCGTCCAAACATGACTACCTCCCCACTACTTCTCTCTCACACACACACACACTTCCTTCAGCTGAATTTAAATTGGGTGGAACAGCTGAATTTGTAACAGCGGCGACAGTAATGCTAATGGCGGGTAATAATGGCCGCCTCGGACACGTCAGCATTAGTGAGGGCGCTAGCTGAAATATAGCCACCGACGAAGATCTAAATCTGCTTAGCATTGATTTTGCTGTTTTGATGAAAATGCACACTGGACCTAGAGGGCTCTCTTAAATCAATTGCGCTCCTCAGAGTGGGACCCCGCGGCAATTTGACAGACAGGCGGCGCACCGAGTCTCCAGACGGCCTAATCGCGGCCGGGAGCGCTTAACGACGCCAGCGGTGTTCATGTTACACGCAGATATTGTGTATGTATTGAACGCCACGCGTTTACCTGGTCTAAGTGATGAGCGTGAGAAGGTAGATAAGAGTTGGGACCCAGCGTTTTGGTTTGGGGGAAGCGAAACCGGCAGGAAGACGGGCCGACTGAGAGGTCGTCTGCAAGCGAGAGAGAGTGCCCACAATTATCTGACCATGGGAGTTGTACAATTATGAGTGAAATATGGTAATTGCTCGCCCCGAAAGCGATTTCCCGTGATTTATTTTTATGGAAAGCATTTTTTTTTTTTTTGGTTTAAAATGATTCAGACATTTGAGCGCTCATATGCCGTGAGTGCTAAGGGTTTATTTGTACCCCGGTACGAGCGACGGTAGGGAAACAGGCTCGTGACCTTGCAGTTACCCTTCCATTTGGGCGACCTCCGGGTGACCCCCGCGGGAGGATAGATGAGCTTCCGTGAAAAAAGGGGAGTGAGAGGAACGTCAGAAAGAGGAGCGCGTAACGCCGCAGAGACGCCATTGTCTCCATACCTCCCCTCTCACCCACTTCATCTCACTCCACACACACTTACACACACTTTTACAGTTTATACCTGAAGACATTTAACCAGCTCATTAATTTTAACTAGAGTTGTAAAGGGCAGATTTTTAGTGTCTAGTGTTACAAAAAGACATACGCTGCCTACTGTCTAAATATTGTATCAAATGGCTGTGCAGACACACAGGGGAATTATACAGCCCAGCTAAAAGTACATGACATGGAGGTCTGTCTGTCGCACACACACACACACACACACACTGTATTTAGTGTGTTACAGTAGCTTTGTGTAGGAGATAAACTTCTGTGGGAGACTATTAAGGTTTGTTGCTCATGTTGGCTTGTTACAACTACTAAGGTCACAGGTACAATGTCACAACCATTTCTCTGAAAACAGTTTAATCTGAGCATTTAAAGAAAGAAAATCACAAATGCTATCTTTAATATCTCAATGGTTTCTCGTAGTTAGGAAAAAACTGGAAAAAGTTGTCACATCTTCTCTAAAGTTTCAGAAGATATCTCAATGTCTTAAACTGCACAGATTTGCCTATTGACTCAATACTACAAAAAATAAATTATCTGTCTTTTACGGTCCATATTGATTTTTATCTCTCTATACTCAATTGACTTGAAAACTGTTGTCTTTTTTCTTAAATATATAAATATATTTTTTTTCTTATTGTGGGAAATGAAAATATATATTAAAATATATATATATAAAAAAATAGTGACTTTAAAGTCTAGTGAACTACAAAAGATCAAGAATATTTTAAATTTAAAACACACCAAATAAAATTATTTTCTTCCTCTTTTCTCTATTTCAAAACACAAATGTTTACTTTGGTTTATGCTTTTTAAATAAAATTTGACTATTGGATGTTGACATTTTTAAGACACCATTTTCTGCTCCTGTGCTGATAAACAGTGCTATTTTAAAGTCGTCTGACTCTGTGGTTGTGGCTAACCGTGATGTTAAATCACTTCACGTCCCCTGACTAGCTTCTGATTGACTTGAAGCTCAATTAGAGACGATGCCGTTAGTCCCCTGAGTGGGTTTATGTAAATCAGAGCCTCAGATGCTGACAGCACACTATGTGTGTGTGTGGGTTGAGTAGGTGTGCAAATCAAGCGGTGTGCCAGCAGGAGTGGTCTAATTAATCAGGGATTGCATGTGCATGTGTGAACCTCACTGACATCTCAGTATATTTATACTGGATGTATGTGTGCAAGACATTTTTTTTTTAAATGAACATCCTAATTATCTTTGTCCTCGACTTCTGCGTGTCTAAGTGTGCACATGGGCTTGTTTTCTTGTCCAGTGTGTAGTCGCTTTTATTACAGATGTGTCTGCTCTAATATATATAGAGGGGCCAAACATGAAATATATATATATACACGAGGGGCCAAACATGAAATAACTATAGGATGGACAGACAGATAGATAGATGTGATAATTTGCAGAACATGTGTTGTCAAACTGATGATGTTTTCTTAATTTGCTGGTGTTTTTTCTATTTGCACGTGTTTTCTTCAGATGCAGTGCATTGAGCTCTCTCAGCCATCAAGTATTCACTAGTTGCATGGTTTTTAAGTGTAGCCCATGAGGACAACTCAGTAGAAAGGTGTTTCATGCCATTATTTTATGGTACTGTCTTTTTATTGCATCACATGGAATACAGACCCCAAACTCACATTCATAACTATGATTTCTTTAGCTGTGGTGCTGAAGATTCAGCGTTAGCTTAGAAAACACTAAAATTGGCGTCCACACTTCATTCAACATATCCACAAAACTCATTACTTGATATTGACTAGGATTCATCAAATAAACACAATTGCTCTGACCTGCTCCAACCAGTTGCTCAATTTATGAAGGACTTCTGTTATTATGAGCGAACCACACAACACTGACTGCAAGTTAAGCAACAAGATTAGAGGCAAAGAGGTGAAAGTTTTCAAATCATTCTCTCTATTATTATAGTAACAAGGTTATAATGATTCTAATATGTGTTGCAAAGTCATTTTAACACTCCATATCAAATTAAGACAACATCCTAAATGTTTTCAGTGAACTTGAGCGTTGTGATTTTGTCAAGGCAGACATCTTCCTGGACCGACATACTTTGTTGTTTGATCCTGGAACAACATTTCTGTTGAAAATTACACTTAACCCTACTTATAACTTACTGTATTCCTAAAATCAGAGGGAAATGACACAACACAACGCACCTAACCCTGGGTGTAAACCTAAAATTGCCAAATTTTAAACTTGTACCTCATCAGATTGGAATGTTGACAAAGATGTTGATCCAGGAACATGTTGTTCTTCAAATCAGGTTCACTGAACATGAGGCTACAAACATGCTAATGCTGAATTCAGTTACTGCCTCAACTGATGGTGGCCTAAACCAATGCAAAGAAAGTGTCTCCCATGATTCTGATGTTATAAAACTCAATGTTACTGCATTGAGAACATGCATACATTTTAAAGTCGGTATGAAACAGAAGTTGATGGTCTTTTCTTCCCTATTGTGACGTACGATGCGAAAGTCTTAGGCACGTTAGTATTTTCATTAAAAAAAAGCTATTTATATCTTTTGCTATAGTGTGTCAAACATTCCTTTCGCTATTAATTGTAATAATCCAGAGAGAGTTTAGTATGCTCTAAATGGAGATATGATCTCACCATCATCAAGTCCATCTCGGATTACATGAAGAATCTGAGACAGACTAAATACGGAAGAACTGCGGCATTCCTACCTGCAAATCTACCTGAAAAACTGTCAAATCAAGTGTACCTAGGACAAAGGGGGGTTACACCAAATATTGATTTGATTCAGTTAATAGAAATTAATTGATAAATAAAATTTATTATGACATTGTTTTTTTTTACTTCACTTTACAGCATTTTTTCACAAAACTAGCACCAAAACTTTTCACAGTACTGTTGCGTTGGAGTTAGGTGTCTTCAAGCGTCTTGGGGACACAGTACGATATATCCGAGTGAAGTGGCTTTCCGAACAAGAAAAAATGTAGGGCGGGACTTGATTGGATGGGTGTGGTTTGACATTGCAGTGATGTCATGTGAGTGACAGGTTGTCCCGCCCTCACGCAAGTTAACGCAAAAACAGAAATAATGAAATGCATAAAATAAAATATGCGGGGATAAATCATTTAAAATAAGTTCTGCAATATTCCATAAATAAAAATTAGAATTGTGAGTTTTGATTTCATGGTGACATTATAGCACAATTCTAACAAAAAAACTTCTTCCTTTATAAACTTATGAAAAGATAGTTTAAGAAATATGGGTTTATTAAATTGTGTAGTATTATGTGTTGCCATATTTAGAAGAGACGTTGTGTTTTTATGAAAAGCATGTTCACATGAACATCTGTATCGGTGAGTGTCTAATGTTTTCAATGCAAACCATATTTCAGCAGCATTATGACCACTGGAGCTAGTCCAAACAAATAGCCATATTACAGTGAAAATTGAAACCCCCGCAGAGCGCGCACACACACCTGACACCGACAAAAACCCACCTCACCAGTTAACACAGATAACCGGGCTGATTCCCCTGTTTTTTAATGCACTCTCTGAGACTGAAGTGCCTCCTGGCCTGCCAATTAAAAACCCAATAACAGCCTATTAAATAATACATGGGCATTATTTAGTGGCACAATTAAACAATGCGCAATGGTATAAATCCAGATGGGCAAAGCTGCCGACACCGCCAACCTTTCATTTAGATAGCTGAGCTGGAGCTCAGGGTCCTAAAGCTGCCCTCACAGCTGAATGCCAATGGTGACCAGACATATGCCCGTTTAAAACGCTGTAAAACTGCGGCCCTTTTTAATGGGGCGTTCCGGGGCCCGCATGATAGATGGAGAGAGAGATGATTAATCTTTTTTTTCTTCTCGCTTTTATTTTACAGGGGCCAATAAAGGTGTCTGTCATAAATTGTTTGGAGATCCTGCGCTCGCGGATGCTCGGCAATAATGAAGCACCGGAGTACAAGTGGAATAAATCTCACCCACACGCGCACAAACAGACCCCCAAAGTCCCGCCGTGATGTAACAGCAGCGAGATATGAGCCAGCATATTTACACATTAATTTAGCTGCTGAATGAAGCTTTAGACTGACAACAGATTTACACAGTAACACAAAGTTTATCATCAAACGGCCCAGTTCTGCTGCCGTTCGTCTCTATTTTCAAACACTAACATATTCTCAATAAAGACTTCTGCATGAATCACTCACTCACATCTTACTCTATAATCAAGTGTTTGTCACACGGGAACAGATTAACTATTAACTACGGCTTTTGCTTCAAACTTTTCAAATTTACTGCTTATTAATAATTAGTAAGATAGTTGTTGTAGTGGTTATGTATAGGTATATGGTAGGATTAAGGGATGTGAAATATGGTCATGCATAAAAATATGTGCTTTATAAGTACTAATAAACAGCCAATATGCTAGTAATATGCTAATAAGCAACTAATAGTGAGAATCGGCTCCAAAACTAAAGTACTACCATAAATTTTAACTTGCAGTAAATTTGTCGTTTTCACATTTTAATTAGTTATTTTTTTAATGTCTATATATTTTTATTAATCTTTATTTAAATTTTAATAATTATTTTAGTATATCAAGTCAAACGAAATGAAAATGAACCGTGTAAAATATATTAAAAAAAAATTTAATTTGTACATTTAACAAGTTTAAAATATAATAATAAAACAAATTTTAGATTATTTTTACATTTATTTTACATTTTATATATACATTTCAAAATACATTAAACTCTGGTTTGTCCTGGGATGAACAAGTCTGGCTCAACTGTGATCAAATTCATGGGAAATGGAGTGTAAAAAGTGTAATATTATTATTAAAGTGTAATATTAATATTAATAGTATAATACTAAATAGATCAAGTCACAACCACAAAACTTTAAAGTCATTTTAATTAGTTTAGGTGTTGCCTTCACTTTACCCATGTACTGCAGCGTAATAACCCAGTTCAAATCAATAAATCAGTAATGCAAGAAACCAAGTTTGCATGAGAATTTAAGGGGTTTTCTCAGAGAAGGATGTAATGAACAGCTGTGCTTGATATTATCAGTCTTTGGGCTTATATATAATCACATATAAACTGCTATACTGTAGAAACCATTTCTCCACCCAACACACTCTCTCACTGCTCCAGTAGAAGTGGAGCAAGGGCGAGTGGGTCAAGAGGTCAGCTGGGGTCACAGGTGAAAGTTTGGAGGTCAAAGATCTGACAAGTCACACTGGTATGTATCTACTAGCACATTTCACCTTCCAAAACCCACATGAATACATGGACACAACCGCAAGTCTTTCATGTACTGAACTCATGCCTCTCTGTCAATCTTTGAATTCTCCAATCATCATCATGGTTGTAATGTTATCTGCATTTTGTGTCTATATATATGTTTTGTGTTTTTCAGAAGCCTACCTATTGGATGGAGGTTAACTGGATGTCCTGTTCCCATTGAATCATCAAGAACTCCCTTCCTGTAAGACCATTTAAGACAAATCACGACGAGAGACCAACGGCTGCTATCCATTTCCCATTGTTGTTGTTGCTTCTGAACTCTGATTCTCCGTTTCTGTGTTTTATGGCTCACATGTGAACCTCAACTATAATCTTGCTATAAATGTTACATTTTGTACATAATGCACACTTTTTTTCCCCACTACATAGGAAGTACAGCAGGATTTTCTTTAAATCGGGTATACAGACTGGGAATGTTACAAGCTGGATTCAAACTCATCACTTCCACATGAGAGCACATAAAAACAAAAAGTGCTTAATCGGTCTTTATGTGGTCACATCTAAATGAAAAGGTTTTAGTCAAAACAAGATATATATGATAAGAGCTCAGATGCAAAAGCCTCTAAATGTCACCTCCATCAAAAATGAAATAATGATATTGAGCAAATGCTCTCTGCACATAGTATACGTTCATCATATACTTTGGCTTCAAATCTGCTAAATCTCAGCTTCAGCTCATTCAGAATTACAGGTTTGTTGGCAGAAATCGTTAAATGTCACTTCCCTTAGTCAGCAAAAGCCTTTATGTCCACAGAAGAACTACGTGGAAGACGTGAATCATACGATTTCAAGATGAATGACAGTGTGGGTATGAGCCGGCTTTCAATTGCCTAGCTGCAAGTTTTTATCATGTTTTGCACATCGTCACAGTGGCAATGACAGGATTTGGTGAGTAGCAAGAAAACACAACAGTGTTCCATTTGCAGCTGTAAAATTGACAGAAACAGACGTTCTACTTTGTCTTGTTGTCCAAAGAGAAAAAATAGCAGACTTGGCTGGTTTTGCAGCAAAAGACAGTCAAATTAGTTAAATAACCAATTGACCGTTCGCAAGACCCGCCCCCTTTAGTAACTGTTACTTTGCCACGCGCTCTCACGCCACACATCATGTTCTCATGCGGTGAAAAATACATCATGGGGCAAAGAGGACACTGACAACACGTCGACAGACATATAAAACAGTTTTTTAAAGAAGTTTAAACAATAAATGGCGTACAGTGTCTCTTTAATGTGTCGCTCCTTCAAGCGGCTCGTGAACCAACATCTCTTCATACTAGTTCATTTATAGCATCAAATAAACATGAATGAACATCAGAAGGAATGTTGTTTCAAGTGCAAGTTCACCAACGTTAATCTACTAACTCCTCTGACTGCTTTGTCGGATAAAATGGCGGATTCGGGGTTATGATTGGTCAGATCGCCTGTCAATCAAATTTTTTGCGAAGGGTCAATTAATTGACTAAAGTGACTTTTTTAAAACAAGGCATTTCAATAACAGAATAATAACTTTTCATTGTCATTAAAGTGAAATTACTGAACCTAAACGTAGGAGGCTGGTTAAAAAGAAAATTTAAAAGAAAACATGTCATATGTTTTCAATCAGAACTCTTCATATATAAAGAACATGAATAAACAGAAGTCATTTTTAAGGGTCAGGTGAAGCAGAAATAGCTCCCTAAAGTAAAAAATATATATTTTTGATTATATAATATTTAAATATATAAGGGAAAGTGAATATCGTCACCATTTATTTTACCATCTTTTGCCTGTTCATTTGAAATGCTGCTGCGATCATTTAATATGAGCTCATAAAAGCTGCATGCATAATAATTACGCAATAATGAACAAAATGCCGTTTGAAATATCTTCCGATGGAACAAAAGCTGTCGCACCACATATAACAAATTTTTATGAAATCTCATCTCACGTATAAACTCTACTAGTGACACACATACCAGTCTCCTCATGGGTCTAAGCCTCCTTTGACACTTTAATCGATGGTGAAGCTTGTCGGCGCTTTGACACAAATCAGGGAAATTAAGTTTAGAGGCTGTTGAGGAGCTAATGGCAGAACAATGTGGCATTATGGTGTGGCCTCAGACACCGAGGTAAATCATGCTGGGCTGTATGTGTGTGTGTGGGCTTGTGTTGGGGGGATGACGAATGTTAGTGTGGCCATTCATCCAGTGGTTTGCGCTCAGGCCAATTTCACAACAGCCTTTCCTGTCTTAATACTCCTGTCTCACAAGTTTTACATTATGCAAATGATGTATTCCGTATAATGTTGACACATATCGATTTGCTCTGGTGGCGAGTCCCTGAGTCAGGGCCTTATAAAACGACGCTGAAGTATTTATGATGACGCCATGTATTCTGGCCTGCACACGTGTGTATGATAGGCAATTAATGCCAAGCACAACTGTGATTTCTGTTTATGTGACCTGGCAGACCCACAACAACTGACGGGACAATCTGATCGTTTTTACCCTGCTCTCATTTACCTACAGTTGTGTTTGAGTCATGTCTGATTTCCCTGCCAGTCGCTGTTTCTGTGAACTCATTTCTGTAGCCAAACCAGAAGCAGAAAGAGGAGAGAGAGAGTTTCTCAAAATGGTTTTGCAGTGCACTCTAGGAAAAAATTGCGAAAACTTCATAATATCTTTTATTAATGTCATTAACAAACATGATTCTAACAGAATCTGCACTGATTGTGGAGAAAAAAATCTGCGAAATTCTGCAATATAGATTTAAATAATTTGATAGTGAGCACCAAGATCAAAATAAAATAAATAAATAAAAAGCCCTGCAGCATTTGTGGCATAACACTCCTGTACAATTTTTTGAGGTAGCAAAACCTTTGTATATTATATAAAATGTGTGGATATACACACACACAAAGACAATGCATGTGTATATATATATATATATATATATATATATATATATATATATATATATATATATATATATATATATATATACACATATATATCATATATATACATATACACACACATATATATATATATATATATATACACATGCATACATTATATATACACATATACATACATATACACACACACAACCTACAGAGAAAATTTTAATGTATGACTTATGACTTATTGTGTTCATATTGTATTGCAAAACATTTTTTTTTGTGGTAATTGAAATAAGGCCACAAATGCTGCTAATATTTAGCATTATTTTTTTTTTTTGCACACAAAAAGTATTCTCGTCGCTTCATAATATTAAGGTTGAACCTTAATATTATGAAAAAAAATATCTTAATTCGTGTTCCGAAGATGAATAAAGGTCTTACGGGTGTGGAACGACATGAGGGTGAGGAATTAATGACAGAATTTTTACTTTTGGGTGAACATTATACTGAATCCACAACATCACATATGTTTCTTAAAGTTACTATAAATGTTAGCCTGAAGTTTTGGAATGAAGAGGCTACTGTGTGCAGAAGTCAGTAGCTAATACTAAATAAAGAGACCCCATTTCTGTGACCTTAAACTATCCACCCCCTCATCCTCATGCTTCAGCCGGAGAAAACCGAAGTAATCTCTTCCTCTCGCTCTTATCTAAAGGGCTTCCCCATTGCTTGTGTCTTCTGAGAGGCCTTTGAGTACTGAGCTGATAAGCATTTTTAAACATATGAACACACTCATCTATTAAACTCAAGAACTAACCTCAGATAGTGCCGTGGATGTGCTATTATTACCGAACCTAGCATATCTGGCTCTTTGGACACTAGCTATCTGTGGGATTCCATGAAGAAAGCTGTGGCGAATTGGTATGCAAAAGCTGTCTGACTCTCAACAATGACTCGAAAAGGCTTCGAAGGCATTTAAAAGAAGAGAGGCCGTTCATTTTCTGTCACACAACAATGCAGTTTTTAAGCACGGATACTTGTTACCAGTTTGCTGTAACAGCAATGGACACGTTTGACCTTGAAATATCACATTTAAACACACAATTACTATACCATGAATGCACACGTACACAACCGACGGTCTCCTTAGCCCCCTAGTGTAAGGCATATAGAAGGACAGGTAATGCGACTACCTGAAAGAAGTTTCACAGCCTCATGAATATTTAAACAAGAGGATGTGTTTCCAGCAGGAAATAAATAATGTATTTATAAGGAGGAGGAGAAAGAGGGAATGAACTGTGGGGGAGGGGTGAGCCTGTGAACATCAAAACTGAGCCGACACTGCTATCCTGTGGTGGACTTCTAGAATGCAGACACTGAGCGCATGGATCCATGTGACGCTGTTCAAAAGAAGCTCCATTCTTTTCAGTGGCAGACAAACAGATTCAAGGTCATCGATCTGTTTGTCAATTACCTCTCGGAATCGTTATCTGCTCGGCACATCTGGAACAAACACCATTAATATCATCTCTGCTAGGTCCTCTATGAGAACTGCATCCTACAATTACTGAGTTATATGACATATTTACTACATTTTTTGTTTAAATAATGCGGCAAAGATTGTACAGAACACGTTTTTTTAAATTGCTTAATTTCAGCAAATTTTGACAGTTCATTGACAAGAAATCTTCTCTCTTCATATTCATTAAAAAATAAATTAAAGCTGAAATCATATTTACAAGTCATATTTTGATTAATTAAACAATAAAATAAAAATTAATATTTTATTAAAATAAAAAAATAAAATAAATGAAATGTAATTAAATAAATATAACAAAATAAAAACAATACAAACAGAAATCATATCACATATTAAAAACAAAAGAAAAAGAATCTGAAATGTGTCATTTTAAAATCAATTCATGTTTTAAAAAAATAAAAATATATAAATTATATAAAATAAATACTATATATATATGTGTGTGTGTGTATACATAAATAAAATACATACATTATTTGGGGGAAGCAGCCAACACATGCTTAGCAAACAAAGCTTGCATACTTCCATTAATTTTATTTCAGTTTTTATTAAATGACTATTATTCTAAAATGTAGAAAACAGTAATAATAAAGAACGAGTTTTTGTGTCCAAACTTGCTTAAAGACGCACCAAAATCTTGGTCACCCTCACCTGTGGAGACTGTTCAGCATCTATTTCAACACCCATCATTTGTCCTTCAGTTCAGAAATGAAACTTTCTGTGTTCTTATTAAGGTGACTCTTAAACACGGAGGATGATGCAAATCCCCTAGGGTTTTCAAAAGTCACCTGAGGAGCCAAGTCTGCAATTAGACCTCCATTCAGGAAACACATAAATAACAGGTACCCGCGAAGCTAGAGACATAACAGTGATTAATAGAACCATTAATTCAAGCAGATTTTCATCCCAAAACCTTACTCATCTTTTCCCTAATAATGGATAATTACAATCTATGGATATTGTCAAAGGTGGAGAACAGATTAAATGGCTTTTGTTTGAAGAAATTACAGCATCAGTTTTACAATAGTTTTAGAGGTGGAACATACGCCTTAAGCTCAAAGGCTAAGATCATGAAAAACAAATTCACATAACATAACATAACATAACATAACATAACATAACATAACATGAGCTTGATATAGTAATGTTGACAAAGGTTCCTAAAGATGGATGAGTCTGCAGAACAGCCTGCAGTTCTGGATGAAAACAGCAGGAGGCGTAGTGCTATATCAGGATGAGTATTACTACTGACTGCATATGAATGCACAAAACCCAGTAGGATAAAAAGACGAGAAAGATTAACAACATCCTCCTGAGCCAGAGATCATAAAAAGGAGTTGTGCTTTCGAACAAGTACTGGGTCAACAATTTGATGCTTTTAAAGCAGCCCTCATAACTACAAATTCATTAGAATAAAAAGTTACACATCCTATAACACACAAGAATGTACAGGGTAGAATGAATGATATTCCACTTTCAGCTTTTGAGTGAACACTCTCAAAGTGAGCAGATACTAAATGACATCTGGGACGCAGCCAGAGCCTGAAACCCGCCAACAAAGAAAGACGGATAGAAACAATTAGATAGAATCTCCTCCTCACCAATCCACCAGAGATCTATTTCACCCAGTGGAAATGAAGGCCATCAGATCATCTGTGGCAAAAGAAGCAACTAGAAACAAAGAATAAAAGTGACATTTAAGACAGGTTTGTTGCGTTGGGAGGATGATGATGTACCGTGCCAAAGAAGCTCCGTTTTAACGTCCCTGCGAGAAGTCTGGATTATCCTATTGAAACAGAAAACACGAGTTCCCTCAGTTTCCGTTCGCTGCTTTCATCTCGACAAACTCATAACGTCCATATGAGATTATGTCTTCATCCACTTTCAGAGGTGACAAAGATCACATGGAGAATTTACAGAGAGAGAGAGTGAGATGCTAATATTTACATAAGTGCAGGTGTTAATATTTGCCGCCATTAATTCCAGGCCTCTCTGCTTCAGACGGGCTAAGCAGGCTTTGAGCGGACGCAGGCCTTGCCCTACGCCCAGGCCTCTTTCAAGAGTGCCGCGGTATGTTTGGACTATACTAATCCTGTCATGGGTTAGCCTGACACTCAGGGTCTTAGTAAGACGGGCTTTCATGATAAAGAGCAGGAAATGAGAACAGCATCAGGAAGAAAGGGGCTTTGTTTCCTTTATAAAAATAATCATTTAACCCGACATGTACATATTTAAGAAAATCTAAGTTGCCAAATCTAAGTGTTGTGGGTATTAACCCAAAAATAATTAAATAAATAAATAAAAAAATATATTTTAAAAAATAATTATATATATATATATATATATATATATATATATATATAGTTGGATAGATAGATAGATAGAGAAAGAGAGAGAGAGAGAGAGAATATATAATTATCAAGATGCAAAGATTTTGCAACTATGTATCTTGAATTAAGTTAATATAATGATTATATTTTTTGGATTAACATATCATAATTTGTTATCATTAGTTGTTTTTTCCTTATTTCATGAATAAAGCTATAGCTGGACATTACAACATTTAACATTTACGAATACTACAAAATATAATTATCAAAAAAGAGTTACTAAGCTAAAGACTTATTTTGCAAGCATGTATCTTGAAATTAGAATTATGTTATTTTCAATTATAATTTAATATAATTATTTGTTACCATTAGTTTAATATTTGTCTCATTTACTATAAAAAATATATAATTATTAGAATACATTTACTAAGATAAAAACTTAATTTGCAGGCGTGTCTCTTGAATTAAGTCAATGTAAATTTTATATTATTTTAAATTAATAACACAATACAATACAATACATAATATAATATATAACAATATAATATAATAGAATTAGTTTCCTCTACTTATTTCAAGAATAAACCTTGCTGGGTGTTATAAGATTTATGGTTATATATATATAAAAAAAAAAAAAAAAATAAATAAAAAATTTATTTATTTATGGCCATTTTAAAACACTTAAAGATAAACAGGATATTATAAAAATATATAATATAATATAGTATAACATAATATAATATAATATAATTGTTTTTTCACAATAGTTGTTTGTCAAACCTCTTAGTTGTTAAACTTTACTATATATAATTAGATGTATGCTAACAAAAAAGAAAAGAGAGGAGAAAAAAATTATGTGATTTTGTTATAGTTTAATATGAGGCGTTTTCTAAACTCTAGGCTTTATTTTCTGAATGAAAGATGATTTTCTGTCAGATATTATTTTTTAGTCCACTGCCTAATTGAATCTGGGTTTGAGAAACGATTCCTTCGAAGCTGAATCAGTACTTAAGACGGACAAGACAGACAAGATCTTGTCATCTCGTTTATCTCAAAGCGTTATGTGATGTGCCGTCAGCGAAAGTAGCACGCCGCCGTGTCTTGACAATAACCCCTGTTACCACTACAATAAAAGAGCCACCCTCGGGAGGGATGACGCTTTGGGTCAAAGGTCACCGATAGGAACCTCAGCTCTCCTCTCGCACACAAACACAAACAAGCACACGTACAAATACGTACATTTTCTCATTCACGTAGCTGCCTGAGGCGCAGTGGAAGCGGTAATATTTATATCGTTCCTCTCTGCTGTTTTACGCCCGGAGCAGACGCAGGCTGAGTCTCTCCACCGCTCTGATGACTGCCATAAAATCAGCTGCCATAAAAATTGATTTGAAGCGAAAGAAAGAAAATGGAGACATACTCCAAAATAATTATACACATGAACGCTTAAACGCCACCGTGGTGACGCTACGTGAGTTATGGCACATATTTACCCACAACGCACCGCTGTGACAGAGTACACAAATTTTTAAAGCCTTTGTTATTGCGTTCATCTGTCTTCATGTTCTAAGATCAGCTTGATTCTCCTGTTTTTCTGACACAAAGTTTGTGCTACTATGGGTATATTTTAATGTTACGTATTTCTATGTAGTCTCCGATGTGCACGCTGTTTGTTATGATCTGTGTGTGTTTGTCTATGAGACAGGGCCGTGATGGCTCTATCCACAGGGGCTCACAGTGAGGACGATATTGCTCACAGTCAGTAAAGCCCATATACTTTGCTAACGAACAACACAGCAGCAGTTCAAAGGGAACGGCGATTTGTTCGGATCTGCTACTCGAGGAAAGGGGGAGAAAATGAAAGAGGAAATCTGTGTTCATAAACCTGCTGTAGGATAATCAAATTCAGTTAAAACGTCCTTCACACAACCAAAAGGAATTTTGCAAAACAGCTCCAAAATCGAAAAAAAAAACAAAAGATAGATAGATAGATGGATAGATGGATAGATCGAGAGATGGATAGATGGATAGATAGATAGATAGATAGATAGAGAGAGAGAGAGAGAGAGATAGATAGATAGATAGATAGATAGATAGATAGATAGAGAGATGGATGGATAGATAGATGTATAGATGGATGATAGAGAGATAGATGGATAGATGGATGGATAGATAGATAGATAGATAGATAGATAGATAGATAGATAGATGGATAGATGGATAGATGGAGAGAGAGAGAGACAGAGAGACAGACAGACAGACAGACAGACAGACAAATAGACAGATAGATTGATAGATTGATTGATAGATAGAGAGATGGATAGATGGATAGAGAGAGATGATAGAGAGATGGATAGAGAGATAGATAGAGATAGATAGATAGAGAGAGAGATAGATAGATAGATAGATAGATAGAGAGAGAGAGAGAGAGATACAGAGATGGATAGATGTATAGATCACCTGCTGTATTAAACGAACTGATGTTGAGAGTGTATTTTTCTTTTCTTTTGCTTCTACTGACATCCTGAAGAATTAGTCTTCTTTTTTTCTACCCTCCCCGTCTCTCTTTAGTCTTCCCTCGCTTCCTTTCTTCAGATCATATGTAATGTGCTTCATCACTCATTTGACTGTGGCCTCTATGTGACCCTGCACAGAGTTCAGGTAAACCAGAGCATGTCCTTGATCCGACTCCCTTCACTCATTTATCAGTTTCTACAATTCAGTCACACTCACATTCTTTTGTCCCTTTCTATGGCTCCGTTACACACTCTTTCTGTTCTTATCGGTATCTATCACACATATATACACAATACAGGCATAAATACACAGAAACACACCTTCTCTTTCACACTGTCACCAGATATTTTCATTAGGTGTATAAAATGTGTGGGTTGGTTGGCCATGGGATACAGTACCTAAATATCTAAAAAAAAAAAAAAGAAATTAAAAAAAATTAAAAAATCTGTTGCACTCTGAAACGGACAGTCCATCTTTTTATTTGCCAGTTACCCATCAACATAAAAGATAAAAAATAAAAATGGTTTTCACCATTTGAAGAAATTTAGATGTAAATATTATTATTGTAATTTTACAGAAAACATTTTTATCACTCATTTTTTTATTTTACAGAACAATAGTATTATAATACATTTATTTTTTATGAAATATTTGATTTAATAATAATCACAATTAAATCATAATAATTATTATTTTATTATATATTGAATAAGTAAAACAGAATTTGGACTATGAAAACTCAAGAGACAAAGTGAGGCGGAAAATAAAAATTATGGATACCGAAAGGTGTTTGTGTTGGTTCTAGTAAAAAGGTAATATTTTGGCTTTTTAATTGTTTTTTTTTCAAAAAATCATATCATGAAAAATCCTGTATCTTTTCAAAATGTCTTCAGTGTTCCACAGATAAAAGAAAGCCATACAGAAAGAAAAAAAAAAAAAAAAAAAAAAAACAAGCGTAACTTTGGGTGATATTTCCCTTTAACTAGAGGTGGATTATTTACTTGAGGCACCTCATTGGTATTCCCTGCCTTCACCATCATCCAATCAAGGGCCAGAAATGCTCTTCAAGCTCCTCCCTTCAAATTTATTTTCTTGTCCAAACCTTCTAGAACAACTTGAGCAGTTTCTTTTGTTTATCTCTGATTTACCTCTTTATTCTTAACACAATGGCTCTGGTTATCCATTTTTGGCAAAATAAAGGGTTCGATAAAACAGATTTAACAGGTGCTATATAGTGTAAGGACTTCACCCCTCCTCACTTCCAGTGACTGTTCCATAAATCTCAAACACAGCCTGTCTGGTAGGCGTATCCATTCCAACCAGTACCTGACAAACACAGTGCCGAAAGACTAAGAGTCAACAGCACCTGTATCTCTGCTCTTATCCTGCCATCTCGGTCCTGTGTCCATCTCTCTTGTGTTATCTTGCCCTTTCCATTCATCCTGCTGGATGGATGCCTCTAAAATTGAGGGGAGGTAGAGGCGCGGTTCACGGGGGATTGTCTAGTGTCATCGGGACAATAATGACCTCCTTTACCACGGAGATGAATGATTGGCGGTTTACTGTGTGATTTGTAGGGCGGGCGGGAGAACAAGGTGCGACTGAGGCCACGGGTGGACGAGGCGCTAACGGATAGATTTTCTGTCTCTGCCTAGGACGAGACCCGTCCCGCCATCACCTAAGGCCAAACCTCAAATTCCTAGACGGAAAGGAGGGTTGATGATAGATGAACGTGGGGGAAACAGGGGATGCTAATGAGATCTGACAGATCTGTCAAGTTAGGGTCTTTGTTCCATTCCCGCCACTTTGTTTTAGGAGTCCTGGCATGTGCAGACACACAGAAAGGCCTCGTGAGGAAAGATGGCTGACTGGAAACATGGACTCAGGCTCTTTCTTTTTGCTGTAATGTTGGTAAAGAATCGTTTGTGTGAAGTTCAGATGTATCTTGTCTCTTTTCATCAAGGCTTCCTTGTTCTCATCCTGGCTGTTTTTGATCATTTAGAATCTCTTTCTTAACTGATGAGGAGGAACATGTGAATTTGAATTGAATGGGCTACACCTCACAGGAAGATGAATTGGAAGAAAAAATTACTGGAATGAAATTCAAAGAAATGTAAAACCTGCATTCTGTAAAATTAACTGTTCTAATCTATCTATCCATCCATCCATCCATCTGTCTTTCTTTCCATCTATCTATCAATCCATCTATATCTCATCTATCTATCCATCTCTCCATCTCTCTCGCCATCTCTCCATCCATTCATCCATCCATGCATCCATCCATCTATTCATCTCTCTCTCTCTCCATCCATCTATCTACCTATCTATCCATCTATCTATCTCTCTATCATCCATCCATCCATCCATCTCTCCATCTCTCTATCCATCCATCCATCCATCCATCTCTCCATCTCTCTATCCATCTATCCATCCATCCAACCATCCATCTCTCCATCTCTCCATCTCTCTCGCCATCTCTCTATCCATCCATCCAGCCATCCATCCATTTCTCCATCTCTCCATCCATCCATCCATCCATCTATCTACCTATCTATCCATCTATCTCTCCATTCATCCATCCATCCATCTCTCTCTCCATCCATCTACCTACCTATCTATTCATCCATCCATCTCTCCATCTCTCTCGCCATCTCTCTATCCATCCATCCAGCCATCCATCCATTTCTCCATCTCTCCATTCATCCATCCATCCATCTCTCTCTCATCCATCTACCTACCTATCTATTCATCCATCCATCTCTCCATCTTTCTCGCCGTCTCTCCATCTATCCATCCATCCATCCATCCATTATTTTCTCCATCTCTCTATCCATCCATCCATCTATTCATCTATCTCTCTCTCCATCTCTCTCTCTCCATCCATCCACCTATCTATCCATCTATCTATCTCTCCATCCATCCATCCATCTCTCAATCTATCCATCCATCTATCCATCCATCCATCCATCCATCCATCCATCTCAGTCTATCTCTCCATCTATTTATTTACTTATTTCAGTTGGTTTCCAAGGCAACATTTTTCATTTTAGTTGAAGTCTTAAGTTTTTTCCTAAATATTTATATTTTATTTATAAATGAACAAAAACTGTTTTAGATAAAGATATATCTCTTAAAACTTCAGGTTCTTTCAACTTTCAAACTACTTTGACAAATTTCACTTTTCTATCTAAGGACAATTATTTCTGAATCAATTCATTTAAATTCAACATCATTGCATTCAAATTCAATTGCAATCTAAAACTTTTTGTTTTTTACTACTTCTCCAATTTTATTATGTTATTATGTGTACTATATGTTAATATTATATAGTATTATGTTCTATTAGTGTATTATGCTTATTTCGTGGAATTAATGCTTGTGAAAACACGAATATGCTTATGTTCTGGAAAACACAAGGAATGCTGGTGACTGGTCTTGTTGGTCATATCAACAGAGTTGTTTTGCACATTCATTGCCCATCCAACATCTATTTGCAGTTTTGAAGTCAGTGCTGGACATTCAAAGTGAACGGTAGGTCACTCTAGTAGCAGGAGGAGCTGCAGGTGGAGGGACAGATGAAAGAAAACGTGTAAGATCAGAGTTTTCATGTAGTGGGGTCATTCTGTGGGGTAAATTTATCCTCTTCAAACCTTCCTGTTTGGTCAGAAGCAACTTTGAGGTCAGTCTGTTTCACCTTGAGCGGATCTACTTCTCAAACAACTGAGGCTTCACACGCCACCTGCAGAAGTTAAACTGTAATTTTGCTGCAGGCAAATTTAGTCCTCTGAGAAACTCAGTCACATGGTAATGATGCACCTGTTGCATAGCTTTGAGGTAATGCAACTACACAGTGTGCGACCTGAAGCTATGTAATGCAATCTAAACTATGTGTGTAGTTTATATTATATCATATTACATTATACTATATGTAGTTAAAATTAATATAAAATTCATAAGTCCAACACCAATGCAGAGTATTTTCTCCTTAAAAGTCCAGTGAACCAAAGACAGTTTGAAAAATGCGTTTTTGAAATCGCTGGTGTTTCTGATTTCACAAACTACCTTGTAACCAATCACGTCAACGTGTGACCATCAACCCTGAGCTACTGTGAGTGGAGGCGGGGCTAATTTGCATATTCAAAAAACTGCATTTACTAATTGAATCAAGGGTGTAGAGTAACATTCAATCTATTTTAAGGCATGAAGAAAAAAATTCAAAGTAAAAAATGTTTAAATATGTAATTTTGGTGATCAAAGATGAGTTAAGGGTTGACTACAGGGGGATTTTAATGTCTTTTAGGCTCATCAAAGCTGAAATTATTTGATCAAAAATACAGTAAAAACAGCAATATTGTGAAACAATACAGTTTAAAATAAAATTAAAACGGTTTTCCATTTGAATATATATTAAACTGTAATATATTCCTGTGTTGCAAAGCTGAATTTTCAGCGTCATTAGTCCAGTCTTCAGTCACATGATCCTTCAGAAATCATTCTAATACGCTGATTTGCTGCTGAATTATGATTGGTGCTCAAATATTAATAGCAGTTCTTATTATTATGGATGTTGAAAACAATTTATGTTTCACGGTTTCCACAAAGATATTAAGCAGCACAATTAATAATAATAATAATAATAATAATAAGCAAATCAGAATATTATCCACACAAACACAACAAATCAAAAGTTTGGTATAACACAACTGCTTTTCACTAGCAAATTAAAATTTCATAATTGCCACTAGGGGGCAAATTGATGTATCTAGAGGTTGCAGAGATTTAAACAGTTAGTTCACTCCAAAATGAAACCCTTTAAGCAGTGGTAGAAAATCCAAGGATCTCACACAAAAACAGCATATCAAATAACATTTGCACTCACCCATTACACAAACCTAACACAACTACAGAGCCATAAAGACCTCATACATATGCATTGTCACTGGTTTGCTTGAGTGACTCATTGTTCAACACCAGACTCCTTTCCGCCATCTGCACAGAGGCAGTCGCAGCGGAGATGGCCACATCTCTCTCTCAGTCTTTCACTTAAGTGATTCCTCTCTCAGTAACACACACACAAACACATCCAACTGATCTTCAAAAACCGGTGACGTATCAGACACATGGATATGATGAAAATCATTGACAGCAAAATAAGTCAGATACTGTTTAAAAGACTGCCTTCATCTTCCTCTTTGGAGGATTTTTCACATTCTTCACCAAAGCTGATTGATCAGGAATCACAACACACAAAGTTCACACAATTCAAGATGCCAAACTGACATGGTTTCCATTTGTACTCTTTAAAAAATAGCTACAAAACTGCAGATTTTTATGTTCTTGAAGGTAAACTGATAGAGCATGGCACTAATAATGCCTAGGTCATGGTTTAGACAGCCAGGTAAAACACATATTTAGGGATGCACAATATACAGTATGAAAACCTATATTATTGGTGATTATTTTTAAGGTTTCTCTAAATTCATTTTTATTTTTGTATATTTTTTTATTTATATTTCTGTATTTATATTTATATATTTTTTTTAATGTTTATTGGCCGATAGAGGATATATATTCAATATTAAATAAAAGCAATATTTAAAAAAACAGCAGGTAGTAACTGGATATTTAATTTTTTTGCAGTATTTTTAATATTAGAAATTTATTTAATTATTTAATTTTATGTATTGTTTTCAGTATTGGCCAATGTTGGATACTTGTTAAAGATTAAACAAATTTTTAAATATTTTACAAAACACAGATAGCCGATAAAAATATTAGATGTTTAATTGGTTTGGACTGTATTAAGAATTACATAACCATAGCAGTAACTTAAAGGGATAGGCCTAAATGATGATAAATATCCATTAAAAAGCAATTTAAATTTTAAATTTCCCTTTAAGATTGCATGTTACTTTGACTATGCTTACTGACTATAAAATTAAAAGTTGCAGTAGTTTTCTGTCATTTTAATATTGTGCACAATTTACTACAGTATCCTACACGCAGTGATAAAATGTATACCTGTTAAAATGTATATATGATTATGTACTGTGTGGTAAGAAAAAAGTATTGTGTAAAGGTTGTATCAGAGTAACATTCTCAAGACGTTGTTGGGAAAATGTAGTTTCAGATATCTCATATTTTCCTCTTTTATCCATCTATTCTTCCCATCTTTCTGTCAAGCATACGGCCTCTCTCTCCCTCTGCTCTGTTTGTTCAGCGGTCCCTCTGTACCTCTCTGCCTTTGTCAGAGCTAATGTTCTCAAATGGAGGGAAATTAAAGCAGGGAAGCCATGCGTGGCGCACACTAACTCTTCCCCCTGCGGGCCTATTGGTTCGCAGCATGCATACTGATGAAGTCACATGGTTCCTAGCCGACGTTGCGCCTCAACATCTCCTTCACACCTCTGAGAGGAACCAGCTCACATGCATGAAATATACATGCAGAACAGAGCGAGAGACAACCTGAATTTATTGAGGTACTCATACATATGAACAAATGTACACACAGTATGTTCATAAAGAATGTCTGTTGCACATAAAATGCCACCTAAAACTTTAATATACGCTGATATTCAAAAGTCTGCTCTAAATATAAAGGATTTAAAATCAATTTAAACCTGTGGAAGTACAGTTTGAGGTCAGATGTTGGATCATTTTCAGATCATAATCATCAGGTTTTACATAAACTTGTGGAGTTCATGAAGCTCAAGAACTGCTTACATTAAAACAAATGGAGGACAAACCAAACGTGTGAGTGTCTATGTGTACATACAAACACACATAATATGTTTTCTATCTCGTGACCTTTCTCTCCTCTACCTTCTCTTCACTTATGTACAAATACAAAAACATAGACTGAATGTGGGGCTACAGCGGGAGGTATGACAGTGTTGATTTGTGAGGTTTCCTGCTGCAGTGCTGTGAAGTTTGGGGACAAATCAATCTGATCCCTGCACAGACCTGTCTGCCTCTCCTACTGAAAAATGACCTCTCAGAACAGATCAACTGACATGGAGACAAGCTGTGTGTGCATGTGTGTGAGAGAGCGAGAACGGGAGAGATCTAAGATGATGTGAGAATATAAGATCTAAGCAAGCATGTATGGGTGTTCAGGATAGAAGATGTGTCAGAATTACACAAAAATAACAATACACCTTGCAGAGACCCTTTCGTTTGTTCTTCATTATTCAGGTTCTTATTCTTCTATTGTTTTTCTTTTGCCATTTTAATATTTTTTTATTTTATAAAGCACTGCAATATAAAAATTGTCAATAATGGTTTAAAAAATAGTGTGAAATAAATTTATCTAGTACAATAAATTATATTAAAAAAATAAAGGATATGAAAAAAATGATCAAGTAATTATGCCCCGATCTCTAAATAAATATGGTAATAAGGAACACATTACTGACGCTTGAAGTACCACCTTTATGCTTTTTTAAGTTCATAGTAGGCACAGCCAGAGCTTCTACTTCAGGCCACATGTCACATTAAGGGCCCTGATACACTCACAGCAAAGTTTTTTTTCCTTCTTTGATAAGATTAAAAACAAGTTTGAATACCTTTACAGCAATATACTGTTAGCAAACATCCCAACGTGGCCTACGCGGTTGGGAGCGGTGTTTAGAAGAACATGTAAATATGTGCTGCGCTTTCCTCTCAATAACAAAATAAATGCACAACAAAAATGGCAGTGGTGAGAAAACAGCAGTTAAAGCATGAGCTCTGCTATTTTGAACTCTTTAAAGGTTTAAAGGTATATATATATATATATATATATATATATATATATATGTTTTCAAATATTTAGGAAACATGCTGAGTTCACAAACTGCTACAATGTTACAACCAGTTACTCTACTTTGAAATGTGCATTCTGTGTTGGAATGTCTCTTTTTGTTTTGGTCTGTGTGATCCAATAGTATTCTGACACCTAGGTTGCCAGTTGGCAGAAAACACAGCATATTGCAGCCAGCAAATGAACTGGGTGACAGATTTCACCCAACCTAAAAAGCTCTATGACCAGAGGCATATTAAAAAGCAGATAAAACCAACTCATCAACTTACAGTTTCAAGGGTTAGTTCACCCAAAATGAAACTTCTGTCATTAATTAATCACACTCATGTCACTCCAAACCCACAAGACCTTCGTTCATCTTCATAACACAAATTAAGTTATTTTTGATGAAATCCAAGAGGTTTTTTATATACCATAGAAAGCAACGAAATTACCACATTCAAGGTAAAAGAAGTAGTAAAGATATAATTAAAATAGTCAACGTGACTATAGTGGCTCAACCTTAATGTTATGAATCAACGGCCAATACTTATTCGGCTTTCGGATGTAAACACGAAAGGTCTGCACTGCGTCACCTGCATAGGAGACTGAGAGGGAAGAGGAAAAATTGTTAAATAAAGTTATTTTTGTTTTGTTTTAGCACATAAAAGTATTCTCATCACTTCGTAACATTAAGGTTGAACCATTGTAGTCACGTTGACTACTTTTCTGGAGCTTGAATTTCGTTGCTTTCTATGGGAGATATATAAAAAAACTCTTGGATTTCATCAAAAATTTGTTTTCCGAAGATGAACGAAGGTCTTGTGGGTTTGGAACGACATTAAGGTGAGTATTAAAGACAGAAATCTAACTAACCCTTTCTCGTCGCTTCTTAATCTGGCAACCTGAGTGAGCATGGAGTCTGAGAAGGAGGGGGAACAACTCTCTCCAATATTTTGAATTTGGACTGCAGTACCAATTTATTCCACTAACTGACAATATTACATACTGCCCATTTAAAGCAAGCAGCTTTGCATTTTTAAACCAAGAAAATATGGTCAGTGACTGTCTCAGTTGTACTTACAATCAGCTGTCCTTTGAGTCTTGACCGACTGAACAGAAGAAATCCACCACAGATGACTTCCATGTCAAAGAAGGTAGAGCCGCAGAATCACATTTACTCTTTACATAATCTCCATGAACCAATGGTAGTTTAAGGTGTTTATCAAATTCGTTTTGGCAAGCTGTTTCAAACTCCCAAATTAACTTCATTGTGGCCTTATTTTGTTCAAAATGACGTTACACCAGTTCATTCTTTAATTTCGCTTTAAGTATATCAGGATTGTAAACCACACACTGATGACAGAGAGCACAGAATGAACAGAACATTCAAAAACTAGAAGACAGAGCACAAAGAAACCAAAAAGAATGCTGGTGTTGAAGTTGAACTATTTTAACTTGACACACCGTACACTAAAAACAGGACTCATGGGGCAGGACACTATAAAACAAAATGAAGCAGCCCATCTGTATGTGTACATAGACCAACCACAATCTGTCTATATTAATCTGATTGATTGTAATGTGTCACTGAGCTTGGGAAAGGCCATAGATAATATGATTACCGAACGAAAAAAAATCTTACAAACAGAATACAAGGTCACATCTTGTTTGAATAAATTTCTACTATAAATTTATAGTAGATTGACACACTTGATTGCAAAAAAAATTGCTTCGGATGATATGGATATAAAACAAACAATATATGTTAACATATATCGCCTATGCATTGCTTTCAACTGGAGCAATCATTTAATGCCTTTAAATTACTTTCATTTGGGTGTTTTCTCAGCAAATATTGATTAAGCAGTTCACTCAATTTTAATGGATTGATAGCCCTACTTCAACATTACTATTTTGATAAACACTTTGTACATATCAACATTTATTGTTGCTGCCTTTTTAAAAACAAGTAAAGATAGCGCTTGGGAAGCAATCCTCTTTTTATAAAAACAAAACTGCTTCTAAATTTCTTCTTTACATAACTGCCCACCCAAAAAGCAGGTGACCTATAACTTCACAAACATCTCTGTATTAATAATCCATTACTGATGCTGACCAACTCAAAACTAACAGACCTTCGACCCCTTAGGCTCTGCGCGAGATGGCCTCACTGCTAATAGCCAACTTCGCCATAAAACTTTTTTGACTAGTCACCCGCTCTGTTCCCCTCCAGCGGCCCATGGCCGACCCTGCGGCTATACTTGTCCTCTCGGGCAGCCGGGGTCGGCCATGTTGCTCCGGAGTGGGTCCAGTCGCCCGCCTCCCTGGTGCTCGGGTAATGGGCTGGCAGGAAACCGGCTTCCTCCAAGCGCTGGAGACACTGTAAAACGTTAATGGCTCACCGTGGGGATCCGCGGTTGAGCCGGGGCCCCCGAACCAACCCCATTATTCATTAGACGAGAACGTTATTTATTGCCTCCCGGCACAAACACAACAAGCCAATTAATAATTAAGCATTTCTATCCGCCTCTGTACCAGCTCGCGCAGATGAGGAGGACAGGAGATACGAACGCAAGTATGAGATATGGGCGGTCGTGAGCTGCATAACTTCAGCACTATTAAGGCAAATGGCAGTTAAGACCCAAACGTTGTCTGGAGAGACTTGGAGCCAAATCCAAACGAAGTGAAGCGGAACCGCCGCTGTGGCTTTTGTCCAAAATCTAGCGCTCAAAATCCAGCCTCCTGTACATTTAGTTATGAACATCAATAAATAATGTCAATATTAATGAATCTGATGAACAGGGCTGGATCTGAGGGGGGGGTGGTTTATGAACGACAAGTCTTTCTGATTAAAAGAAAATATTACGTGCCCCCTGTACGGCCTTTGAATAGATGAAGAGTGTCATTTATCTCAGTTCAACCATCTAAGGAGATCTGGATGCCCAGAATAAAAATACAAACATCTTTGCACAGGTTTTACAATATGAACTCGAATGACAGGCTACATGCATGCATATGAAACTTAGCAACAGGGAAATACAGATACACAGAACGATCACATTTGAAGGTCACACAACTAAAACACATTAGTGTCCACAAAAAGGAGCCTAGACCTCAAACTACAGACTTTAAACTGTCAGATTTACTGAACAGAAATTATTTATGTGCCTGTCACTGCACGTTTAACTTGAAACTCGACCAATGTCTTTTTCCGGGGTGAGCACTTCACTTCTTTTTTTAGGTTGCTTCACGAAAGCCTATATTGAAAAAGATTGTGTTGATTAATGATGTATAGTGCATTTTCGGCTAAGTTTAACATGTGCTTTGCAGTGAAATAGACTTCACGCAGACCTACATTTGTGCTACAAAAAGTGGTACACAATTCACTCAGTTAGTGCGAATTCTCTGCCTGCTTTCTTTAGTGTACAAAAACTACAATAGACCTTTCATTACAACCAAACAAAAATTCTGCAAAGAAAAGTCCTGTAAAGAAAAAATCCTGCAAAGAAAAACACAATAAATGTTCAACAAGTCCATGACCGATCTGACCATTCATGACCGTTCACATTTAATGAATGTTCTTCATCACAAAAATCCTGTAGAGAAAAATCCTGCATATTCAGTAGCTATAATGTTCATAGTATGCTCTACTATACATCTTCAGTAATAAAGCTGTGCATGTCATGTCTGTCTATCTGCTGAATGGGCTGTTTTACTAGCAGATCCCCGAGACACAAGTTAAGACTTTGCACCCAAATATTAAATCAGTCAACTCTTACTGTAAGTGCATCAGCTGACCTGTATCTTCAACTCCAGAGGTATTGATCGGCTGTAGGCAGGCTGGGGAGGAAAGTCGCGGGTTTAGCAGAGACGTCGTCCTGAGATCGAGCCGAGGTCTGTCTCTGCTTCAACTCGGTCAACAGAATTCTGGATCAACTTGACATCTGAAATAAAGTTACAGAACAACACAATTAACCAGATTCTGAAGGTAAGCTCAAAAATTAAGCGGTGAACGTCTTAATACAGGAAAGTCCTTTCCCTATTACAGGATTTTCAAAATAAATTAAAACCTTTATTCTGCAATCCCAAAAGAACAAATGTAGCATATGGTTTCCACTAAATAATAAGCAGCACAACATTGATAATAATCAAAAATGTCTCTTGAGTTGCAAATCATCTTATTAGAATGATTTCTGAAGGATCATGTGACACTGAAGACTGGAGTAATAAATAAATAACCACAATTAATATTAATTTAGAATTTATTATATAATATTACATAGATGTTATCTCTATTCAGTATTGCAGGTACTGAACTTGAGAGCCAAAAAAAAGTCATGAGAGTTTTACCCATAATAATCATGTAACTTAATTATCAAAGAGAAAAACAATTAAACACTTTGTTTTAAAATCCACCTTATCTCAAACCTCTTCAGGGACGCACGTTTTAAAGGGCATGACGCTTCTGAAAGTAGACATTCAATTTCATGGCATATGAAGTTTACACTGATTTCAATGTATTACCGTGGCTCGTCGCTGTAAAGGTTTTTGTGTGGAGTTGGGGCAGTACTCATTTTTGCCTATGTGTGCATGTGTGTGTTGCTCATTTGAGTTTCTGCTCGATTGGTCAGCCTAATGTGGCCAGGCTCTGTCGCCCCTGGTAATTGTGCTCATTTCATTTTGGCAGCCTGCGAGGAGCCTGTCCATCACTACAAAGTATAATATATAACACTTATTCAGAAGAGTGTGTGTGCTCGTCTGTGAGAAAAGGGAAAAATAGGACACCAAAAGCGTATATGAAGACTTAATCACGAGGATGGATGTTAATCAATTACGGCAATTACACAAATGACATGAAAATAAATATATTTAAGAAGCTTCTGTGTGAATAACAAAATTACTATTAGTGATAATAACTTAAAGTAATGATGCTACATTCCAGCTTTTATACAACTTACTGTAACTACAGACTAGCTTTTCCAGAGTTAGGGTTTCTAATCATTAGGAGTGTAGAACAACAAAAAGCTGCATTGCTAATGTTTGTTTTGCACACGCAGCTTTACAGGCAAGAAAATACAACACAAAGCACTGGGAGTTTTGATTCAAATTAGTGAATCAGTTCATTGGGATTATTCATTTAAATGATTCATTTAAATGAACCAGTGCAAAAAACAATCAACTGTTTCCTTTCTTTTGCAAATAGCTAATATACTGCTCTGATTGGGGGAAAAAAACATTTGATAATAATGTACTGGAAAAGATAATAGCTTTTAACTTCACTTGAGACAACTTCAACACTGCAGAAAGGCTGCAGTGATGTCATCAACCTCATCATAATCATTATTATGAAATCTTTCCATTTGCTAAAAAAGAAACATCGCTTCCCTGACTTGGAGCAAAAAGGCTGGATAATTAAGTTTTAAGACGTGCCATAAATGTGTGTGTGAGCATGTGCATCTGTGCATGCGAGTGTGTGTTTGTGTGTGTTGTAGCTCATCTCTCCTGGCCATATGGGGCACAGGAGAGGAACCCTGCACACAGATGGCAGATCGTACAGCATTTTCCCTTTCATCTATCTCACGATCATCTCTTTTATCTCTCTCTCTCACTCACTCTCTAACAGAGTCAACTTTCATACACACACGTTCTCACAAACAGTCAACTTTCATGCACACACAATTCTCAATATTCTTACAATTACATACACACACTGTTAAACCTATTCCTATTTTTACATCCACATATAAGGATAGCTGACATGAAATTTCAAAACTATTTAATACTCCTAAAACATAATAGAATTTTTATGGGATGATTATTATTATGTATGCAGTTTTTGCTAATATCTTCCAGTATTGGGAGCAACGCATTAGAAGTAACTTAAGTAACATAATCAGATTACTTTTTAAAGTAATGAATAAAGTAACGCATCACTTTTAAATTTACAACAAGTTAAAAAATTTTTTGCAAGTTACTTTGTTTTCCCATTTATTGACCTCTACCAGCCAGGGATGAATTTGCATTTTTTTCAGCCTGAGGATTATTCATTTCACTTTGGTGTCAAATGGTCTTTTGTTTGTTTGTTTTTTTTTTCTAGATTTTTTTAAAAGATTTATTTTTAGCATTTTTGCCTTTATTATTATAGAACAGTAAGTAGACAGGAAGCATAGTGGGAGAGAGAGGGAGGGGGATGGGATCGGGAAAGGTCTATGAGCTGTGACTCGGGTAACCTGGCGCTATGTGTCGGCGTGCTGCCCACGAGGCTATCGGCATCAGTTTTTTTCTGTTATTAAAAAAACAAGCAAGCAAGCCCAGCCTAGGTGAGAAAAAGTAACGCAAAACATTACTTTTCATAAAAGTTTTTTACTTTTTTGGGGAGTAATGCCATATTGTAACATTAATTTTAAAATTAACTTTCCCCAACACTATTATCTTCTATTATATTTGTCTAATATGTTCAATTAATAACACAATATGTGTCCTATTAATAAAAAAAAAATTTGATTTAAAAATGTGAATAAAATTCAGACTATCTAAGTAGTATAGTTTGAGCACTTTCTGCAGCACCCGAGCTGCATGAACTCCACAAGTTTGACGATCATGTTCTCCAGCATGATTTGAGATTATCCAAATAGCATCTTGAGCTTTAGTGGAAGCAACAACATCTAACCATCTGTAAAAAGTAGTTCACATGTTACAAAATTGCTTTTTGTGATCTGTAAATATTGCAAAATTTTACTTTGACTTTAAAAAACTTGCTTCACGGGTTTAAATTAGAATGTGAACATTGACTTTTTGGACTCCACTGTACTGACTAAGTAAGAAAAATAAAAAAGTATTAACTTTGTCTCAGAAAAGGCATTCATTTACAAGCTAGCACCCTTCACCCACCTCTCTACCTAGAATGTCACATTTTTATGTATTAGCACTTACCACGTAAGCCTATGTACGTAAACTACATGGTACAAATCATTTACAATCTTTACTTCAACAGTTATGAAGATCTATTGAATGTGACTAGTTAAATGACTTAAATTAATAAGTCTAAACTTATCAACGTCATTAGAAATCTTTACCGATCAGCATCATGAAATTAAGATGCAGATTCTGTAAGGTAAGAATAAGAATAAATTCCACCCAAAATCTGAACATGCACACACACACACACACACACACATGCAAATGTCACTATATTAATTTCATAGAGGCTCATCATTTTGATGAAGTAAAAGATTGGGGGGAGAGGGAGGACAAAACAAGCTGTGCACAGCCGGGAGGGAGAAAAATATCACATTTTCCAGGTGATGAATTTTTCCAATTTCTCGCAGACAAGTACATAAACTCGTTCAATTAGGAGCAGAATCTGGAAATGAGGGACTGTGGACGGTTGGAAAGCCCGAGCCCTGATGGCTAATTTTATTGAGTGGAAAATTGAATCAAATTGTTTCATTGAAACAATCAGCCTGTACTCCTTATATTCCACTCAACACAGACACAAACACATGCAAAAATAAATAAATAAACAAACACCACTATTCGGTTCACACTTTTTTGCCCGGCATTACTTAAATGGATCATTTTAGAGTTGAGAGCTCAAAGAGCCCAAACTTGCACAGCCCGTCACTTCCCTTTGACAAAACAAGACGCATATTCATTAGATTAAATTAAAATCAACAGATTTCTGACAGCAGAGGAGCCAAAACTCCAGTCATTTCTATGCATGCAGAGCAGACCAAGTCTCTGTCCACGGCGGGACATTAGAGCGGGTCTTCGGTGCCCTTTAACTGTAAACTGTCCATCTGTTCTACAGCGTTAAGCTTGCCAGCGCTTCCCTCCGAGGGTCACATATTGAAGCAGACATCAGAAGAGAACTCCTTGTGGTTTCACATGAATACATTTCACCAATGAGATCACCTCTAATAATGAGAACTCATTCTGTATTAGCAATAAGCCCAAAAGGAGTTGGTCTAACAGACCCTGTAGATATAACTTATTTATGTGGTCATTATATATCTTATATAATATAATAGCAGTGGCAAAAGCTAATGTATTCACCAAGCTCATAGGCCTGCATCCATATAAATATGCTGTGAAATTAAATATTAACCACATGAATACATTCATTTATTTAGTGCACTAACTTCTGCTTAAAAAAAACAGGGAACTTTTATTGAGCCTTATATCATGGTCTTCTATAATATGTTTTCATGGTCTTGGCTTTAAAAACAATTTCCCATAATGCATTAAGTTATAGTCATTAACATAATCATTGCATATATTGTTATTATTATTATTTTGATAATTTATCACAATTTCAACTGGTCAAAGATTAACCACACTGTTAAAAATAAAGGTTTCAAAAAAGGGGGTTTCGCAGCAATGGCGTAGAAGAACTATTTTTGATTCCCAAAAGAACCTTTTCAGTGAACAGTTCTTAAGAACCATTTTTTCTTAGGGTGAAGAACATTTTAATAATCTAAACAAACTTTGGTTACAGTTAATTTTAAGGTGTCTTTGTTACACTGTAATTGTACATTTAAGTCATCAGTAATATTAAGTAACTATATGTACTTACTATCGGTTTAGGATTTGGTTTGGTTTAGGGTTAGTTGCATGTAATTATGCATAATTTCTAGTTATTACTATAGCAAATACATGTAACATATGTAACAATAACACTGTAAAATAAAGTGGCTATCATTTAATTTTACATTGTCATTGTTACATATATTACATGTATAGTAATAACTAAATTATGCACAATTGACCCTTCGAAAACAGTTTGATTGACAGGCGATCTGACCAATCATAACCCCGAATCCGCCATTTTGTCTGACAAAGTAGTAAGAGGAGTTAGTAGATTAACGTTGGTGAACTTGAAAAATTGTGTGTACACACGACTTGAAACAACATTCATTCATGTTTATTTGATGCTATAAATGAACTAGTTTGAAGAGATGTTGGTTCACGAGCCGCTTGAAGGAGCGACAGCGATCTGTTATGACACATTAAAGAGACACTATACGCTATTTATTGTTTAAACTTCTTTAAAAATTACAATATTTGAAATTTGAAACTTTGTTTCATATCAAAAGTAACCTGCTCTGTCTTGTCTGTTGATGCGTTGTCAGTGTCATTTTTGCTCCAGGATGAATTTTTCACTGCGTGAGAACATGATGTGTGGCCTGAGAGTGCATGGCTTGTCGGACATAGCAACGGTAACTAAAGAGGGCGGGTCTTTGCGAACGGTCAGTTACATGCAATTAACCCTAAACCAAACCCTCATCCTAACCCTAAACCTATAGTAAGTACATGTAGTTAATTGTCATTACTCAGTACTTAAATGTATAATTACATTGTAATACCGTCACCTTAAAATAAACTGTAACCATAAAGTGTTACCAAAACTTTCTCCATACTATAAAGAACATTTTGTGTATTCAAAAGTTTCCATGGATGTTAAAGGTTCTTCTTAGAATTATTGATGCCAAAGAACCTTTATTTTTTTTAAAAAAAAAAGGTTTAAAAGTTTAAAAAGGTAAAAGTCAATTCTTCTGCTTTCAACAGACTTTGAAATATGAACACTAAAATAAAAACTAGTCTCAGCAATGAAGTGACTTACCCATGTAGTTTCTTGCTCAAAGAGATAGAAATCAATGCAGAACAATGAAAGTGCTGTTCGTACAGTATGTTTACATGTCAGAAATACATCAGTAAATCTCTAAATCCATGACTAATTAGTGGCAAATCAATAACACAAATTGGTACATCTCTCCTAAGCTCATAAACCAACAAAGCAGCCCACATTAACTGCTGTATGAGACGGTAAAGTAACACCATTCATAACTTAGAGAACCAATCAGTTAAAGAATCAACAGAAACCATAAAGAAAGGTGGAAATTTAAACTGGCACAGGATCTGAAACTAAAACAACTTGACCTACTGCCGTTCCCTCTCAGTGATTACATGTATAGAAATCTCGCAAATGATGACTATATAGATTACATTGGTTTGCTTTAGACGACTCTTGTTGAACAGTTACACAAAGCTGTACTGTTGAAATCTGAAAATGCCTCATTTTGAGAGCTAAACAGTGAAGGAGTTTGTGGCCTTTTCTGGATTCTCTCCAGATATGCAATGCTCAGAAATGTGGCACCTAGAAAAAAATACCAGCTGTTCAGATATTCAACATTAGAACAAAGTCAACATTGATGCAGGAGCTGGAATTATTTGTCGAAAGTACTTTCAGCATTGTATTGCATTTAGCAGCAAAGCAGCATATTAGAATGATTTCTGAAAGATCATGTGACACTGAAGACTGGAGTAATGATGCTGAAAATTCAGCTTTGCATCACAGGAAAAAAATTACACTTAAAATATATTCAAATAGGAGACAGTTAAATAAATTGTTATAAACTTTCACAATATTACTGGTTTTACTGCATTTATGTTCAAATGCAGCCTTGTTGAACATTACATACTTAAAGGGTTAGTTGACCGAAAAATGGAATTTCTCATGTTGTTCCAAACCGATAAGTTCATCTTCGAAAAACCAAATGAAGATCTTTTTAATGAAACGAAATGAAATCTGAGAGCCCTCTGATGACAACTCATGCAACTACCACTTTCAATCCCCAGAAAGGTAATAAAGACATCATAAAAATAATCCATGTGATTATTTCCATTGGTTTAACCTCAATTTCATGAAGTGTTTTGCGCAAAAAAAACCAATTTACTGTAAAAAAATTTCCCACAAACAAAGCACTTGCGTCGCTTCATAAAATTGCAGTTGCGTATCTATCTATGGAGGGAAAGAAAGCTCTCGGATTTATTAAAAAGATCTTCATTTATGTTCTGAAGATGAACAAATATCTTAAGGATTTGGAAATACATGAGGGTGAGTAATTAATGACAGAATTTTCATTTTTGGATGAACTAACCTTTAATCTTAACCACAAACCTTTGAAAAGTACACATTTATATGAAATATGCATGTATTTTTCTTATTATTAAACAATAAAAAATTCCATTAACTCAAATTTGTTTCAGGTATCAAATTCAGCTGCTTTCTCTTTTTATCTTTCAAGGTTTTCCATTCATTATGATTTATTCAAGTCCCATCATCATTAAACATGCCTGACATACTAGCATTTACTATTTCTAAACCACACTATGACATGCAGTAGACGTAGCATCACAACTAGGATAAATGCTATATGTAGTACCCATTTAAATAGAGAGGAAAGTTTATGAGACGTAATGAGAACGATTTAGTGGTGAAGCTGTCATTACAGACAAGCTTCTCATCATGTTTTATTGACAACACGCATCTTCAGTTAGCCAGCAGGGAGGCAGTAACCCAGAGGCTACAGATTGAACAGACGCAGGAAGCTAATGTGCTAATGCTGCCGCTTAATGACTCAGTGAGAGCTTAGCAAACTGTCCACTATAATAAGAAAGAACATCCTCTTCAAAAAAGCAACATAGCTGTAAGTGATGCCGTTCTCTGTTTATTGACAATTACAGACATTATAACTTTAGTTTTTTGGGGGTTATTTTCCATTTATTGGTTTGTTTATTTGTTTTAACTAATGTTAGCAGGTTTGGGTTGATTTAATGCTTGAAAAATTGATGAAATAACGAGCGATATATGAGCATCTAACAGTAAATGTGTGAATCTAATGTGTTAGCAAGTGTATGTGTGGTTTCACTTAGCTAAAATATTGGGGGGGGCAGGGGACTGTCCAAGCAAGTTAGCTAAATCTGACGTGCTCAATTTCAATAAAAATTATACAGTATTTTTCAATTATAAAAATGCAAAAGGTTTGCTTTAATGTTTACTTTAAGAGGCATGTTCACACCAAATGAACAGCACAAAAATTTAGTACATTTTTGCATTAATCGCACGCGAAAGCGAAAATGCGAAAAGGCAGACGGGCTGAAAGAAAATGCAAGTTTATGTGCTGCTTAAGAAACTGCTGCAGAAATATACAAGGACAGCGGTATAATATGCTATATTATAATAAAGATGCTGATATACTTATTTTTATTTTTTGTTCCTTTTATGTCTCAGTATTTGATTTACTATGACTGATTTTTGCCATATCTGTCTTTCACTGTGTTCAAGGTTCAAAATGTTGTAATAAGCACACACACAAACAGTACTAGACAACTTTTCATTTCTGACACCTGCTTAGAAAAAGTCAAACAGAATTCACATGTTTTCAAATAGCCGTTGAGATTTTTTTATATTGCTATATTTGGTGTACATGATTTCTCCAAGCATATCTTTGTTGATCCTGGAACAAAATTCCAAATCAACCAATCAGATTTGCGGGAGAAGTTTTGTTTGTTTAGGCTTATAACCAGGGTTGTATCTTGATGATGATTATGATGTTTATCAAATAAAGAAAACTTCCTTCTGGATTCTTCCTCTCTTATTCAATGTTGCCTAACAAAAACAGCTTGTTCGTGAGTACAAGTAGTCATAGTTTTATGTAACAACAGTGTTCAGTATTTCATTATTTTCATTAGTATTATTATTATTATTATTATTATTAAAAATGTCTAACGTTTTTATTATTTTTTCATTTCAGTTTTTAGTTTTTCAGTACATCAAGTTAAACTAAACAAAAATGAGAAATGTTGTCTTTGCAACTATCTGAAATAAAAGGTCAAACAAAAGGTCACACTTTAGTTTAAGGTCCAATTCTCACTATTAACTAAATATTAACTACAACTCAAACTCCTAATTACTGCTTATCAGTAGTTAGTAAGGTAGCTGTTAAGTTTAGGTATTGGGAGGAAGTGTGGGATGTAGAATATGGTCACGCAGAATAAGGTAATATGTGCTTTATAAGTACTAATCATAGACTGTAAAAAAAAATATGGACGACGCACTTCCACTCTCTTCCATTGTAGAAAAGTGAAGCCGCCAATGTCCCAATATGGCGCTGACATCTTGTGCTGATTTGGGACCCGAGTCTGCGCAGCAGTGATCATGAAGTGGAGCCGCACGCTATCAAGACCCCGCCGACACTCCTGCAGAATCGTTTAGTACAGTTTACAGCAGAAAAACTCATTATGTCAAGTAAACAGTTCTGGAAATGTAGAAATTAAAATTAAAGCTCCAATCTCCTACCGAAAACCTTGAAAAACATCTGTTGGCGCCTCAGTGACTACTTTGCTTTGACTTCTCTTTTCAGGACTTGTGTGGCACGCTTGGTACTAATGCTGCCTTCACACGCTCTCGGAATTATCGTAAATACGAGTTTCCTAAGCAATAATTGCACATGAACGTCCTCCCATTTCGAAACTTGAATGCGACGAGCTCAGAATCACAAATTCAGAAGTGGGAATTATCAAATTTCAGTGAAGGCAGCATTATAAACAGCCAACATCCTACTAATATGCATGCTAATGAGCAACTACTTATTAGTGACAATTGGACCATAAACTTGGACCAAAACTTAAATTTGGTTTCTGTTAACATTTATTTTGTTTCAGGGTTTGTTTGTTTTTTTAAGTTGTGTTGGTTTGAACAGAAGTATTAACTTCCATTAATTCAATTTAAAAACTGTATTGCATCTAACATTGATATTTGTGTGAACAGGCCTTTAGCCTGTAGCAATTATCATTAACTTAACATAAACTACAGGTTTATCAGTGGTGTGGTTTGTCCCCATTTAGATATTAAACATGCATATGCGTGTTTGAATTGGACAGTCTGTTGGAAAACATATGTTTGAGGAAACCAGCTTTCCTAACCTAGAGGAAACAGCACAATCCCTGAAGACAGACAGGAAGTCCACGCAGCAGGACACCAGCTGACTGACATCACAACACACACATGCACGTACACACACATAACCAATGCCCCTTAAAGATTCTCAAGGGCCGACTCGACTCGATAATTTAGTCCAAGGTGCACACATTCATTTTCTCAAGATGGCAGAGTGAGAGCTCAAGATTTTCCACCCCTCCCTCAAGGCCTGACTGGTTTCCTGCAGACCGTCCCACCCCCTGCGGTGCGGCACGCAGACAGATCGCTGACATTCAGGCATTGGGCCGCAAGCTCACAGGAATTCCCTGACAGAGACATAATGGCCTCCGGAGCATGGCGGCTCCTTTGGATTTGTTCCCTTGACTTCACACGTCTTCCCATCTCCTCCTGCGCACACGAAATGCCCTGTCAAAGAGGTCAGCGCTCAAGGTCATCAGTCACGTCACAGGGTCGTTTCCCGTCGATATTCGGCCTGATGTGTGCATCCCCGACATGTGGATGGCCGCTCGCATTCGTACGGCTCTGGAACCCCGCCACCCTTCCTCTCTCCTCACCTGCGGCTCCACAGCGGGATTCCTCTGACATTCCCAGATCGTAAAACTCACAAGGATGTTGTTTCTGGTTCCACCCGCCCCCTCTACTGTAGCGTGTGAACTGGCCATTCAGACGGCGGACCCCATGTATCCTCTGAGGGTGCGTCCATTTTTTTCATGGATGAGGGCCAGAGAGGGCAAACTGCTCTGAGCGTTTTAACTCCAAAAACATACAATAATGCGATTCTTTCAGTGTGCTGTCAGAATTTCTTCGCACAGTTGTCAAATCTCCAAATATCTATGTTATGAAGCTGTTTATTTCTATCATGTTGATAATTAATAGAAAAAATGTTGATTACAACATGCTGTTGTGCATTAAAAAAATATGATTAAAAAAAGTGTGTGTGGGTGTATATTATATATAAGCGCAATAAACCATTATATATTCTATATTATATATAAAAATGAGCAAGCGTAAGAATTTGAGCAAGTTTGACAAAGGCAAAATTGTGATGGCTGCACGACAGCATCTCCAAAACTGCAGCTCTCGTAAAAAGCGGCTATTGTAGCTCTAATTGCTCAAGAAGTTAATGCTGGTTCTGATGGAAAGATGTCAGAATACACAGTGCATCGCAGTTTGTATGGGGCCGCATAGCTGCAGAACAGCCATTGGGCCGATGCTGACCCGTCCACCGCCGAAAGCAGGCATGTGAGCATCAGAACTGGACCACGGAGCAATGGAAGAAGGTGCAGTGAGATTATTATATGCACAAGGAGCCTGACAACAGCCGGTATGCTCCACATGGAGATCTGATCTCACCATCATCATGTCTATCTGGGATTACAAATCCAGTAAATCCAGAAGAACTGTGGCAGCATCTCTAAGACTTTTGAAGACCTGCAAAGCTACAGGCACTTGTGTAAAAATGCTGTAAAGTGAGGATGCTATCAAGAATAATGTCCTAAAGAGGTTTTATTTATCACCCTTTGCGTTTAAAACAGCTTTTGTCCTGGACTTGACTTGCTGAGTTTTTCAGGTAGCCTTGCAGGAAGGTTTCTTCAAGTGTCTTGGAGATGTTGCTGCAATTCTTCTGGATTTAGTCAGTCTCATTTTTTTCAGTAACACTTTAGTATGGGGAACCATTCTCACTTTTAACTAGTTGCTTATTAGCTTGCAAATTGGCTGTTTATTAGTACTTATAAAGCACATATTAACGACTTATTCTACAAGACCACGTCCCTAAATCCTACACTTAAACACTACAACTATTAATAAGCAGTAAATTAAGAGTTTATTAAATTAAGAGTAAATTAAGTAATTAGTAAATTAAGGAGGCAAACATCACAGTTAATAGTAAATATGTGTCCCCCATACCAAAATGTTACCGTTATTAGTTTCTTCATGTAATCCCAGAGGGACTCAATGATGGTAAAATCAGATCTCCATGTGGAGCACACCGGCAGTTTCAGACTGAAATCTCACTGGATTATTTCAATTAATGGCAAAAGTAATGTTTGGAAATGTAAACTGAAATTTTACTTACACATATTAGTAAACAAATTATTCATTAATAAAAAAGTAGACGAATTATTCATTGAAGATATTATTTTAAAACTTACATTTTCTTAATGTTTAAAAAATATTCCAAAAACAAAATAGTCTCTATTATGATGTACAAAACAACTTGCCTAGCAACAAGATGATCTCTGCAACAATATTACAGTAATATTATTGAAGTCCTCTAAGGTCATTTTCACTACATAACTGAGATGCAAGATGGTGCAAGTCAGTGGAATGATACGGCAAGACATGAAAGTAGCTCCGGCTTCAGAATGAGCAGTCTGATGTACAGCATTGCCATGGACAATAAATAAATATTAGGAAATATCTAATCAGAATCAGGTATCCCAGAGAGTCGTGTTATCAGACAGAACACCGAGAACATTTAAAGGATTGACAAAAGAGAAACTGACTAAAACAACAACAAAAAAGAATGAACACTGCAGTCACCTCACTAGCTATAACAAAGTAGTGCCGCATGCACCATGAAACGACACGTGCAATATGTAAAGCTCTCCAGCAAACGGCTCTAATTTGAGTCTTAATTACCTTTGACTGGCTCCAAGTACACTTAGGAGAGGCTCCCTACTGCCCAGAGTCCTCATTCCCCTTATTCAATAATAAACAAACATATGCACTCAAACCCAACCACATGCACACACACTCATTTAATACACTCCTCTGCAAGTAGATTTAAGACACTCTCTGCATAGTTTCCTGTTTACTACTGTTTACCACTCATTAGCTTTGGCGCTGGATGTTTGGATGCTCTCACAGGAAAGACTGGCTCTCTGTCGGACTGACTGTCTCTTTCATTTTATCCCCCTCGCTTTCTCTATCCACTGTCTGGCCCACATGAGTCTGTCACAAATGGATACACAGACAGGATGGTCGGCACAAGTGGCTGCCAGAAACACAAAACGAGTGAGAGAGAATAAGTGCTGATGTTAACAGAAATTAACTTTTATTCCATAGTACCGCAAAAGCTGAGAGGTCAACAACTGCTGACTACTAATATCATAACAGACTGAAAGAGGATTGATTTATTTTGTGTGATGAAAATCCATTTAATACAAAGTAACATGCAGTGGCCACAAAAAAAGTATTTGGACACTTAAATCGCACTTACAAATGCATGAATGTCATTGCAATTGCAAAGTATCAAAGAAAGTGGCATTTATTAGAAATATAGCACAAGTACAATACTTTCTGAAGTGAACTACACCTGTGAACTAGGATTGATAAACATATCTTACAATACTATACCAGCTGAAGTATCACGACAGTACTGTTAATTCATAATGCAAATCAACAAAATGGAAACAAAAATCATAAATGCATAGATATAAATGAAAACTACCAGATTTTCCTCTGAATACTAAAAGGGTTAGTTTACCCAAAAATTAAAACTATCCCATGATTTACTCACCTTCATGCCATCCTAGGTGTACATCTTCTTTCAGACGAACACAATCTGAGAAATATTTAACAACATCCATCCAAGTTTTATAATGGTTGTGAATGGAGGGCCACGTTTTGAAGCCAAAAAAAAAATGTATGTATCCATAATAAAAGTAATCCATACTGCTCCATGGGTTAATAAAGGCCTTCTGAAGTGAAGCAATGTTTTTTGTGTAAGAAATACATCCATATTTAAAACTTTATTAACTATAATAACTAGCTTTCGGCAGACAGATGCACACATCAATTTGTACACAGACACCGACGCATGACATGAACACAGAAGAGCAGACTATAGAGCAAAACAAAACACCGGTCACAAATTAGAAGCCTAAAATGAGCAATTTTAAAGAGAAACGTCAGAGGATTTCGATATAAGAGAAGAGGAGCTCGAGTTTGTTGCACAGCTCTATTTGTTTGAACAGCGAGGGGTGTCTGAGCTTACGATACTCCTACATCCTACGTCAAGTTTTACATATGGATATTTTTCTTACAAAAACATTTGTTACATTTACATTTATTCATTTGGCAGACGCTTTTATCCAAAGCGACTTACAAGTGAGGAATACAACAAGAAGAGAAAAACAGACACAAGAAGTTTCAGACACTGCTCAGAGTAGCAAAAACTAGAATAGGGAGGGATTAGAGGAAATGATAGGGAGGTTTTTTTTTAAGATGAGGTTAAATGCTCACGAAAGAGATGAGTTTTCGGCTATCTAACGCATCGCTTCGCTTGAGAAGGCCTTTATTAACTCTCTTAAGCAGTATGGATTACTTTTATTATGAATGGATGCATTTTGCTTTTTTTTTTTCAAATTCAAAATGTGGCCCCCCCATTCACAACCATTATAAAGTTTGGAGCAGCAAGGATATTTTTAAATATCTCAGATTGAGTTAGTCTGAAAGAACATAGTCATATACACCTAGGATGGCGTAAATCATGGGATCATATTCATTTTTAGGTGAATAAAACACTCTCACTCAGTCAGTTAGTTGTCTGATCTCGTCGTAAATGGACTACACTTACCTGCTCTTCTTACCTTGTCATCGGATCCATTGGATGTTCCTTCTGCTTCTCATCGGGCGTGTACGCTTACCGCTGGACAGTACTCCAACGATCTACAACACAAAAGAGAGAGATCTCATTCCTCAAGCTAAGTCACCAGTTACTTCACGAACTTCTCAAACTTACCATACCTCACCGCATACCTGTTTGCTGTGTCCTGCTGTGAATAAACTGTTTACTGAACTTTACCCTCTGTGTCTGAGTCTTACATTAGGTGAACTATCCCATTAATCAGAATGAATAACTGGCTATCGTTACCAATCAAATTAAATAAGTGTAAAAACAATCCACGTTGACAGTCCAGAAGTGGCACAGAAGCTGCATCTGAAGTGACATTTAGGACGCATTTACACTGCAAGTCTTGATACCAAATTTCGATTTGTTGACTATATCCGATTTTTTTGACGACCAGCTGCATCTTCTATTAAAAGGGACCCACATCCATTTACACTATACACTAAAAAACAACCAAAGGTAGACGTACTGACCCGGAAAAGCTTAGACTATAAAGTAAGTAAAAACGAGGCAGTTTGTAATGGATCCGTCCGCTTACATGGCAGATGCAAACACACACATCTGATTTATTTCAGATTTATTTTAGGAACAAAATTTTGAACATTTGAGCCATGTAATGTAAATGTAGCCTTAGAAGTTTTTATACTGACATTTTAATGCTGCTCAGAGGTAGTAAATTAATACACTGGAATTACAATAAAAATTGCATAAAATATTGCATAAATAATGTTATGAGATTAATATTTCTGAATACAGAAATATGAAATTTTGAATTTGAATTTTAAATAATACGCCTACTTTTAAATGGGAAACTAAACCCGGCAGTATCTTAACTTAGCAAGTCTCAACGATTAAGTCACTAAATTATTCAAATGATTCGTTCAAAACGGCTGACTTATTCAGGGACGAAGTAGGGACAGAGTCTGAAATTGCCCCCTATTTGAGGGAACAGCCATTTGTATTGGTGGCGAAACCATAGTGGATGTTATCGAGTGCGCTTATTCAATTACGAGTGAACAGCCGATGCACACTCAATGACTATAGAACACCTAAACTCTGATCTCTTGAGTTTGAAACAAAGTCCCTTTCAAGGAAAGTCTGTTCAGTTGTTGGCCATTATTATCCAAAACCAAGTCCTATATATTTGAATGGGAGAATCCTGAAATCTCAAGAACTGCTTGCCGAACTCACAATTAAATAACATATTTCAATTCAGCAACAAAATCTGGCATGAACTGTCCCATTAATGTGGTTTCTTATAAGCTCAAATAGCATTAAAAAGTTTATTTTTCAGGCCAGACCAGCCAATGCGCATGTGTTGAATATATAAACACGAGAATCGGGTTTCTATGGGAACCGGAGCTTCTAATGGCAGCTGTAGTGACGCAATGAGCACACCAATCAGCAACTGGCTCTTTACTTCAGAAGGCGGGACATACTACGCCATTTTGCGCGTTGCAGTTTCTCCCATTCACAAGTGATAGGAGTGAACCATCTTTCTATATCTTTTAGTCTTTGGTTTGAAGCCTGAAGACAGACTGCTTATCTGCAATCTGATGTTTTAGCAAAATAATAATTCAGATGCTTCCTTCTGATGTTCACCAACAGTGTCCTACCCAAGCTATATCAAGTTCTTCATCCCTTTACTTTCACATATTTAAGTCTGTCTTGTCTTTCCAGTGTCTTTCATTCTGTCTTTTTCCTGCACTCATTTGTTCGCTCAATCCTTTCTCTCTCTCTCTGTGCTGACAGTAATGATGAGCTATGTTCAGTCAGGCTGGAGATGAGAGACACATCAATCTGTCTCTTCCGACACACTTTACATTTGATTTGTTTTCATTGGGCCAAAGTTCCACACCAAAGCTGTAGAAGAAGAGTGTGAAAGAGAAAGATTTGAAGGTATAAAAGACTCATACAGCAACTGCTAAGCTTTCATGCACCAGAAACTTCATGTTCTCACTGTCACCCCAGAAGGGCAGTAGACCTTCATGTTACCTAGAGATTAGAGGAAAGACAGATTCATTTCGAACGCCACATGGAGTTCAGATGCATAATTTTCTTCTTTCATATTTCAGAAGCATTTGTTTGTGCCTGTGAGGTTTTATTGTACCACAGCTGTTGGTGTGTGTGTGTGTGTGTGTGTGTGTGGCCGCAGGCGGTGTGTTCTGCAGTAATGGGAACGGTGTTTGAGACTGAGACTGTATTAACAGGATAATTGAGTTGCTCGATCAGGCGGAGCTGAATTCTGTAAAGATTCGTAGAGTTGGGCAGACCAAACCGCCTCCGCCTTTCTTTCTTTCTTTCTTCCTTCTTTCTTTTTTGTTTTCCTTTCTTACAGTCCACCCCTTCTCTCTCACACACACCTTTAATGCTATATTAGCCTCTCGCACAAAGTAGTTTTCGCACTAAAATAATGAAAAATAATGTTTACAACACCATACTCTACCTGTAAACCTAACCCTTTCAGAAACCTGTTGAATAACACATTTCAACTGAGATATGTTGTGGCTAGTTTTTGAGACTTTGAAATACTGAGATCAAGGACACAAAACAAATTGGACAGGTTAAATTATATTATTGACAACATTTTGGGCGACTAGGACATTTCATATAACCAAACCTGTAAACCCAAACACATTTACTCAGTGAACTAGATTTAAATAAATCTGATTTAAATGAAGCATATACATTTCTAGTCAAAATTCAAATTGCAATTATGCATTAAAATACATTTTTAATTCAGTTTTGATGAGTAGCTTGCTTAAGTTGGGGACACTTGCTTGATATTCAGCAGTGTTTTTGATATGCCTGCATTGGCGCCGTTATACACGAACTGATCTGAGCCGGATGATTACATCGCTGTTTTCTCCAGTGCTGATATACATAAATTAACTAGACTAATAACTATTGATCTTTGCAATGGAATGAATCAATAATATATAGAATAAGCTGGACAATGACACCATTTTCTTTGGGAGCTGCTGTGCAGCCAAAAATGATTTGCCAATTATTAATGTAAAGCTGCTTTGCCACAATTTGCATTGTAAAAAGTGCTATATAAGTAAAGGTGACTTGATTTGACAAAAAACTGAAAGAAAGAAAGAAAGAAAGGGATAGATGGATGGATAGAGATAGAAAGAAAGACATATGCATACATATATATATCCAGATTTTTGCTTTTTTAAAAGAAAAAGAGGGACAAGTCGAAATGATTTTTGTGGTAATCAACACTCCACTGACGCAGAACTTGTACTGAACCCGGATTATTCCTTTAAGAAAAATGTGAACAGGATTACACAGCGGCTCGGGTGTGAACGTGGCCTGTGAGACTTTACTGACTGATATATAAACTATACTGTCTCTCCTCTTCTCTCTCTCTTTCTCCAGATGGTAATGTTCTCTTTCTCGTCCCTGTGCAGACTCAGCTCCTGTATGGAAGGAGATTTATGGGGGCCCTTCGTCTCAAAATCACCACTCTGAGTCCCCGCACACACCGGGGTGTGTGTGGGTGTGTTTGACGGCGTATCTCGGTGTTGCAGCTTGTGTGTGTGTGTACATTCTACCCTGCTGTGCATGTGCGTGCACACTCTCTAAAACACACTCATAACCACACAAACATACGGCAAACAAACAGGGGTCTACGGCAAATAAGAGTGTGTGCGTCACAGGCAGGAGGTTTGCATGTGTGTGTGTGTGCTCATCTGCAACCTGCTTGCTCTCTCATTTTCAATCTCAGCCCAATTAATTTAGCAGAATTAATCTCTCGCTGTGCACAGCCGTTCCTGCCACACACACACACACACACACACACACCCACACACACACACCCCACCCCACGACACAAGGCACAGTCAAACATGAAATAGTGTCTCATGCCACCATCCATCTGGCATCTTAACACACACACGCATGCCCACACCCCGGTGACATTTGCAGATTGAGAGTGTGTGAGAGATGGGGGAATGATTTCCTCTCCTAATGAAGAACTTGCTGTGTTCTTGCGGGCAGAAAGCAAAGGGCGGAGGAGATGAGGACTTTTTTTAGCCCCTCGTTTCACTGTTTCACTTGATGCGTCTCATGGCAAATACACTCATGTTCGGCCTCGAATGGATGGATGGATGTTCACTCTATTTAATAATCAAAACTCTACATGCTGATTGGTTCATGTTTCATCAGCTGTCTGATATTACTGGTCAGGGTCAAAGGTCAGGAAAGTACAGGCCTAGTCACAGTTTTTACAAATTAACTGTCTACAAAGCACATGAATGTAGGCCTAGAAGTAACTGTATATTAGGATGTCAGTGTCTGCCCCATGTCATTGGGTCATATGGAACGAGCAGCACAATCACATGACTATGTCAAATTAACCAGTTAGGAGGTGAACTGATTTTGTCCCAAACCATTGCTGCAATGGTATACTGCAAAAACAGAGATTATATACAGATATATATAAAAGATTCTATTAAAATTATCCTTGAGTTAATTTTAATGATAATCTAAATTTTTAAAGACTTTAGGAAAAAAATAGATATCCAATTTTGACTAAATATATACACTCCCATTCAAAAGTTTGAAGTCAGTAAGATTTTTTCAAATGAATATTTTTATTCAGCAAGAGTTGATTAATATGATCAAAAGTGACAGTAAAGGCTTTTACATGATTACAAAAATTATATTTCAAATGTCATTCTTTTGAACTTTCTAATGTGGGAAAAAAATGATGATAGTTTCCTCGAAAATATTAAGCAGCACAATAGTTTTTGACATTTATAATAATAATTGTTTCGTGAGCAGCAAATCATCATTGATTTGTGATCATCATGATTTCTGAAGGACCATGTGACACTGAAGACTGGAGTAATGATGCTGAAAATTTGCATCACAAGAATAAATTGTTTTATTTTATTTTACTTCTTTCAAAAACATTGTACAGACTCCAATCTTTTGAATGGAAGTTGTTTAATAAAATTAAAGTAGTATAAAATATATATATATATATATATATATATAAAAAACTTTTTGATACTGACATATTATGCATCGCTACAAAAACCAAGAATTAACTAATCAAGTTATGTTCAAATCAGACTAATCTCCTGCCACATGGAACATGTGGTTCTGGCTCAAAGCAGCATTCTGCTGTTACGATCCCTCCACCAAATTAAATGCACGTCTGAGGGGGTCTGCATGGCACCCAGCTGTCCTGCCCAATGTAGTCACTATGCCAGGCACAGTCTTGCCCGCTCACCATGCCAGCAGTTACCCTGGCAACCCCAGCCCAAAGCCAGCAAACGCTCCCTCACAGAGAATGAAGGAAAGGAAAATATACGGGGAAAAACATATGTTATACTGTTATTCAAATGTTACGAATTATCCACCTTACTGTATATAATGACATGTAAATACTTGTTTTATAGGAAAATGTATTTAAATGGCTTCCAAATGAGCACCAAAGCTCTGAAGATCAGTTGAAGCACGATCGCTAACCAGTAGGCCACAGGTCTGACACATTTTAAAATGAATTACCTTAAATATAAAATAATTCTGATCACCAGCAGTGGAAAGCATTAACGGACACTTCAAAAACATCCAATAAGCAATAAGAAGAAAAAAAAGCAATGATCTGTATAAAGGCCAAGATAAATTTGCATGGCCAAATCTGACGCTTACACATATTAAATCATAAAACCACCTTTAAAAAGTACAGAAGCCTACCAGTATGAGAATCCTTTATGAATACAAGGTCCAATAAACATAATAATAATAATAACTTAGTATGTCATAATATTACAAAGCATTTGTATGTGATGGTCCTGTGTCTAGAGCATGAAGAACACTAAATATAAAATGTTTTCACAACAGCTTGTTTGTCTGACATTATAAATAAAGGCTGTAAATTGTGTTTTATTGTATTTAGACTAACATGATACTTTTTTCTTTTTTTTGTACAATATATTGCCACTATAGAGCTTTCTAATCTATGGTTACAATTAACCAATATTTTATTTACAGTTACACATCCTGGGTGTTCATGAAAGGCAAACATGACAACTACTGTCACATCACACAAGAATTAGCGATGAATAAGAAGGGAAAGTTAATTTTCAAATCACAACTGCCTTTCCAGTTCACAGCAGTTACATTTAGCCATTTCAGCACACAAAACTAAAACCAAATGCAAAGCAGAGAGGCACTCGCGCTCATTTCATCAACGGTCCACCAGACACTGCTGACATCTAGAGTCCAAGCACTGCTATTAACATGCTGCCTTCATTTCTGATTAACAATCACTGGGGGCCAAAATTCTCCTGAGCTTTCATAGTCATTGAGCTGTTGAAATAAAGCACTGTGATTTTAATGCTGAGCGAATCTGGGTTTTTACTGAGATTCACTTGATTTAATTTGCAATTTGATTCTTTGAAGCAACTTAATTGGATTGTTTTTGTAACTCAGTGCTCACACCGCAATAAATGCAAAGCGCAAATCAGAAAGGATTAGCATTGACCGCGGCTCCAATCAGAACAACGAGTTCCCGTTACACCGTCCTAAAATATCCTCGCAGCCGGTCCAGTGGCCTAGAAATTATGGACCGGGCCTCAGGACAACTTCCTCTTGCTTTCAACCTCTCCACGTTTGAAGTCACAGCACGCCCTGTTCACAAACATGTCTCGGGGGTGAATAAAAGCCAGATCACAGAGTTTCGGTTAATGAACAGAAGGAATACGAGGTTCAGCGGGTTTGCGGACGAAAATAGTTAACCTGTGTGCCGTCAGGCTTTCAAGAAAGGTCCCGAGGGTTGATCCCACCAGAGATCACAGCGCTGCCTGGTATGCACAATTCATCTTATTGTTTGGCCCAAAAGAAAAAAAGCCAGCAAGGACATGTTTATATGTGAAAAACGAGTCTAGGTTACGAGCTTCCGTTCTGCAATTTTCCAAACGCCATGTTTTAATGGGTATAACGGTATGGAGGGGATGTTAGGTTCTTCAGGGATGAACGGTTTCACCACGCGTCGGACCATAAATGCCTCTGTGCGGTAAGGACGGACCCGTTTAACGTCAAATATGATGCTCGAAGCATCATGATTCATTCCAAATCAGCATCTCGACCCACAGTTTCCCTTAAACACCTCCAGGCCTCTGTTTAGAAACAAAAGGGATGATGGAAGATAGATGCGCAGGTGCATGCAGAGATGAGATAAGCCAGGAAAGACGGGCAGGAAACTAGCATGAAAGAGAGGAATTAAAGGAAAGCATTAGACGAGGAACAAGAAAGAGCATTCCATCAGTAGGCACGGAAGGGCATTACACAGCGCTTCATTTTTCCTCCCGACCTCGCAACGACCCCGCCGCTGATGGGGTGAAGAGCAGGTGGAAAGAGAGGGAGGTATGAGGAATAGGGCTTTTAGGAAAAGCCGGCAGCATGCTAGTTAAAAATATCTCTAAGACGATGCCACATGGTGCGTCTGTGATGTCAGATGTTTACCAGCGGCTTCGCCAACGTGCTCATTAATACGTCGGAAAACTAAATGGATAATGAGATAAGAGAAGAAATGTATCCGTTTCCTGGTCATATTCTCTTTCTCTTATATAAGAATGGTGCTTTTTCTGCCCTTTTTCGTTTGCATTTATTCATGTTTCCTACTTTTACTGGTGCTGGCAGCCTCACACGCATACGGCGTGCTGCGTCGCATGCCCTCGGGGACCGAGTGTGATTGAGAATGGGGGGTCTGCCATTGCCCTGCCGTTGAACCCGCTTCGTTCCTCCTCCTGAAAACACACGCTATGAAACCTCATCAGAAATTGCAGCACCTTGCTGCAGCTCTCTCGATTTTGACCTCTCCCGCTGAGTCCCATGCGTACAGACGCGTCACAATCGACAAGCTGAGAGATTGTTCCACTGCTTATTTGTTCTGTACCTTGTGTGTTTCACTGCTTCTGAAGGGGACAAATGCTCTGATGTGCCTTCGCATGGGGTTGCACGATTGATCGAAAACAGAAATTGCGATAAGGCTTGTTGTGTTTAAAAAGTACTGATTTCGGGAGCATTTGAAAGCACAAGAAAGTGTTTGAAAGCATTTTGAAAGTGGGAGCGGGTGTATCAGAGTAAGCACTCGACGAAGAGCGTCAAATATGTTTATTTACAACATGCTTTTGAAGCGTTGATCATTGCAGCCAATCACAGACATATCTGATGAGCACGTGAACACAATGGCCAATCAGAGGCGTTTAGCAATCGGCTCAAAGAGTCACATTTTTAAAATTGGTAGCGAAGTTGGTACTTTTGACAACACAAGCTTTAAACGATTAATATATGTGCTGCTTGTTTCAGAATGAAGCGCAGCACTGTGTTCTTACACAAGAGCAGCTCAGTATCTGCCATGTTTCCTGCGGCTCGGTTCGCGTTAAATTCTGCTCCACACAAACTCCATCTCTGCATCTGCTCTGAGTTTTAATGTACATTTGGGAACAAAACATGCGCCGACCATCTTCACATACTTCTAATGAGAAGTGCTCATCAACAAAAGAGAAGTTTAAGAGCTCCCTGTGGTTTTTCATCAAAGTAAAATTGATTGTTTAATGTTTGAAAATGAAGAAATTAGGTAATGTTATAATTGTAATTTCACTGTTGTTTTGGCCAAATTGAGCAACCCAACAAACAAGCATGGCAATTTCACATTTTAAAATCCCAATTGCAGTTTTTAAACACTGCAATTCGATTTTCTTTTTCTACAAATCGTGCAGCTCTAGCACCGCATCCCTCATGTCAGTAGGCCGGGCATCACAGTGGTGTGGATGACAAAATTAGCCTGGCCCTGTCAACCCTGCACACTTAACTGATAGAAGACCATCTCAAAAGTACTTCATCCTTCGACGTCGCTCCCCAGGGGAGTGAGTTACAGATGCTTCTGTGAAGTCGTAACGGCGCTTTAAAGTGGACGTGAGTGGCTGTGGCCTAATGATGCCTGTTTACGCCGCTGTCTTCCATCTGTAATGATTAGAGGCAGGATAGATGAGCCCTCGGGCACTGCCACCGAGCCAATCAGACCCCACAGATGCAACCAACACCCTACGGTGGCCCGGATGGGACACGAGGACTCTGACCGTCAAATGACCCTTGAATCTGACCGCCGGGTGACCCCGGTTACATGCAGGTCAGATGCAGGCCAAATACAAGCAGCCTACTAATTTGAATGATCAGACTAACTGATCACCACTTGTATGTCTTTTTAGGGACATTGTAGCACTTTTAGAGGAAAGAAGCACCCCTATGCCTCTGACCGCCAGACGACCCGCATCGCGTTCCGGGTGAATTCGAGGTCACATGAATATTAATCGAAGTGTGTGAAAATTGTGAAGCACGCGGTGGGAACTATAGGGTAAAAATGACATGCTGCTACTCTGATGTAATCATTGGTTTCAAAGAATTCAAAGAATCAAATCCAAAAGTATCTAAAGATCAAAGCCAAACCTAATTTTCAATAGAAATGTCTGGCTGGCATTCAAACAAACCTAGGGATGCACAATATTAACATTTTTGCTGATATCATAGGACAAAAATTAACAATGCTGCCAATAATTAATAAGAAACATTCAAATTCATATCATATAAAAATTCTATAATATTTTAAATCGTTTCAAATGCCACACGTAAATTTAGTCATCAAAAACGTATATTCATGTTAAGATCTGAAAAAATGCCCATTATCATTGTACAATTAATATTTCCTTTATTTTACTAAAGTACTATTAAATTTGTAACTTATTACTTAAAATTTTGTCATTTTTAAGGTCATCTAACTGGCAAAATAGGTGCATTAAAAATTAAATATCAAATATTTTGGACAGTATTTATTCAATATTGACCAACACTGATAAATTAAGTAATATACTGGATAAACTTCAAATATAATCTGAGAACCGAAATTGCACCCATTTTATTATGCATCCTTAAACATTTTACTAAATTATTAGATTACTGCATTGGTTTATTTTTTTATTAATTAAAATGGTCATTTTTAAGGCCATCTAAATGGAAAAATAGCTGCATTCAAAATAAATATCCATTATCCAATTATTTCGGTATTTATTCAGTATTAACCAACACTGATAAAATCATAATGTATGATTATCATCAGAGAAACAAAATGGTACAAAATTATTATCAATCTGGTATGTGTGATTTCTTGAGGACTAGAACACTAACGTTAACGAAAACTAGAATTCCAAGGTTGACGCTGAATTTCAGACATACAGTATTCTTTTGTATTTCATTTGTTGACTGTCATTCTATTTCTAACAGGAGCTGCTGCATGCAAGCTTAAGACGCATATTCTTAAGGAATTGTTCGATTGTTGTGCCATAGAGTTGGAGGTGAAACATTCCCACAAGCGCTTCTGTGCATCACATGGAGGTCAACAGTAATAATTTGGGTCAAGCCATTACACCTTGTGAATGTTACCAAACGTTTGGGCTTTGCAGCATGATGCTGACTACGGAGTGACCGATGATGACAGACCAAACCAGTGTTTGAAACCTTGCTGAATCACCCGGAGCGTTTTTGAACACACTCCGATGACTGCCGAGTGACCCCAGGATGCAGGTCATGGCGGGGGCAGATATGTATTTGAATAGTGGAAACTAGGCAACACCGTCGATTTGCTGCTGCAGCTTTGAGAAAATGCCTTGTAATTGACCGGCAGACGACCTCCGTGTTGATGTAGAACGAGAGGTTAATTTTAGGATAGCAATCTGAAAACTTTCTAAAGAAACAATATATAGAAATAATGTAGCTTTTCTTAACATTGACAGCTTTTTCAGGCTTTCCAACTGTACATTAGAAATGAAATCGGACTCAAATCAAACAACAGAAATAATCTCAAATCCACTCAACTTAGTTCAGAAATATGAGACAAAAGTATAATTTCACACGCTGAAACACAAGACCTGCCCTTTGATGATACCGACCAACCGAAGCATCTTCGTGGCTTCAGGCTCTTGAACACACCACTGATGTTGACCAAAATGTGACCTGATGTTGACCGAGAGATGAACCGAGGCCGCAGACTGACCCCTCTGTCGCCATGGCCGCCAGCTGACCTCTGGAAAGGTCACAGAGATCACAGCCTGTGGTCAGATCAACGCTGGACACAAAGAGTCAGTGAGAAGAATGAGAAAAGAAACATAGGGAGCGAATAAGAGAGCAAAAGAGAAAAGGAAGACACGGGGTCAGAGGTCACTATCTAAGCTCTTCCTTTCTCCGTTTCATCATCCTCGGACCCTCCTTTCTCTCTTCTGAGCCCTCATTTTGATTGACCTCTGACTTCGACGTGTGTTTCGGGCAACGCTTGGGCTGACCTGACCATGAACGCATCCCAAATACTGCAAAAAACACTATTCTTAGGCAGTGTTTTTGTTATCACTGTAAATTCGAACTAGTTTAGTTTACTGAACAAAATGTTTAGGAACCGACTGCCTTATTTTAACAAACTTTAAAGGAAAATTGAAATTAGCTGGAAGTTAAAAAAATAAAGCAAACTCTTCCTGAGTAAATTATTAATAAATATCAAGTTAGTTTAATATTTCAATTTCAGTTAAGATTTAGTTATAATATATATATATTCTGTATTCCAAACAAACACCTTCATTCTAACATTAATAACATGTATTTAATTTTCAATTTTAAGATTCAGAGATTGTATATATAGAGAGAGAAAGAGAGACTTTTTGTGACAATTGAGTGCAATCAGTTTCCAATGTTTCTTCAAGAAAAAAAGTTCAATTTTAGTACAACTAAGGCAGTTTGAAATTCCCAACTGTATATTTTGTAATAAACAGCTGTTTAAGGACATCACATTAAACTATGTTTCTAAAATATGTTCTTATATAAGACATTTACAGGACCTCCTGACTAAACAGCAATCTGCAATTATACAATTACAACTCATCACAACGGCATCGATTTTCCATTAAAAAATCATTAAAACAAGAAAAAAAAACTATTGGTTTTTGGACTATCAAAAAAACAAAAATCTGCTAGTGGGTGAGAAAAATGAAACTTAATACCAGATAAATTCTCTGAAAACCACAGCTTCAAGTAAATTTGTGAACAATAAACATTGAAAAATATACAGTATTACTGTATTTTATTGTATGACGTGTTTTGTAATATATATAGATATTAAAGCAATAAATAATATTCACCTAAAAATTCAGGGAGGAAAATGCTTAATGAAATCATACATTTTAGTGAATGGTGGTTTCAAATCAGTAAATATTGTTTTATTGTATTAATTAATTACCTGAGCAGGTTGCAATTACTGAGAACTGCAAACTGTAAAAATATAAACCCAACAGACGTAAAAGGCATTCTGACATCTCTATCTGTCACGAGTCTCTTTCACCATCTAAATATTCCTCTGAACTCAACCAACAAATCATGATGAGGACTGAACGAATACAGAAAGATCTAATCTCAGGTTGTCTGCATGATTCAATGCAAATACAAAACAGCACGTGACCACGCTGATCGCTTCTGCTTCGAAAATAAACATGCCGTTTAAAACCGATCAGCTTAAGATTACGATGAAAAATATGAAAGAGACGCAGAAGCAGGTATTCAAGATAGAAGACGGGCCCTGGAAGTAGAACTGACCTCTGATCTTGAAAGCACAGCAAGAAGGCGATTGATAAAGAAGTCGTGTTTGATGTGTATGTGCAGTACAGTGCCAGCTTTGGCTTTCTGCAGAAGAAAGAATGTTGAAGACTTCAGCACACATGGGCTACGGATATATTACACCTCGCCTCACAGCAGGAGAAAGAGCAGGATGGACCGAGAGAGAGGTGAGGGGGCAGAAATAAAGCAAAAGAAAAGAAGATATTGTCAAGAGGACGAGATGAAGATGAGAAAAGAGTGGAACGTCATGAAGAGGATGGTTTAGATTGAGATGAAAGGCCCGGCGGAACCGAAGAACGCAGCTTCCCTCTGTGCCGCACTTATCACGGCCATTCCGCACGCAGGTCTCGCAGGTCACGGATCTGTTACAGTGTCTGGGAACGGCCAGGCTGAGCCTATTAAACTTCTGCTATCTTCATAGGAGGTGACATTTAGGAATCCCAGTTAGGACGCCCTCTGCTGTGCACACAGACAATGGCACATATTTCCTTTAAACTATCTACAGAAACAATAAAACACACCTCTAACTAGACATTGAGTGTAAAATAATGGGAAAAAAACATGACAGCATTAACGGGTATGGTGTGATTGGAACTTAATTCCTTTTTAATCAATCAAAAGTAAACGCCAAAGAATATTTAAATCCAAACTAGCACACTTATTCTATTTCCACATAATTGAATCTTTATGTCATAGCTACAAGGTGAGAAAGAGAAATAATTAAAGAAAGTGAGAGAAAGTGAGAAATAATTAAACTTATTATGCAAATATCCATGACTTTTATACTGTAATATTAAGATTTTAGGTTCTAATCTATAAGGTTTCTGAGATGCAAGAAAATCTTAAAACACATGCAACAATTCCTAAAAATGTCATCGGTGTGTGTTTGTTGGTTCTGAACATCTTTTGGGAAATGTTTACAAATTTCTGGGAATATTTAATTTAGCAACTCTAAAAAATATCAAGTGGTTTAAACCATTAAGTCTTGAAATACTTCCCTTTCACCTTGGAAAAGCACTGTTTTTCCATTTAATACAAGAAAATAAAATAGTTTCTTATAAAAAGTAATGTTAAATATCATGATTTTTTTTAGAAATGAATATCAAGAAATTTTCTTAAACTCCATCTGAGCGAAATATTCCTTTTCATAAAAAAAGATGTGATTTTTTTGTTTTTTTTACTCAATGACACATATATGAATCACAAAATATTTATATTTGTACTATATTAAGATATATATATATATTAACAATATATTTGACAATCTTAAGAATCAAATATTAAGAACATTTGAAAGCTACATTTCTGCTCAATGCAGAAATTCTTTTTTTTTAAATTAAATAAAAAAATCTCCAGTTGCACTTTATTTTAAGGTGTCAGTATTACAGTGTAATTACACATTTAATTACTGAGTAATAATAAATAACTACATGTACTTACTATAGGGTTAGGATGAGGGTTTGGTTTAGAGTTAATTGCATGCAATTATGCATAATTTCTAGTTATTACTACAGTAACTGCATGTGTAACAATGACACTAAAATAAAATGTCACCAAAAAATCTAATTCATATCAAAATTACATTTAATTCAGAAACCGAAAACATGTTTATCCTAATTAAAGATAGTATTAAAGTAATCATTTTGCAAAATACTTTCACATAACATCACATAATTTCACATAATACACCATTACCCATAAAAATGCATTTTTGTACATTTTACAATATCAAATTGTTTAAAAAAAATATATCTAATGAACACATATAGAAGAGTGTATATTTTTAGTCTCACAACTGTTTCAGTTTTTTTATTTCCCTATAAATCAAACTATCATGCAGCGTTGACAAATGATTATAAATACTATATACAATATCTAAAAATATTATAAATTCATAAGGCCAGAATATGTAATAATTATAAATGATTTAGGGAAATGTTGTGTAAAATAACACAGCATATCCCACCCAAGATAGGCTACTGCTAAAGCCAAGTTAAATTCCATGCACTTCAACTCCACACTTGCACAATTCTCTTTCATACCTCGTCCAACATAAACCACCTTTAATACCACCGTAATAACCATCATTAGTTTTCATTTCAAACATTCCCTAATAACAGAAAACGCTAAATTTCACCAATAGTCCTCATGTTACTCCCAAGCGCCATCTGGCAGTGAGAGGCGGTACTGCAGCCGAGCGCGCCGCTCTGTCACTGTCTGCCTCTGCGGTAAATAAAACAGGCCGCAATGGACAGGCGGGATTTTCTATTTCACGGTATGAACGGCTCTATGGACGCATCTGACAAGCAGATGCTCTAGGCGGGATTACATTCCTCAGCCTCGATGATGGTGTATCGATTTTTATTTCCCCAACAGGCAGTGTAGATAACTCAACGTGCGCCGATAGGCTTCATCTACATCAGAAAATAATTCAATCAAATAGTTGCGACTAAGCCAAGTTACCTGGAAATCTGAGGCATGAACCACTGAAATATTTCCTCTCTATCCCTCTCTCCACTAGGCCTATTTGAAATCATCCCAATCTTGTAGCTAAATTGACGGCAAGCTAACAATAAGGCATGTGATTTCCGTGAAATATGATGCTAAGTCGTCATAATCATCGTTTAATATTCTTCACGTAGCATTATATAAATTGTCAAATCATTTTTTGTGTTTGTTTTGCATTACCTGGTGATTCTGAGCAGCAGGGAGGGTACATGTGCTCACACTCATGTGTTCAGGAGATGGGCGGTTGCGTTTCACACCGGTAGGTGGCGCAATAACACAGCTTTTCACCCGTTGGGTGACATTACTCCAGACACAAGGGGGCAGCATGTGCTTAACATCAGTTCACATCAAGAGAAAATGAATAAAAGCAGGCAAACAAAACTCATACGGCTGTGGCTATACTAGAAAAAACATCACGTTAAAATGTAAATGTCAAATATGATACACTGATATGTAAATTACATTTATTGGCCTATAGATGCAATAGACTTTCTATCTCTCAGTCATCACTGTTGCATTGAATTGTTGCATTAAGTATTTAAATGTCTTCTCAGATATATTATTATTGGAAGATATAGAGTGACAACTGATATGCCATTTATGTAAGTTGTCTGCTATAATGTTATATATATATATATAAATATATATATATATATTATTTTATTTTTTTTAAATCATTTATTAACAGTATAAGAATTTCCTCTTTTTGGCCATGTAGCCTAATGACCACATCTGCACCAAATTGTATATTTTTGCTCAGTTTGGGTCCCTAAAATGGGTTCTTGACTTTAAAACCGTGCCAAAAAGGTTCTATAAAATGGTTGCTTAATACTTTCATGTTTGGGTATTTTCCTTTTCTATTGATAAAGTATGTTTACAAGATGTTAAATCACAACATTTAAATTCATAACATAAATGAAATTAATTCATTAAAAACAAATCCATAAACTGATGGAATGAAGGAACCACAGAACCCTTTAATAACGTCATATTGAACTTTTTTTCTTTTCTGATTATTATTTCAAATGTCAGACCTTAAGGGTAATTTCTATCTGATAAAACATTTTAGATCTGGCAGAACTATGTATTTTAAAAATGCCCATTGCACTTTCAGAGTTTATAAATGGACTTTTCCAGGTCTAAAAATCACACTTTTAAAATGAGGTTTTCTCATAAGTTTTCCAAGCTTTTTTTCCTTTGGAGAAAAAACATAGTTGAGGGGCTGAATTAAAATGAGAATATCTTTATAATTGAGCTGTTTTAGCCTATTTTAATCCTTGTATTGTCTTTTTTTAATTTTAAGTCTAAGAGATTTAAAGAGCTGAAGATTTTAAAACTGTTCAGCCAGTTCTTTGTGAAAAGCATGCTGTGGTTTTATCATCACAGAAACCTGCAGTTCCTCCTCTTTTCATTTCTCACCCCTCTCGCTGAGTCCTCACAGATCAATAATTGTGATGGATTCAATTCAATTGTAGGTTGTGTGTCCATGGTTACGAATGTCAACTGCTGCAGTGATGCAAAGATCTGGACATATGGCAGTGAATGTACATTTCAGTGTTCCTAGATTGGAAGAGTGTGGAAAATTGCTTGATTTGAGTAATTTCCAAATAGGTTTGTGTTTCCAAACTATTGCTCCTACTCAGTTTTCTTAAATTAAAAAATTCTAGAAATGTATCATAGAAGCAGAGTGATTTCATGGCAAAAGTTTAGTGGTCATTTCGTGATTGTCGAACACAAATAAATGAATTTAAGGCCAAAACCGTTTGCCTTTAAGCAAGTCTCTTTTGAACTTCCCTAAATAATGTTTACTCAAATGCCAATCAAACCAGCAACAGATGAAGGATCGACACATGATCCTCTAAATCAGACTGTACTTTGCTGTTTGGTGGCCGTGCCACATCAAATCACATTTACAGTATCAACGGAGGTGTCAGAGGTGAATATATGAAGGTTATAAAGGCATTTTTAGGCATTTTTTATATATATTTATATTTATATATGTTTTTAGGCATATGAAGGTATTTAGAGGCATTTTAAGCCTCTTCTCATCATGTAAGCACATGTATCACTTTGAGAAAACCAATGGGGAAAAAAAAATAAATAAAAAAAAATGCAGATGACTGTACTGTATATATGAAGTATAATGCTGTATCAACCATTTATGTTTAATATGGTCTGAGAAAATCTACAGAGAAGTTTGGAAATTTGAAGTATGGAATTTTGACGTGGAAAACGTGTAACCCTGAACTCAACACATATACTGTTCAAAATGTTTATGGTCAATAAGTTTCTTTGTTTTATTTTTTGAAAGAAATCAACACTTTAATTAATCAAGGAAGCATCAAATTGATCGAAAGTGACAGTAAAGACATTTATTATGTGAATTCTGTTCATATTCTAATTCTATAACAATAATAAATGCTGTTATTTTGAACAAAAAATTTAAGCAACTGTTTTCAAATATATGTTTTTCAATATATACTATTCAATATAATTCAATTCAAATTTCAATTAAAATTTATTTGTATAGCGCTTTTCACAATACATATCGTTTCAAAGCAGCTTTACAGAAAATGGATGTCAACATTACAATTTAAAGAATGCAGTTAGCAAATAACATAATTTAGTTAATTAATTTACAATCAGAGTTAGCAGTTTAACCGAAGTTAGAAGCAAAGAGCTCTTGGAAAATGAATTACATTAACAATAATTAGGATATAGAATTGGGCAATTTGCATGTTGATCCAGATGATTGTGTCTTCTGAAGTCCTCGCAGGAACTGGAGCGGTCTCTTCACAGGTGATGGTCATCTGAGCTCTTCTTAAGAGGCTGGATCCAGAAGCTGATGTGCTCTCTAGTCACCTCGGGGCGGGTGTCCCGAGGTCAAACAGAAAAGCAAAAGGAGAATAATTAGTGTAGCTGCTGTTCATAACTTTAAGCAAAGATAGTCATAATGAGCAATTGATCTGATATGAGATGCATTATGTGAATGCTCGGCTAAAGAGATGTGTCTTTAATCTAGATTTAAACTGGGTGAGTGAGTCTGAGCCCCTAACATTATCAGGAAGGCTATTCCAGAGTTTCGGAGCCAAATGTGGAAACGCTCTCCCTCCTTTAGTGGACTTAGCTATCCTAGGTACAACCAGAAGTATAACAGTTTTAAAACATTCAAATAAGTTTAATTTGTAATAATTTACCATTTTAAATTCCACATTACATAATACTGTCAAAATTACATAATATTTAATTTATTACTGTTTTTATTGTATACTCATTTTACTGTAAACAAATAAATACAGCCTTGGTGACAATGATGAATATAAGAGAATACACTGCAACTTATACCAACGACGGAAATAAGCGCAGTTACAATAGCAAAATATGTGGGAGAGCGTTGCTATAGTGTGAAGATATTGTATTGCAATAGGTAGAACGTAAAACTAAATACCAAATCAGAAGTAGTTCACACATCATTTGTAATTGAAAAGGGAAAAACAATTTCTGAATATTTTTATATTTTTACACTTAAAATAGCTACAAAATAGATGTTTGAGATGATAAAATGATTACCATTAGGCAGCATATATGTAAAATGTTACCTGAGAGAGAGAGCGAGAGAAAGGGGGGGGGGGCACAGAAAAGAGGAGGCAAAGAAAAAAGAGAGAGCTCTGAAAAAGAGAGCAGTAAAAGAGCCAGAGCAACAGTCACAATCTTCTTTCATCCCTTCCTTGACCATGTGACTGAAGCCCAAATGCAAGACATTCAAACTGACCAATCAGAAGATTAAAACTTCCCCCACTGCACCAAAGGTGTGATAATTAGCAGACCCCTGATGTACACACAGCTTGACCTACAGGCCCTGATCACTATCAGCATCGTTGTGTCCTTGGGAATTCCAAAATGGCCCTTGGAGGGGGTTGGGAAAGGAAAGCAAATGTCTTAGATCATTTTAAAATATCTTTGGACATTTTCAATCTTACAAACTGAAGTTTTGAACAGTATGAATGCTGATATTGGCCCCAAAAAGCATTTTGAGTAGACACTTGTCATTTATACATTAAGTTTGTCAAACTCAATGGGACATATTTATTAAATATGTGAATGTGTGACTTGAGCAGTTAGTTCAACGTAATTCTCAGGAAAGTTAAGTTCATCATTTGTCTGATATCCAGACATTTTAAGGTGCATATTTTAAGGCCATTGCAAGTAAACATGTATGCAAACACCAGCTAAATGACATAAAAAGGTCACCAGATGATCATTGAGATTGTAAAGTTTTCAATGAAATTAAGAGTAGAATAAAATGTGTGTATGTGGAGGCCATCAGCCACATATTAACAGTAAGTTACATAGTTTATTATTAATGATGTATTCTGATTTCTTATAGCCGAATCTAGATGGACAGCCATTGTGCCTCAACATCACCGTATATCTGAATTTTCAAATAATTTTTGATAATTTTCTTTCTTTCTTTTTTGTTTTTGCATCAGTTTATAAAAGTCTTTTGGAAAGAAAGGACAGAAGCAGAGTTATAGTTTCATATCCCTGTTGCAGACGCTGAATGAGACAATATAAATATCACCCTCTGTTTGCGGATGGTGTGGCTGGTTTGTTTGAGTAATGAGGTAATTAACTCAATCACGACACTCAGACAGATGATGAATTTTGTTAATGCTTCTCTTTTGTTCTCCACTCATTTCTGAGCAGGTCTTTTTCCTCTACATTAACCCGACATGTGCACACACACACACACACACACACACACACACACACACACACACACTGCATCTTCTGCCACTGTTTGTGAAGTACAAGGTTGCAGCCATGCTAATAGGCCAGAGAGATGAACCCCTTACAAAAGTGGAACTGCAACTGGGCAAAACAAGATACAACAGAGGCTGTTTCTTATTCTCTGCACTTACAAGGTCTCCATGCTCTTGTTCAGAGGGGCAAAGTGCACCACTGTGCAACAGTCTGATTCAATTGCAGAGATCTGACACTATATTTACCTCAAACACAGATAACACCTTTGAGTTTGAACCACATCAACCTGAGCACCATCGCAGCGATATCACTGTAACTATAAGACACAATTTAGGAGGAAAATGGCAGTTTCACTCAGTTATTTGAGTACTTGTCCTTGATTTATTTAAAAAAAAAAAAATGTATGCGCACAGAATGGTGCATGCATTTATCTGTTAAGGAGTGCAATGCAAATGCTGCAAGGATGACAATTTACACACGTAGCTATGAGAAATTGTGAGGTGTGAAGTGTGATGCTATTTATATGTCATCAATAACACTTTGAAATGATTGCAAACTGTACCAAAACGTTCTGAGGCTCAATGCTTTCAAAAGGCTACTTCTCACATACCGTTTAGAATATATTTAAAATGAGAATATAAGCACAGCAACTGAACGCCCATGTAGTTACCTACATTTCCAACACCCAAGAACATCAGCAACACCAATTTTCCCTTTTTTCTACAAAAAGAGCAAACAAAAAAATCATTCAGATTTTAGTTTACACAGCCACTTCTTTTTGTTCATGAACGCACTTAATCAAACATTATATCCAGATTGTTCAGTCCCGGGAAAAGCGAGTGCTCCAAAGAGCAAACTTCCTCAAACATAGGCTATTGAAAATCTTTAGGCAATTTCAAAAGTCTGAGAAACCTAATGAATGACCCCACAAGTTCATGCAAAATCTCTAAAGAATGTCGCTTTGTTTTTTTTCCAGCAGCCCACATTACAAGAAAAATGTTTTAAGCACTTAAAATATTGAAATTCTAGAATAAACATTGGGATATTTGAGGCATTTTCGAAGGGTACCGAGGAACAACAAACATCTTTTCATTTTTACACTGCGAACGTAAAACTACAACTCCCATGATGCACCACCCGCGTACGTATAGAGGCACGTAACACGTTTCGTCGGAATTGGCGGGTTGCTGGAGCTTGCGTGTAGCGTTACCTTTTGTCTGACCATCTAAGGAGCCTCGAGAAAATAATTGCAAACTCTTTCCACATTCGCCGTATTTCAAACGTTTCTCGACACATAAAGCCGCTCTATCTGCATTCAACCACCTTATTTGGTGTTATTTCACCCTTAATTCCGTAATTCACAGGTAAGTGGCGCTGCATGCAGATTGTGATATGAACTATAGAACTGACTTATGTATTGAGCGATGTGATTTCTTTTTATCATAATTAACAGGCAGATGTTTGAGTGCTTTAAACAACTAATTGCTCTTGAATGATAGCTAGTCATTTTTGAGATATTTTTGGTGGTTTTCTACGCGGATCCAGGTCAACATGGAGAAGTGAGCGACCATGCTTCTGCAGCATTAGCCACAAATGCTAGTCAGTCTCTCGTATTTTAGGGCCATTTTTGGGTTTATGTAGTTAAATATTATGCTCATTGGAACGTTTTATGCATGTATTTATCGGACAGCGTACATGTTGTTGGTGTCATGGTAGCTTTTGGACCCAAAATTGTACGAGCATAAGGGTCAGTCTAGCCCACCATCTCCTCGCGAGACAGAAACGCCTTCCTCACGCACGCCTGGGGTTATAAAAACCCGAACGCCTTTTTTCTTTTCTTTTTTTCTCTTTTTTAAAGACATATACATGCTTTGCAGTTGTATTTCTACCGTAAAATGTGAAACTTGGCCTCACTGTTTTGTGGTTAGTATTGCTGCAGGGAAGTGGGCCGAACATTCTGGCAAGGCGTCTGCGCGTGAACGTCGGAAGTTTTAATTTAATGGTCCTCTCACAATTTATAAGTTGAAATAAAATTAATGACGCGTACGACCTGCTTTCATTTAAAAGTGAAGGGATAAGATCAGACATTAAGAATAAAAAGTGATTACATTAATGTGATTTATTTATTTATTTTAAAAAAGAAAAAATTTCGAGGTTCTTGGCTTGGCGCTTCAAGGTTTAGTTCACCCAAAAATGAAATTTCTGTCATTAAGTACTCATCATTTTTTATCCTCAATAGAAAGCAACGAAATTACCACATTCAAAGTTCAGAAAAGTAGTACAAAGATTGTTAAAATAGTCAACTTGACTTCAGTGGTTCAACCTTAATGTTAGGAAGCGACGATAATACTTTTTGTGCATAGAAACGAAACTAAAAAACTAACGACTTTATTCACTTAACAAATTCGTCCTATGCTATTATTGTTGCAGCGCTGCTATTGGCCGACTCCTGCTCACGTGAGCATCACTACTGCTGACGTAGGAACGTGGAACTGCGTCAACTGCGTACGAATCTGACAGGGTGGAGAAGAAATTTTTGAAGTCGTCATTTTTGTTTTGTTTTTGCGCACAAAAAGTAGGGGTGCAATGCAACCTTGTGAACCTGAACCGTTGAGAGAACTTGAGAAAGAAATAGGATGTTTCTTCATATTGGTTCCATGCATTCGGTCGTGCTGTCGTACATTGGTTCGGTTCATTTAGTGACATCAGCCATGTCATTCATTAATTGTCAAACAGCGTCAACAACGATTAATTTATACAGTGAACACTATGTAATTACAATTATATTTATATTACATTTTTGTACCTGAATGCTAGGTTACTGTTGGACCTAACCATTTGTAACTGTTAACTATGTTTTAGTTTGTATTCTTATTTTTACTGTCTGTTCGTTTATCTAGTAAAATGTTTGAACTCTATTAATTAGGAGTGTTTGCTGCGGTATCAAAGTGTTCAAGTAATAAATGGGAAGTAAAGTTAACTTTGCCTTAACCTTCCATTTTTATTTGTATATTTATTGTTATTATTATTTTTTTTGCTGATCCGATCCGTGACTTGAAAACCAAACCTTGAGTTTTGTGATCCGTTGCACCACTAACAAAAAGTATTCTCGTCGCTTTGTAGTGTTTAGGTCGAACCACTGTAGTCATATTGACTATTTTAACAATGTCTTTAATACCTTTCTGGACCTTGACTGTAATTTTGTTGCTTTCTATCGGGGATGGAAAAAAAAACTTGGATTTCATCAAAAATATCTTAATTTGTGTTCCGAAGATGAATAAAGGTCATGCGGGTCTGGAACAACATGAGTCGTGAGGGTGAGTAGTTAATGACAGAATTTTCATTTTTGGATGAACTAACCCTTTACAGGTGCTGTAGGTGATCTGGGAAAATGCTAACTTTAGCCTGCTAGCATTGAAAGCATAGGTCCCACCCTTCCTGCAAATCGCTGTCCAAAGCCACGCCTCTTCCAAAACACAAGCGTGCCTAGACCAGGGGGTACCAGGGGGGTTCGAGATTCTAGAAAGCAAGGTTAACTTACTGTCAAATATACCCTGAACTTACCTTGCTTACTCGAGGTTTGCTGGCTCCAAAAACGCATCAGGGAGTAAGTTCAGCCAATCCAGAGAATGTTCCCGGTTAACACAAAAGACATTCTCAACAGAGCGACGAATCGATGATTCACCATGGAAAGAGTGTGCCATTGTGGTAGTCGTGGCCTAATGGTGAGGGAGTCGGGCTTGTAACCTGAAGGTTGCTGGTTCGATTCCCACGCCGGCAGGAATTGAAGGTGGGGACTGTGAATGAACAGCACTCTCTCCACCTTCAATACCATGACTAAAGTGCCCTTGAGCAAGACACCTATCCCTAATTGCTCCCCTTGTAAGTCACTTTGGATAAAAGCGTCTGCCAAATGAATAAATGTAATGTAAATGCCATTTCACTTTATTCTTCTTTTGTTTAATGGCGATTTACATAACCTACTTAGTGCACATCGCCACCTATTTGGTGGTTGTGTAATCATTTTTTCAGTTTATTACTCTTAAACATACCAGGGTATGTCACACAACCTGCTTTCTGGAATACCCCCCAGAAGAGTTATGACCAGAAACAATTATTTATTGGATTACATGCATCATGTGTCTTTCACCGGTGCGAAAACTTTCATCACAGCTGATGGAAAAACTAGCAGCATTGAACACAAAATAAACCACATCACTGTGAAAGGTAAAAATACAATGTAAACATTGCCAGACTATCAAGCGGAGGTACAACACGTCTTTCATACTAAGGACAGTATGCACAATACCCACAGGGATGCTGAGGGTTTTTTCATTCAAGGAGGAAACAAGATGTTTTAATCACTGTTTGCAGCAGGACTCGGAAACAATGGTCGAAACATCTGGTGGAGGTGGCCTTACGAATCCATGCACCGAAGGTGTGGATTCTTTAGTTTGCTTGTAACTTTGAAAACACAAAAATAGTTCCCGATTAGACGCTGGGTGCTGCTGTCGTTGAGCTGATTAGTAAAGGTACACAAACTGCTTAAGTTACATTATGCGTTACTATCAAAACACATCAAAATCAAATCATTTCATGTACTTGCCTGTTTTGACCAAACGCAATGATTGAATGAACATTTTATGGTCATATGCTTTCCACAGAGGATATATACTTATAAAAATAATACATTTAAACCGCTTAACAGTGATTTGTTAACGGGATAAGAGGAGACCTTATAATAGGAGATCTATTGCACCTTTTAATTTGTTAGGATTTCTGTTTTTACGCCCTTTTTAGGTGATGCATCTCAGTGCTTCAGCCTGGTGAGTGTTTACTGATGGCCCCATAAAAGCAAAACATACCAGTACTGTTTTTGTTAAACAAAATAAAACATTTACAATATTTGGCTTTTACTTTTGATTTGTTGGAACAATTTAGTCTGTTATCCCAAATTGACAAAAATGACAACAAAACAAACACCACACCAAGGCCGTTTTCTCAGACAGGGCTTAGATTAAGCCAGGATTAGGCATTAGTCATTTAATATTTCTGTATTCAAAATTTTCTATCTAAAACATGTTATCATGGATGTAACTGCAGCCTCATTAAACAGTCTGTAAAAATAGATAATACAATTTTTTTTCTTATATGCCACCTCTGCAGTCCAAAAATGAATTTTGTTAATACTGATTTCGTTTGATTGGAAACTTATTCTTCCTGATTGTCTTTATTCTAACTGAATTTATAAAGACAAATTTGAGTTTGACAAAAGATGACATTTAATAAGGTTAGAAAAAAAAGCCCCAGCAAAACATTTTAAGGATTCAAATATCGCCTCATTATGGGAGGGTTAATTTCTGTCATTGATCAGAAGGTGCTCCTAAATTTTTCACTGTGCTTCTAAAGTTTTTATAAAATTAGGAGCACAAGTGCTTCTAAAAACAAATGTAAGTGTTGAGCCCTGAATGGTCCTAAAAATAGGTTTCATTACTCAAGATATTTTGTGATCTGGCCATGTTTTTGTGAGATTATGAGCCCAAAATACATATGTAATGTTTTTTGAACTGTAAAGCAATTCAAAGGGATCCGTATACCATGAAATGTTGTATTTTTGTAGAGCCACCAAACTGTTATCCGCAGAGCTGTAATTTTATTTCCTGCCTTGTGTTGTTCTTTCCCTGATATCACCTGACCCCCCCCATCCCCTCTAATCCACACTTTCACTCTGTTCAGCACTGTTGACGTTGACAAGGAACCTGAAGGTTCCGCAGAGCCTCCCCCCTTCATGACGAGCATGAGCCAACCAACAGACACAGCCAGTGATGCTCCCAGCGTCACCGAAGGTGTCTCACAACTTTCTCCTTCACTGCTGTTTTGCTTTCAAATGTGTGTGGGGGGAGGGTTTATTTCTAGACATTCAGATCACCTTAACGTATAAACAAGCCTTGAAATGATGTTTTTATTGAATCACTGGTTGTTGGTAACGATGTCTGTTTTCATGACCGCTGTTTCATCTGCCATGTGATCCATTATCTGTCACTGACTAATAGTGGTGCTTCTGCTGGTGATTTATAAGGTCAAGAGGTGTGATTCTGGTCTGATGTACAAAAAGGACAGAATGAGTGTTTCAAAGTGAAGAAATTTGGGAAGCATTTTATAATAAGGTCTCATCTGTTTGTAACATTTTTAAAATCAAATTATTTACTAATCGTATTATAGTATTCTAACTGGCAAGATGAATCTTTTAAAGCTGCAATAAGTAAAATTTTTGCCGTAAACTATCCAAAAACCGCTAGGCCAGTGTTATATATTTTGTTCAGCTGAGTACTTAAAATATCCCAAATAATTCCAACTATTTGTAAATCATGAGAAAATCACAATTTTAACCAAGGATCCTGGACGTGTGTGTGTGAGTCGCCTGTATATGGCATCATATCCACGTTATCCTCTGTTTCCCATTTTATTTTATTTTAGAAATCATGGAAACACCGAAGACACTTTAATATATATTACATGTGGGAACACAGACAAGGAAACATCTCTTTGATGCATTTATAGACATAAAACTAATTATTATATATATCTTTAGATGTTTAGTCTTGTTTAAATCTAATTTTTGTTGTTGTTGTTTTTTGCGAGTACCATGCCTCAGAGAAAAACACTATTTTGTTTAGTAGCTAACATGGCATAATCAAATGCAGCTTTATTTTTAGTGACCGTAATGCAGCATTTTTTCCGTCATACAATACATTTTAAAATGAATTGCATGCCATTTATCAACACAAGCCCTCCATCATTTAATATAATATTCTAATATCGATCTATCTTACTGCAGTGTGCAACAAGTGTCTCTCAGCAGCCGGCGAGCAAACGCAAAGAGTAACATTATAACATAATTTTCAATACACTCATATCTAATATGATAAACAGAGCTGCGTTAATTCATACTCATGACCGGAAAAGCGGAAGCGTGACTGTCAGAAGAGCGCCATTGCTCACAAGGTGTGTGTTGTGTTCGTCTCTCGTTAACAATCGCTCCAGTGACCTCGTTCAGCTCCACAACACTCGGTCTTGTTCTGCTTCATACTACAGCGTCATACTGAAGCGTCTGCTAATTGATTAAATACAGTAACGTTAATAATCACATCCATGAACATGATTTCTGCCAGAGTCCCATCCTGATTCTTTTCCACCAGCTGTGAGGTGAAGACCACATGTCCCATGATACCTCGCTCAAGCTACACCTTTGTTTTGAATAGGCGACGAAAAACTACATATTGCACCTTTAACTCTCAATGATTTATAAATGCTATATATGTAAATCGCTCATTGTTAGTTCATGGGTAATGCATTAAGAAATGAGACCAAATTGTAAAATGTTACTGAAATTTTCCTGAACTGATGCCCTCGTTTATGGTTGATTTAACAGTTAAGCATTTGTTCTTCACACTAGATGTTAACTACTGTGGTGTATTCAATTGAGGAATGGATGTTGATATTTAGGGAATTGAATTGCTTCTGATACTGATATAATCCAGATATTAATGGGACAATAGTTTAATGATGACAGTTGAGGTTTTTTTTCACAAAATTACACTACTATTCAAGAGTTTGTGGTCAGTAAAATTTGTTTAAAGAAATTAGAGCTTTTATTCAGCATTATGATGTTACGTAAGATTTCTATTTCAAATAAATGCTTGAAATGATTGAAACTCAAAGCAACCTGAAAAAAGTGTCACATTTTCCACAAAAAAAAAAATCCAACATTAATGATAATAAACATTTCTTGAGCAGCAAATCATTATATTAGAACAACTTCTGAAGGATCATGTGACGCTGAAGACTGGAGAAATGATACTGAAAATTCAGCTTGACATCACAAGAATAAATTGCATTTTAAAATATATTCAAATAGAAAACACTTATATTTCACTATTGCATTTTTTTTTTTACTGTATTTTGATCAAATAAATGCAGCCTTAATGAGCGCACGAAACTTCTTTCAGAAAAAAATAAAACCATCTTTCTGACCCCTAAATATTTGATGCTAATATCTCCTGATTAATTGGTCTCTTACTAGTCCAGAGAAGTTGTGAAATAAGCGTCAAGTGGTGATGGTTCTAGTTCAAACTGGTGTCTGCCCTGCTTGCAATGTGATGCTAACATTGGGATCATTCTGATTCTTAACAAGCGATAGTTTGCATGAGGTGTCTGTTATGCTGTTGCACAATTCAGATGACATGAGGGTTAATGGACTTTTACCAATTTTCATTTTTGGATGAACTATCCCTTTAAGTGGTGGAAAAATGAATCTAAAACGTGTTTTGATAACTATTCTGAATGATTTTAGTTTCTGACCTTGTTCTCAAAAACAAGAATTTATCACATGGTTTTATACTGCAGTCAAAATGTCTCTGATTTTGACACACTGCTCTGTCCAGAAAGATTTCTAATGTTCACAGACAGACTTTTGACCTTTTTGACCTTCTTTCAAATAAACTTGTAATAATTTCTCCTTCTCTTTATGCACGGCCCCCTGCTTGTGAAGTATCACTGTTTGTGTTGGTTCTGCTCAGCTCCATAGTGTCTGTTTCAAGTTTAACTTGCTTAGTTTTGACTTTGAATATTTAATATTTATTGTTTTTATCCACAGAAAAGACTAACCCTCCTTTTCCTCTTTTCTTCCCTCTTTTTTTCTCCACAGAGGACAAGCTGGCGGCCACCGCTGGAAAGAAGCAGAACAAGAAGAAGGTGGAGGAGGTTGTAGAGGAAGAGGAAGAATATGTGGTGGAGAAAGTCCTGGACAGACGGGTGGTGAAGGGCAGAGTGGAGTTCCTGCTCAAATGGAAGGGCTTCTCAGAGTAAGTCACAAATATCAGCTTGATTTCTAGCAAACATGTTGGGTTTTTTATTGTTATGTAAAGAACAAAGGGAGAACAAATGGTTTTCTAATATGCACTCTTGGGTTTTAGTCTGTCAAATGATTGAAAATTTGTTTGCTTTTCTTTAGTGAAGACAACACATGGGAACCAGAGGACAACCTGGACTGTCCTGATCTCATCGCAGAGTACATGCAAAAACATAAAACTGATGACAAGAAAGATTCTAGTGGAAAGAGGAAAGGAGAATCTGACACAGATGGTGGAGAAGACAGCCGGCCTAAAAAGAGGAAAGACGAGGTTAGACTTTATCATTCCATTTGATGAATAATATTGTGACCCGTGCTGGAACAATGCGACAGTTTTTTTCAAATTAGGAGCACAAGTGCTCCAAATATCTGTAGGAAAAATATATATTCATCCTTTTCCCCTTGATACCACTATTGTTTAACATTAATGAAACAGACAGCCATATTATTGTACATGTTACCGCTGTACATATTACCTACTGTACTGTATGAATCTAATGTTGCACATAAGATTTCCCCAACTGTTAACCAAACGTTCACTTAAGAAGTAAAAGATAATGTTTGCATGAATACTCACGAAGACAGATATTTTGAAATACTGTAATTCTGTGTAGCCTATATGCACTGCGAAGCGTGCGCACAGTTCATTGGTTCAGACACATGCCATCGAGATGTTTGTTTCACTAAAACATACCAAACTTTTGCTGAGGGGAAGCGCCAGTTGTCGAGAAGCGAGCAGAGAAAAGGCATTTTTCATGGATAAAGGAAAGGTATTCCTCTCAGAACAGTTAAATGCATCAATCTTGTGCACTTTGAGAGTTCAAAATGAAGAGCTCCAACCCATGTTCAGTGTGCTAATTGAACGAAGTAGTAGTCAGTGAATTGACATACCTGAACTTTAATGAGGACTCAAACTTCCTTTTTGTTGATATGACAGTCCCTCCAGAAAAACGCAGATTTTTTTGTGATTGTTGCGGGCAAAAATCCTTGATTATGCGGCACGTTTTCTTAAAAAATGCGAGGGAATATGTGGGATATTTTTGCAATTAAATTGCGGGAACTTGCAAAAACTGTGGTTTGATGCAAAAGAGGAAAAAAAGGTGATTCCCCAACACCCTGTTCTCACTAGACTACTACCTTCATGTAAAGAGTCATTTCTTATTACTTCCTATGATGAGCAAGCATATTAAATCACAGAATATTTAAGTTCTCATTCTGTTTTATTTCAGACCTTAATTAACATATGACTCAAACTTACAAAACATTGAGTCAAACAAGTTCTGTAGCTTTACAAAAGGAATATTCAACAACTTCTGTAAAAATGAATAAATAAAATATTAAAAAAATAAAATGTGTGCTTCCTGTTTTACAGAGGTAGCTATACAAAACGGACGTCTTCTGTTAAATTAAGTGCTTCCAATGCACAGTGCAATTTCTCACTGCAATGTAAATTATTTTACATACTACTAATATACAGCGTCGCCTGTGGTCCAACACGCAGTTGCACATCGTGCAAAATAATTTGCCCCCACTGTTATGTAACACACCGGGAAACTGCTTCGCGCGGTCTTTTGCGCTAATTTTTGTTGGCAAATGAGAATTTGCGTGCTTCATCATGGTTTCACCGCGGGGTTTGCAGATGATGTTCACGTCGTGTAATTACGTCACTTCATAAGGTTCCCACGGCAATAGGGGGAAAATAATGGCGCTTTACTTGTGTGAAGTAAACGCAACATTTTTCAACTTTCTACTACAATATGACTTTTTTGCAACGAAAATACAGGGATTATGAAATCTTGCTAGCCCCGCATATTTTTCTTGGTGAAATTGGCAATTTATGCGGTGAAAGTGCGGCGTATTTGAAAAAATGCGACCCCTGCATAAATATGTGGACTTTGGCTGATTATGCATGAAATCAAGCGATTGCATAATCACGTTTTTCTGCAGGGACTGGATATAGTGTCTTAGTCTACATTACATTCTCACTGGTGTTTTAGGATGCCAAACAAGTAGAATATTATAATGATCATCATAATTTTATATTATTATAACGCCTATGACAGTAATAGTGGCAATAGTAATATTGTAAACAAATGCACTGTAAAATAAATGAAAATAATTATTTCTTTACTATATTATTTTACTTTATCCTACAGTAGGGAAATTACTATACTGTTGTCCTAATCTCTACAGTTACAAGAGAGAATCCTTGAGCTTTTATTTTGACAAACTGCATGTGAGCTTTTATTTTGGTGGAAAACTGCAGTTTCTGTGAAAACGACTTTACAAACGAGTCTCAGTACAAATCTAGTGAAATACTGTAATCTTCCCACAAAAATGCTGGAAATTATGCAAATGTAGTACCCAGATGCACGTTAGAACATGCAGGAATGAAGTTCATTGCATTCATTCACTGTTGCTTTAAAAACATGCAATTTTAGATTGTTTGACCGACACTTTGCCAAAGCAATGGAGCAAAACAACGTTAAGAGACATCTTAAGTTTTAAAGTGTTTTCGCTTCATTATGATGCTGTAGCGACACAGAATAGACTGGCGAACTGCCGGAGTCTTGGTGATTAATGGGAAACACTATATATGCATAAGTTTTGTTTTATGAAAACATTGCATGTTTGATGCACATTGTCTTTTTTTATATCTTATTTTACATGCAACTGCATATTTATGCATTTGCCTGTTACTTTTAATTGTTTATTCAACTTCAGGAACTTTTTATGTCCAAGAGTTGATAGAATTTATAATTTTTACAAATATATATATTTAATTAATAAATAAATATGAACAGCATTTTCGTGCATCAATTCCAATCTGAAATTTGGTCTTATGTAAAAGTGTATTAAATTGTTTTAAAATAAAAGCATTTCATTGTGTGCTTTTAGGATGCATAAAATGCTAGCAGTGAAATTAGCTTTAGCAAGACAGTCTTAGCACCACCTTTTTGGTTCCCTGTGAAAACTAAATTTAAAAAAAAAAAGTGATCAAACCTCATAAAGACATGCTGATCAGAAAGAAGAAAAATGTTCTTGTTTGGAAGACTACGTGGAAGAAACTTTTACTGCATACAAATAATACATTATTTCCTAATGTTTTGCAGCAAGACAAGCCAAGGGGTTTTTCACGGGGGTTAGATCCAGAACGCATTATTGGAGCCACGGATTCCAGCGGCGAGCTCATGTTTCTTATGAAATGGTATGTAAATATTAAGATTTAAAAAATGTGACGCGTGTCATTTCACTAGCTTCACAAAATAGAGTTGCGAGAATAATGAAAACTTCCCACCTTTGGTCAAATAAACAGATTGTCTGATCCCTAACTCAATAGCCTTTAAAGTGACTTAAAATACATATATTATTGCCTCATTTATTTAGTTTCAAAAAGCAATAAATTTAATGGTTTTATAGAACACTGTTAAAATCATAATATATAATAATACATAATATATTATTAACTTATGTACATTATATATATAATATAATATATTTTAACAAATGTGTGTGTTTGCATTCTCATGTATATGACCCCCTTACCCCGTGTCCCGTCACACTGGTACTCAATTTTTTCCAAGGTTGGCAGGTTTGAAGCTTGTGTTGTTACACTTCACAGCAGGTCAAATCCTTGTTTAGTATTGGCCAAATAATTTAATTCGATTGTACACTTAATCTTTAATATTTGGCCACTTCTTTACAATAGAAATGCTACAGCCACGGTAATTTCTTGAACAAGAACACTTGGAAATCAAAACATACAAACTTAAAGCGAGGGTTTCAACTTTCATTTTGAAGTTGGGGTGAACAGTGTGCATATTTAGAAGCGTATTGATACATGCTCCTGTGTTGGTGCGTAGGTTTATGAATCATTTACCTTGAAAATGGGATGAAATGGCGCACATTGCGTTCCCAGATGAACGTTATAAGCAACCCAAACGGTCAGCATATGTAGAGCTGGACTTTGAGACGTGCTCCACGCTTGTAAATAAGTGCATTTATTATGAACAGGGCCATTGTGAGACGCACATAACCTACACAAAAGTAAATAAAAACAGCGTGTGATATATATATATATATATATATATATATATATATATATATATATATATATATATATATATATATATATATATACAATTTTTTATTTATATATAAAATTTTATTTATATATAATTATAATTTTATTTGACCATGCAGGCTATATATTTAATTGAGTCACAGCTTTTGTAAATTCACAATAGGACTATGCCATTTGTATGGTTTTAATAAAGCGGTTCATGGACTCTTGTAAGTAGAAGGTGCCACTTACGTTTTTTACGATTTTTTTAAAACAGAGTTCTCTACTCGAGGAATCGTCACAGCCCAACATGTTTTTTTCTTCTTTTTTTTCCACTTCATTTGCATTCTTGTGCACACATTCATACTGAAGACTCACATCTGGAATCCAGTTTAGTTTTCATCTTCAATCCAGATTGTGGAACTTGCGAAAGGTTTCTCTTGGGCAGGCTGAGCCAAAGCCCAGATGCCTCTGTTTTGACCCCATTCTGTATGTTGGGCTAAATGACATTATTTCAAGTGCTTATATTTAATTGTATTGCCCTCTGCTTGTTCTCTACAGGAAAAACTCTGACGAGGCAGATCTCGTTCCAGCCAAAGAGGCCAATGTGAAATGCCCGCAGGTGGTCATCTCATTCTACGAAGAGCGACTGACTTGGCACTCTTACCCTTCTGAGGAAGAAGAGAAGAAGGATGATAAGAACTAGGCTTGGGAGAGAGAATGAAAAAGGTGGCAAGTCAGAGGTGCTGTTAGACTAATTTGAACGGTCTTGATTGGGGCGGGGGACATGGAAGTTTAGAAATGGGGAAACGGAGACAAAAACTTTTACTCTCAATGCCATAAAATCGGACTCAAGATATATTCAGAGCATGATATGCAGACGTGGAGTGATCTTTAGTGGGCAAAAAAGACAGTCAGAATACTGACCCGCATAAGAAACAGGATTACTGTATTTCCTCTTTCTCTCTTTCTCTTTCTTTTTTGTTTGATTATGGGAAATGGGGTGTAATGCTGCAGTAGTTGCTCATTTGTCGATCCTGGTGGTGAACGCCTGGTTATGTATTTGCTAAATGCGATGGATCCTATGTGCACATGCTCATACTTTCTGTATTTTTCTAACAAGGGATTTGAAGGACTTTTAATGTCTAAATAAGAACGTGTCACTGTGTAAAATGCTGCCCTAAGTTAAAACGGCAAGTACGCGACACTGTAACTGAAGAAAAACAATGAATATAAAGTTTGAGTAAATTGTGATTTGGTATCAGTTTGTTCACAGTTTTCTCTGAATCTTGGCATAGTTTTTGCTCAACTTAGTTTTGAGTGTGTAGTTACAGTGTTTTATCGTTGCAGGGTGGTATGGCCTAATTTCTTAAGCCTTCTCTTTTTCCTTTCCATCTCATTTGCTGAGACTTCAAATCATTTATTGTGTAATTGCATTTGTCAAAACTGTTGTCACCTTATTAGTGAGCACATTGCTGTGTAGTGCAGTCTTGCTTTTTTAGCAGTATTTTTTTTTTTTTCATGTATACAGTATTCTCACCTTTTATTCATTCACCACTTGAGGATATATGCTGTGTATGGAGATTAATTCTAGTCAGCTTAGTGAACTGCATTTCCCATAATCTAATATAAACCTATTTTTTATTTTTAACTATTAGCTGTCAGTGTATTTTATCAGTTTCATTACTGTGTGAAGAGGAAATATGCTCTCTAGATTCCAGCTTCTCAGACTGATCTTTCAAGTGTTATAGGTTGATCTAGGACCGGGCTCAGAAATACGTTAGAAATCATTGAAAAGTTTAATGCTTTGCTGTTTTACCCTCTTCTTTGGTGGTGCTCAAGAATTAGAATGTACTACACTGCTTTATTGCATCTGTTTTATCATAAACGTTTAAATGTGTAGTAAAAAAAAACCTCACCAACATTACCGTGCTACAGATCAGGTCTCTAAGTACCACCTTTGCACCAGCATAAACATGTTAGTTATGGTAATATTCATTTTAAAATGTAATGAATCTCTTTAAAATGTTTTTGCTTTGGCTAAAATAGTGCTTGGATCACTGGATATGTCTTTTTGCTAAATATGGTATTAATAGTGGCATACTCTTCTGCTGCGTACCAGAGAAGCCTGAAGTTCTTTTAGTTGTACACAATCAGTAATGTGACTGCATTATATTCCTCTCTGATTGTCTTGGTTTTCTCTTTTAAAGTGTACTGTTTGAAGCATGTTACTTTCTTTCATTTTCACTTTTTCAAGGGGGAGACGCTTTGTTCATTAAAATAAACCTTTTTTTATTAATACTTTTTTTTTTTTTGATCTATACTTATTTTAAGAAATGGTCTTTAAAAATGTATTTTGTGTTTATATTAGAAAAGAAATTGAAAATTCAGGACAATAAATAGCTTTTAATTAAAACAAAAGAGCGTGTCAAAGAACTTAAATTCACTGCAAAATATTTAACACAAGGTATATAAACAACTGAATATAAAAAGGTTTGAATTATTTACAAGGCATTTCAAAATATTAATGAAATCAAATACAGAACTGCTATTTTAGCATTTCTTCAATCAAGTTACAGCAATACAATCTCAAATAAACCACAAAAACTCAAGGACAGAATTCCAGTTCACTCAAAATATGGTGGGTTAAAAATTCCTAAACGTTACAACCTTGTTTTCTACTTTGTTAATCGAACTCAAAACTAAATGTACATTGTACAAAGTACAAGGGTGTTCCCCATAATGAGATGGCAAACCAACACTTATTAAATCAGTAAGCAAATATTTAAAATGCATTATAACTTCCAATACTTGGATTCCAAGCATAATTCCAAACACAATTGCCATTCTAACATAGGATTGTTTTACTTGTTTTGGGAACAATTTCTGATGTTCTTGGAGCCCAGTTTTGTTCTAAATGTCAGCATGAATGTTGCGATTGTCTTCTCTATTGTGACAAATCCAAGTGAAACGGAGCTAGAAAACTGGATTTTCTCCATTGGGAATCGATTTTCGTTTGCTAATTGCTGTAATCTCATGTGAGTCAGTGACCAGGTTGCTGGAAAGGAGAGATTTTATCCTGCCCTTGCAAATGTCATCACATGTGCACATGAATCATAATACATTTATAAATAATCGATAAACGCTGCAATATTCATAATTTCATTGTGATTTAAAAGGTGTTTTTTGACCATTTCCACCCTCTGTGGCCCTTAGAAATAAACAGTCTGTTATTTTTTGCTGTGCCTTTAAGAAACGCCCACTTTACACGTGACATTGGTACAGCGTTGAGTGCTTTCTCCGCCTCAGCCAGAAACTGCACGTTTGCTGCCCGTTTTTAGAGTGTATTTAAACGTCTTTTACATCAAAAGTCAAGGAAACTCACATTTCCCTTTAAAGTAACATCAAATCTTTGAGGAGCTTCAATTTCGGTCAAGTTGTATTATGTTCCACAGTATATGACATCTTCAAGGATGATCTCTTGGGTAAAATACCCTTCTTGGTGCAAGTTCCTTCTGAACTGCCTTTGAAAACCAGCAGGTGGACATGTAGAACTAATCAACATCAGCTCATTGCGGAGTCCTCCTCACTTCTTACGTTTTTGCCTTTTGCTAAGTTTGCGTCTGGAGTGTGAATCTGATCTGCGTTGTGATGTTACAGGGCTGGTGCAGTCTTGCTGCAGAGTAAAGTTGTTGTCAGAGTAGAGCAATCCCTGTTCCTCCCTTAGTCTCTCATACACCTCTTGATACAGGCTATTAAGAAGCTGCTTAATCTCCCTTATGGAGCACAAGATCTCCGACTTTTCCCTAAGCAGTCTGATCCGGAGACGTCGCAGGCTATCCACATTACGCTCCAATCCCACTAGGACATCTAGCTTCCGTCGACGACAGTTCTGAGCGGCCATTTTGTTTTTACCCCTCCGGCGAATGTCTCTGATAAGCGCAAGCTGAGCCTCATTGAGATGATATTTTGCCAGCAAACGATTGAACTCGTCAACGGGCGAGTTTACGATGCATTCGTTGGACAATGGGATATTCAATGAACGTGCACGTTTCTCATCCCGGCTGGACAGATGCTCCAGTACTTTCTCTTTCGACTCATCGTAGGGATCATTTGGAGGTTTCTTCTGGCTTTGAGGTTGGTTGTAGGTATGATCGTGTCCGATGTGCTCGAGCCAAGGAAGGTGATGGAACTGCCTGGCTTCCAAAAAACTTGAGTGAGACATTTTGGTTTGTTCTGGCATGAAGCCACCCACAGCTCCATCCTCTTCCTTGATATGGGTGTAACCCACGGCACCTTCCTCGGGCATCAAACTAGGAGTTGGACTGGAGGGTGATGAAGAGGATGAAGATGATGATGAGGAACTAGAAGATTCAGATCCGCTAGGGGAGGTAGGGCTTTGACTATAGTCCAGTGATAAACCAGAGTCAGAATCTGCTTGGTTTTGCTCTTCAAATTGTGCCTGGCTGGGATCTTCCAGGGCCAAATCCATTAGTCCAATCTCATCAAGCATGGCTTCCTCCAGAAGAGGATCTATAGGGCTTGGCAGACAAGTCCCAGTAAGGAGGTCTATGATATCTGAGTCTTCAAAAGCTTCTACATTACCAGAGGTATCCAAGTTGGCGTTTGGCATGGAGTGGTTGTTAATCCGACAGGTTTCTTCCATGGTGACGCTGTTTTGTGCTTCGGTGGATCTTGGCAGAGTGGCTTGGTGAAGGCTAACATCCTGATGAATAAAGCTGTCCATGGATCCAGGATTTCTGTCTGAATCACTTATATTGAGGGGGGAATCGCCTGTTGTTTCGGCTATATCCATGTCCTGTAAAGATAAGAGAAGTTGAACTCAATAAAAGAAAAAAAGTTCTCTGACTGCCAGGTCAATAAAAATGTGACCTGGTCCATCAATTTGAATCTTTGACCCTGAAGACAAATTTGAGTTCAAAACATTAGGCCTAAATGAAAAAGTGATTGGTTTTTATGATATAACTATTATGTTTTTACCAAATCCTTGTCAAGATATTATTTAAATGGTTGCTGGCTATCATAAAAATTTGTTTTTGAGAAAATGGCCTGGAAATAAAGCGCTTCACAACAGCGCTCCTCTCGATCGTGAGAGTGCTTGATGCATATTTAAAATATCAAACTTGAGCACGCAAATGAGGTGAAGTGAACGGCCCCTAAAAAGCAATTGTACTGCGGATGTGTCGAAAGGCATCCACCCGGAGTTCAGTATACTTTGAGAGTTGTGCGGACGCGACTGCATACTAGACGAGTGGAACACTGAAAATTAAATATACATGGGCCGACAGCAAGTGTTAAGACGGCAATTAATGTTTGAATTCTGTGAAAAAAAAAAAAATAGAAAAGAGAGAGACTTTGCTATATTAAATTTTTTTTTTTTTTTGCTTATGACATTTCTCCTCAAACTACTCATTGCTACGATTTAAAATGATAGAGTACATCACGTATGTTCATTAAAACACTGATGAACTTATAATTTGAGACTTGACAGTAACATGCTTGCATTTGCATACCTGTGATTCCATGATGGACAAAACATCTTGCCACTGTTGCTCTAAGGTAAATGCGGATTCCTGTTCAGGCAACAAGGGTGACATGAGTGGCCTCTGAAATGGTAGTGCCTGTTCTCCTACATTCTGTAAACCAGGACTTGTCAACTGAGAAAAATAAGACATTAAGATTTTTATTTAAGTTTGGAAAGCCTGCATTTCGTTACAAAATATTTTTTGTCTCTCTCTCTCTCTCTCTCTCTCTCTCTCTCAAACAATTCCTACTGCTCAAATTGTTGTTAAAAGATGAAACACTGCATTTTAGATCAGGTTCTTCTTACCTCTGGATCCTCTTCTGAGGGGAAGTTGGCATCGATGAGATGAAGGCACTCTTCAATTGAAAGAGAAGTGTCTTCCCTTACACTTGACAACTGAAAGAAGAGCAAGTCAACTTGAGGAAATTGTTTAATAAAACTCTTATCGCTGTTATCTGTCAAGGTCAAGCTATGACGCTCATGCTGCACTGCTTTGGAATGTGGAAAGACTTCATCAAGGTCAGCAGCAGCACTGAATAGCAAATCTACTTTTTACACAATATGTTAATTCAATTTTACACTTTGTGCCCTATTCACAAAATTTCAGAACTTTAGCTCAATGTACAAATACCTCTGCAAATGGAAAATAATCAGAAATGACATATAATAAACTTAAACAAAATAAAATAAAAAATAAAGTGTCTTGTTTCATGCAATAGTCAAAAATTACGCCTGGGCTATAAAACTGACATCTTGACCCTTTATTCAAATATTAAATATTAAAATTTGCAAGCATATTTTTTGGTTTTGTAAGCATATCGCATAGTTATGATTGGAGTCAGTTTTATTTGTGATAATGCGATAAAACATGCCAAAGTATGTGCAAAAACAGGAGAGAACATTAATAACTGATAATGTTGTAGTCAGTATGCTTTTTCATGTGAGCTTTTTTTTTAAATTTATTTTTTACTTTTTTTTGCATGGTAAAAGGAAACCTATAGCTGTAGTTTGTCTTTTTGCCAAATAATTTTGTCAGATAAATACCTTAAGTATAGTGTAGAGTGTACTCTCATACCTGTAGATCTTCTCCAAACATCTGGTTGTGAAATGGATTTGCATTTCTCCAGCTATCCACCATAAATTCATCTTCTTCTTCCTCATTAAACAAGCTGAGAGGTTGTGTTATTGCATTTTCCAACTGCTCCTGGTGGACATTTTGCTGAGGTTCTTGTTCCCAGACGAAAGGCATACCATCTCCCTCCTGCAAATGTAAAACAAATGTCTAGTAAGGACAGGAAATGGTCCCTCTTCCTTGGTATGTACAGTATGTATATTTTTGTCTTTTGTTGTTTGATTAACATTAAAACAGACAGCAGCGCAACAGGAATATTAGGCTGCTGTCACTTTAAGAGCAGCACAAATCCAATATACTGTTACACATTTGCATTTTATTTCTGTTTACATTGCCATAAGTAGTGTTTACTAGGATACTCGCCAAGATGGCCATTTTGACATCATTTTGTGTGAATTTGTCCGTTCAAGCGCAAGAAGTGAAAGAGAACTTAATTCAATATTTGCGTTGTCCGAGACGCGGCTTTCAATGTGTGCGCAAACAAACGTTCTCGCACAGCGAGTACAAAATTGAGTTCTCTTTCGCATCATCTTGCGCTTGAATATTTAAATGGGCAAGGCTTAAAAACACGTGCAAAGAATAAACTTTCGTGAAGATGCAGTACTGGCCCGATCAGGACAGTGAGTTTCGTCAATTGTTCCAAGTGACGGTTACACTGGCACCGGGCAGTCCGTATTATCAAGCCCTGCTATATTTTGTACAGGTTTCATTTTGTTTTAACAATTATTTAATTATTCTGCTTTGAGAGAAAACAGATGGAACAGACATTATTGAGAACCTTCACTCAGTTAATCAAAACCATGGGTATCTGCCTTTTTCATGCTATAGCCGACATGCCAATGGTTTTAAATTGATCAAAAATCGGTCGATAAATGTCGGCGGCCGATATATCAGTGCAACTACTTATACACACACAAAATATAGCTATATAACATCCAGATGTATGATGTTTTGGCCTATAGGGAACCCATACATTTACAGACAACAGACAGCTCTTGGCTATAAATAGACTTAACCTTTCCCTGTTCTGGACGGGGATTAATGAAAACGATTGGTCTCTTGGGTGTCTGTGCTGTTGTTATTGGAAGTCCCCTTGGCCTCCACAGACCCCTGTGGTCCTTGTGACAAGCATGGTTGACTAATATGTCTTTTTGGTATTAGGGGAATAACAACCCAAGTCCCCCCTGCCTTACAGTTAAGGCTAGGGTATCATTTAATCATGAAACCTATTCGGTACAAATCAACTTCGCCACCTATATATGCTAAGTCCTAGAGAGAGTTTGACATGGTCACAGTGCCTGTTCACTTTTGAGCATATGGTATATTTAGCAGTAGGATTTCTTTCATGTACTGTACGTTGAGTTCATTTCGAGGGGATGGGCCCAGACACTTGATCAGTAGCCGGTAAACAGGCATTGCGAAAGCAAATGTGCATGTGTTCTCGGATTACAAAACAAGCCAGGATGGTGCTGTGGACGCCAAGCCAGAACATGCTCGGGCATATCTACCAGCGGTCAGTTTATATTTGGGTCACAACAAGCTTGCACAGTCAAGTACAGATGCCCTTGTTTGAACTGCAGTGATTTAGAGAAGGTTACTTTTCAATATTGTAATGATTCCTCATTGACATTTCTTGTTGTGGGTCTAACATTAGAAAATTCTGCAAATATAATAGGGAAGCACAATATATTGGTGTGTATATATGTGGTAGTTGTGGCCTAATAGTGAAGGAGTCGGGCTTTTAACCTGAAGGTTGTCGGTTCGATTCCCACGCCGGCAGGAATTGAAAGTGGGGATTGTGAATAAACAAGTACCCAAAACATGCATTTTGTTCACATATTATTATTTTTCTTCTTTTGAGATGGAAAATTGACAGGCCTGTGCTACGGTTCTATGGATGTTTTTCCCTCCAGGCCGATCATCTGACTGAAAACTATGAATAGATCCGCATTAGTACTTGCTATTTCTCACACAAAACTCAAACTGCATGCTTCTGCTAATCTCTAGGGGCAAAATAGTCAACCGTCTGATCCAGAAACACTATGGCCATAGTCAGTACAGGTCATATGTGCCATAAGGCTAAATATGCAGCCTTTTGTACATACTACACTAACAAACAGACTGGCTCTTGGTTCAGAAATAGCCCTGTGGATCATGTGCATGGAAACCTGTCAAATTTCATCTGGTCTGTACATGTGGGGACTTGGCCCATGGCAACTGTTTCTAAGTACAGGGTTCTTATTCAAGGGGAATTCGGGTTCAGTAAATGCTATACTGTGTGCAACCTCTCATTCTGTTTCAAAGCCCATTGGAGGAACAGAAAGTAAAAAGCATTTAATTGGAATTTCCCTAGCTGTCCCATTGAATCTATGCATGTGCACAGAAAGCAAAAGAAAGCGACTCGATGCATCTCACAAATGTCAATAATGTGGGAGCACAGCCAGGCAGCCGTACAGTGACACTAAATAGTCTGGACACTGTGTGCCTATGCTGGCAGTCATAAGGTCCCCCATTATGCTTTTTAGGATATTACCTATATATTAAAATATCCAAAAACCACTTGCACACTGTTATGTATTTCACGCAGCTGTGTACTTACATTATCCTAAATGTTTCCAAGAATTTGTAAATTCAGAGAAATTCACAATTTTAAACCTCCCTCTTCACTTGTCGCCTGTCAATGACGTCATATCTGCGTTATCCCTGGTTTCCGCTTGTACTGCATTGTAACCATGGCAACAGCTGAGAAACATCTAGCGGCACACTGTTGTTGTTTCGTTCAAACATTATGGACGATGGCAAGCAAACACTGGGACATAAGGAGAAATAAAATGAGGATCAATGTTGGCGTGGCATTTCCGAGATGGCGAGAGCTTTGCGACAAAGTTTGACTTTACAGAGACGGCGCTCTTACACGTTATTAGACGAGGTAACCAAATGTAGGCTACATAAGACTGATCAATGTTATATAGCTCAACACGATGAAATGTTAGAATATCATCAGAATGATGATTACTAGCTTACAGATAACAAACTAATACACAGAATAATTACAACTTTCAACACACTCAAATGCAGTTTAGTATGATTAGTGAATGAGTGAAACAGCGCTGCGTTACCTCAAAGTTATAATTCGTCAAATAAACTGACCTGTATGAGTAGTATTTCAGCACTTATGAGTAGTTTAGTAGAATAAAATATCACGCATTCCAATGATATCTGTCTCTCATTATCAATCACATCCGTGATTCTCGGCCACGTCCTGCTTCATACCACAGTCATGTTAAAAAGTCATGTTACCACATTCATTCATCCATAAACATTATTTCCCCATAAACATTATTATATCAATCAGCATGACGGCAAGTTCCATAATTCCACTCATTCACTGCGTCACCAAACTATGTAAATGTAAAAGGTCTGCAAAGTTTCAAAGAGCACAACAAATAAATTTATTGTTTCCCAAAAATAAAAAAACGATTTGGAACTGCCTGAAAGGTGTTGTCAGTAATTCCAGTATCACTTCCTGTTGCAAACCTATGTATGTTTGTAACTCATAATTTCAACCTATGGTCTTCATTGACTGCCCAAGAGCAACATCTACTTTGACGCTCCCTCAAACACTGTAGTTGTAGCCGAGGCCTGGAAGAATTTGTTTTGTGTTGTCGACATGTCGATAAGACGCTGTTTTCTGCAGTGCGAAAGCAAATCCACTTTGTATGTACTTCCAAAGGATGAGGACTTGTGCTAGAATTGATACACTAAAGCCTTAGATATGGTACTGTAAGCAGTAGACCAAGCAGTCTGGGCCATCTGACCAATCAGAGAAGAGTAGGCTCTCAGAAAGGAGGGGTTTAGAGAGACTGAATTGTTTAATGAACCATTTCAGACACTGTGAGAAGAGAAATAATGTTGATTTGTGTTTTTTTTTAATTTTTAAAAATTTTTTTTTACCTTGAATGCATGTAAACCTGTTGTAGAAGACCTCCTACACAAAAATAGCAACCTTTAAAATAGGCATTTTAAATAAAATATTACAAACAGTGAGACTGATGTTCATTGTTTGGAATAGACTAACACAACAATGACCTTAATATACTTTTAAATGACTGTTTAGTCATTCATTTGCTCATTTTAGCATTTTATATGCTCTTAAAGTTTTTAACAAATTGTATTTAACAAATAATATGAACCTAGATAAAATTATTAGTTGAAATTCTGTTTACAATATAGAAACGTATGTAATATCTAGTATACAAGTCAGCGGTCATATTTTAGCCCCATATTACCCAAAATACTCTGGGCCTTATGAGGCACTAACGGTCAGTGGGACAAAGAGACAACATGCGACACTTAAGTAAGACATGAGGAAACCCAGCCAAGATGTTTGGAGTTGTTTAACACTCAGCTGTGCCTCAGGGCAAAGACAGACACATGCATCTGTCCAACTCAATAACAAATCCATGTGCATATCTAGACCAGACGTTTCTGGTATTGAGCCAGTGCTGTTTGGGTGTGAGTTTTCAGAATTGCAATAAGCAAACAGAGTTTGTTTAATGTGGTTAAGCTACTTGTGTATTATCAATATCTGAATAAATGCAATGCATACCGTAATGTATGGCATTCATTCAAGTCATTTGCTTGAACTTGTTTCACATATTTTTGCAACTCGCGGTTAAGTAATGCATCAGCTGATAACCTAATAAGATTCACAGGTAAAACACTTCCTTATTTTGTAAGGGCACAACTTAACTGGAAATCATATGCCATGAGGAAATAAAACCCTAGTTGGCAGGTCAATATGTTCTTGAAAGAAGTATCTTATTCTCACCAAGGATGCACTTACTTCATCAAATTACCACACTTTTAAAATAGCTGTTTTCTACTTGAATATATCTTAAAATGTAGTTTATTCCTGTGATGGTAAAGCTGTATTTTCAGCATCATTACTCCAGTCTTCAGTGTCACATGATCCTTCATAAATCATTCTAATATGATGATTTACTGCTCAAGAAACATTTCTGATTATTATCAATGTTGAAAACATTTTTTGAATCCTTTTTTTCAGGATTCTTTAATGAATTAAAGAACAGCATTTATTTTATTATTATCATTTTAATTAATCCTATATCAATAAAATATTATTTATTTATATTTTTTAAAAAAAATCTTCTTGACCCCATCCTTTGAAAGATATGAAAAGGTGTTCGAAAATATATGTAGCCATTTAAAAAAAAAAAAAAAAAATGTGAAAAAATATTTTAATTTATTTTATTCTTAAATAATTTCAGAAGCTTTAAAAATAAACTCTAATGAGAGTGAAACACCCTTGCATGAAGGGTGTAGCTAACTTCCATTCCTCAAATATTTACTCAATCTATTATGTAACAAACCTCGAGGCAGGTCATTGGCAGAAATAGGAAAACCTTTCAGTGCTTACCTCTTTAACAAGCTCATCGTCATCTGAATGGTCGAGGTTTCTTGACATGTGCCCCAAAGGTCCAAGGGTTTGGTCCTCAAGTACGTCATAACCCAGTTCTCCTCCATTTCCCAACCTCATGCTTAGCTCTGAGGGTTCCTCCACATCTTCCAGTCCTCCAGCTTCATCAAGGAGACCTACTTGACCTGGAATGGTGACTCCATTGTCAGGCTCGCTGTGGACCAACCAGGCTTCCAACTCCGCCGCAGGCACCTGCAGGCGGTCTAGGGAACGCACCCAACTCAGAAGCCTGCGGGCTGTGAAGAACCCATCTAGGTCTACGCTTTTTGGGTGCAAGTCATTTCCATCCAGGATGTTTCGGAGATTGTGGAATTGAGTCTGAGTTAGAGCTAAACTCGGGCCCTGAATGATTTCGCTAAAAGGGGGCAGGTAGGGATCCACGCCCACACGCATCCCGGACAGACTGAGAAGAATAGCCACTTGAATCAGGCCCTCGATGAAGTACTTCTTTAGGTCCGGCATGACCCAAACCAGTGCCAGGAGCTTTCAAAACTCTCTTCAGGAATAAAAAGGTTTTTTTTAGTTCACAGAAAAATAAATGTGTCACGAAATCCTGAAACAGAGGAGAAGGATGATATAATATAAGAATTGAAGATATATAATGCAAACGTGTTGTTTCTTGGATTAAGTCTTTTACATTTGGTCTTTTTTGTTTTAAATGTATCCAATAAAAAATATACTTCATTATTATCTGAATTGTATTTATTAATATAGCTTCAAAAAGTGAGAGGCGGGCATTAGGCTACATCTGAGAGAAGTAAAAGACTGAATATTTTTTTTTGTAAATGGAAATCATATTTAAGTTAGAAATGTTTATGAGAAAAATCATGGTTACTGTAAAAAGCCGAGACCTCATTGCATATTTATGTGTATTGTTAAGTTCCTGGCTGCTGATTGGTCAATACCGCGTCCAGTTGTGACGCAACCACCTGTTAACTAAGCTAGCCTATAGTTCTGTGAAAAACAAACAAATAAATAAATCGTTCTGTTGAGTCAGGAACGCTTTCTAGCGGAAGGGTGCCTATTAATTAATTTACTGAATACAGTTTCAATTAAAACTGCCCTTAATGTTTTAATATGAAGCAATAAGGCACGCGAGTCCGTGCTAAAGAAGTTTCTGCTTTTTTAGTAGCCTACAGAAGTTTCAAAAATGAATTAATAGCCTAATTTTCCAGTGGACTCGCGGATCTTCTAGAATATTCTGTTATCTTGGAGTCAACAACACTAAAGAAGGCTGTGATCATAAACAGCAGTCATCAACGCGTGACACTCCCGTTGACCCACTTCTTACTGTTTTTTTTTTTCATAACTGAGCAACAGGCGACTTGAGTCAGCTATGATGTAATCAAAACGCATCTCATGAAATAAACATTAGTGTTCGAATAATAAATAAATAATACATGTTCAATGTTAACAAAACAATAACTCATAATATTTCCTAATATTAATATCTTGTGCCTTATAACCGGTGACATAATCAGAATATGAGCAATTCAAACTTACATCGCGCTGATAAACTACATTGTCTCCAACATTAAGTGATAGATCTTTTCAAATGAACTATTAGATGCATAATATTTCGCACTATCCTCGCAATATCTGCTGTTTAAATTTAGGCTATCGATAAGTTAGTCAAAACATTACCTTGTCTACGGACGTGGAGTTCTCGTGAGAGCAGGACACTCCTCTCGGATGATCTGAATCACACAACTTCACATGCTCTCTAACAGTGTGCGAGTGTATTTATGGGGCAGAAGAAAGTGGTGGAAAGTAATGGTCTCCTCCCTACATGACGTGATCATCAGCCTTTCGGTTTTCTTTCGTGCTCGGCCAGTTTGTCAGTGTTTAGAACAGATTAGCCTACTGATTTTCCAATAACACATCAGGTGTTTGCCAAAGCTTTTCTTCATTCATCCTATTGGACTATGAAATAAGATAATTGACAGGATAAAATTATAACAATAGCTGCTCATAACTACTGTATAACATACTGTATAATTGTGCACAAGTACATTATTCACGTATTTAGAGGAATCTAAATACGTATCACTTATAATAATATCACTTTCCCAACACTTTTATTCATATGATTTCTAGTATATGCAGATTATTAATATTATTATTATTATTATTATTATTATTATTATATGACACTAATGTATTAGTACATAAATTATATTACAGACTCACATTAATGTATTTACAGTAAGCTGTGTGTAAGCAAGATCCTTGATCGCTGGATCTTTTCAGCTTTGCTGCCCCCTGTCGCGCTAGTAAGAGGGGACGTTACATAATTCATTGGCTCACAGCGGTCGTTCATTATCTATTCATTTCATGTCCTGATGTGGCAGTCACGTGAAACGTTTTATGCAAAACGGGTTACTCGCTAGAGCATATGACGCCAAAAATATTAATTTCGTTCCCAAGACTTTCCAACAAAGAGCTTATGTTGAAAGCCGCCATTGTGGCTCACGCGTAGCAGCGCTGCCTGTACAGAACGCTATTGTAGGTTTGAGCCAACATGGCGGCCGGAGGGCTGCAGTTGCAGACACGCCCCCTGTGAGTCAGAGGGGTTTAGGAGCGCTACTGTAATGACAGCTCAAAGCTGTCCACGTCAACACTGTGTTACCACCATGGACTCCGCGGCTCTGGTAAGATATGTTTGGCATTTAATCGCTGTTTTTATTTCTTTTATTCACTGTAAACGTTGAAATAGTGCATCGACTGGCTTTGGCAAGCTTGTGTGCAGTTTTTCTCTTGGCGTCTGTGGAGAAATATGTTTTCGACAGCAACTATTTTGTCTTTATATTATTCTAAGGCTTAGCGTGCTAAGTTGAAACATTATTTAAGAAACTCTACAGTTGTGAACTACTGAAAATGTGTGTCGTCTTGTAATTTAAATGCTCGTGCGTGTATTTTTTCTCTCTCGCGAAATCGTTGGCAGAATCAGATAGTTTCTGTTTACGAGCGATAGGAAATGTATGGGAGCAAACCATAACATTATTTTTATGAATATGAACGTTATAGTCCGTGTTTCCACTTCTTGCGGTTTGTTTATGTTCATTCTCCACTTGTGTTCAGTTTGTTGTGAAAGTTTTTTTTCTCGGTCTAGTCGTGGAAGATGTGGCTTTTCAGAGTGGGACGTGGATGCCACGTCCTCGACGCGTCTCAGCCGGAGCGGAGCGCGCGCTGCCTGTATAGTGCGCGTGATTGATTCCACAGGTGGATACTTGGAGGAGATCAGGGTTACTGCTTGCCATGGACTTTTTAATACTCTTATGAGTTGACCTATATAGACAACATCTATTCTAACTACAAATGATTAATACTGTAGCTGTAGAAAAAGAGCAGCACATTTATTTGGATGCGTTGTTCTACGAAATAAGTGTGGAAAAAGGTGATATTTAAAGTACATTTCTTTAAGATTTTAAATAATATAGTAGATGAAGTATGACTTTCAAATTATAAATACTTTTTATTATATACTGGAATAATATAATTCTGTTAACGGGGCGATGTAACAGTTTTACAGTTAATTTATTCATTAAAAATGTATTGTTAAAGTCATTGCTTACACATAAACTTAATATTTATTCCCTTATTTGGATGGAATGGATATATGCTGCATATTTTATTGTTCTTTTGAACAGAATATATTACTTAAATGGTCATTGGGCTTTAATAGATATTACGAAGTTTCATTGTTGGGCCCTGAAGGTCTGTGGCATGATTCTCTTGTATTCCAACCGGATGATCCGAAAAGGTGACAAGGATAGTTTTCTCCTTGTGTTCGCCTGGCTCAAGTTCTGTGATACACTCAGACTTTGAATCAGTGGTAGTCAGTGCATGACAGAACTTTGGCCCGGCCGGACCCAGTCGAGAGAAAGCCAACAGACAGCCTTTTTTTGTTTGTTTGTTTGTTTTTTTGTCTGTAGGCTTGACACACTAGTATTATAAGGTGTATTTATGACTGAAATGGTGAATGCTTGAAAATATTGTTGATTTATTCAACCAGGAACCCTCGCTGTACACCGTGAAGGCTGTCTTCATCTTGGACAACGATGGAAACAGACTGCTTTCAAAGGTGCTTTCCCTTTCTGATATTCTTTCTTTTTACAGAAGATGGGAAATTATCGCAATTTAGACATATGGGTTATTTTCAAAATTATTTTGAATTGCTCTTAACTATGCAAATTTGAAACTATTAGCACATGAATCATTCAATATTTAATACAAGGAAGAGAACAGAGATAGAATCTTTTTACTTTACCTATCTAGAAAGAGAAATGAAGGAACTTGATATCAAATAAAAGTTTTTTAAAAATATTTGGTGTATTTTTTGGCAATTTTAAATGTCTTTATTTGTAACTGGATGTCTCAGAAAAAATATTAAATGAACTTTTATGATGCTTTATATCAGTTGAGGTGCTTTATCATGCTCCCAAATCCGAATTCCCGCAGGGTTTAGTTCAGACACTAATCAAACACACCTTAACTAGTTCATCCAGGTCTTTCAGGTTATTTGAAAATTACAGGCATCTCCACCTTTATGTGCCACTTAAACATTTTATTTTGGAGAAACAGACATGATTATGAATAACTTTATGTACTGTGTAATTATGTATCCTCATGTATATGCAATTACAGTACTATGATCCAGAGCTCTACCCTTCCATGAAAGAGCAGAAGAACTTTGAAATGAACGTCTTCAACAAAACACACAAAGCTGACAGTAAGTTCACTATTTAACAGCGTTTATGTTACATTTTACTAATCGGTATCCCAGCTAACAAAAATATGTTCTAAGAATGTCCCATTAAGTTAATGAAAATGCTATTTCTGAATGTTCAAAAAACATTCAAATATTTTTAAAATGTTTAAAAGCGTTTTCTCTTGGTTATAGGAATGTTAAGGAACCATTCCGTTTGATCAATCTTCAAACATTGTGGGAATGTTACTTTTGAATGTTAACATTTAAAACATGTTAGACAAACGCCCAGCTATAACGTCTCACGATGTTTAAATAACGTTTTTGCTTTTAAGAACATTATCAAAGACCAAATAACTTTGAACGAATATTCTATTAACGTTACTGGAAGCATGCTTGTTTATAACCTTCCAGAACATTAGCTAAAGTACTGAGAACTTTCCCTGTTAGCTGGGATGCTGCCAAATGTATAGCTTATAGTGAGTAGACCTGATGGGCTGCTTTATGTTCCAACTTAAGCTCTTCTCTTCAGATCAGCGTTTCCTGCTAAATTCAGCCGAGTTTTGAGACGTTATTGTGTCGATTAGGACCAGACCCATTCTCTAAGTAGAATAAGAAGTGTCCCAGATTAGTCCCAGATCAAGTTTCAAACTAGTCTACAGTGGTTCTTGGTCATTAGAACGTGCATTTGAAAGGTTCCTCTGGGGCTTTTGGGTCAGATTACTGGCAAACTGGGTGGAGAACCTGTTCTAGAATACATAAATGTTTGTTACCTGCCCTGTGGGGTGAAGGAGTATGAAACCAGGATAACAAAACCACCCTGATCCTTTCTCCTGTTTAGGTGTTAACTGTCTTAGCTTGGTCAAAATACACACCTGTATTTGTCTGTTAAAGGCTTAAAGGTGAAACTGTCCGATCTGTTTCATTTTCTTGGAGTCGTTCTTGACTGAAAAGGGGCAGAAATAGCTTTTGACCTCCAAATCTTGTGCTTCACATGAAACTTTCAGTAATCAGACACCCAGGCCTTTTAGCTCAGCATCTCAAAGTAAAACACTGATCTGGGATCAGCTTTCCTTGTGCATATTAATAGACAAAATTGAAACTGATCTTGAATTATTACCTTTGGACTGTGCTGTAAATTGCATTTAAGCATTGTAGTTTCTACGGTCTCATTTTACCCAGCTAACAGGGAATGTTTAGCTAACGTTCTGGCATGGTTTTGTCAAAGTTATGAACAAAACGCTCTTCCAGGAATGTTAATAGAACTTTTATTCAAAGTTATCTGGTCTTTAATAACGTCCTCAAAGCTTTAGCACAAAAAATGTTATTTATACATTTTGATATGATGTATATCGTTCATGGAATGTTTTTATTTAAAAAAAAAACATTTTAGTTGGCTGTTTGTCTGACATTTTTAAACGTTGCTAACAACTTGCGTTCAGAGAACATTCAAAAGTAAGTTACATGTTTTCAAAATGATAAAAGAGAAGGTTTCCTTAAGTTTTTTCTGTTACATTCTCATAACCAAGAAAAATGTTTTAAAACATTCCGGAAAAACTGGAGGATTTTAACGTTCTGACAACATTCAAAAATAACCTTTTTATAGCTTACACTATGTAACGTTTGTCCCTCTAGTGGTTAAAGAACAAAACTGCATGCATTTTGCAGGAGACCATTGTTTTGGTTGTGCTTGGTTCTGTGTGCGGATGAATATGGTTCATTCTCATAACTAAAAAAAGACAGAGATTATCCTACTGCCCATTAAACATTAGCAGAAGATGTTACTGTTGTTACACCCATTAATACAGTGCGTTTACATGGACTCTCATAATGGGATTATGATGGGATTTTGGCAATATCGTGATTAAACTTTACCTCATGTAAACACAATACTTCGATTAAAGTAATGAGATTAAGTTAATAACCGTATTAATAACTAGTTGGTGTACGCCGATTTTAATCACAATATACAGGCATGTAAACATCTTACTGGGAATGTTAGCAAAATATTCTTTGAACACGTTTTTGTTGGGTGTCTAACTTTGTTTTTGGCTTGACAAAGACTTGCCTGAAAGTGTAAAAAAGATTAGAAAGTTTGAGAACAGTTTTTCTTTCAAGATCTCTGATGTTTATATAACTTAATATACACATATGTACAAATAAATTGTGTATCTTATGTAATTTAAGTCTTCTGGTTCCTGTGTGTGCGCAGATGAGATTGCCCTCTTAGAAGGGATGACGATAGTCTACAAGAGCAGCATTGACTTGTTCTTCTATGTAGCTGGCAGCGTTCAGGAGAATGAGGTAAGCCCTGTATGCAGATGAGCTGGCCTGTGATTGGCTGAAATGTTGTCCAAACTCCAATCTTGTCAATGATTTTGCATGTGACAGTAGCAGCGTTTCCATTACCCTTCAAATTGCGCAAACTGAAATTGCGAATTGAAAATACGCCCAATTGAAACACGTCAATATTGCAAAAACGCTTGCATGAGGTGGTTTTTAGGCAATTCGAAAAAAGGAATAATTCACAAAACTGAGATGGAAACAGTTTTTCACATTTTAAAGTCACCTGGTGGATGTAAAGTTCAATCGTTCTTTAAAGATGGAGTGGTATGTTTGGACAGAAGATGACACAGAGTTCTTTATTAAACTTAGATGCAGATAGGAGAAACACCCAGAAACACCTCATACGTGGCCGCTCCCAAGTATAAGGGGCTTTCCTTGTCATTAATGTTTGGATAACACGCTTACATCTCCTTCGATTAGAAATAATGTCTAGTGCAGTGGCTACAATATACTTAAACCTACTAACATCCATTGGCGGGATTTTTGGAATGACTTATCGCGAGAGGAAAAAATGATGTTGCATAAAACGTTGTCATTTCGCAATAGTTTTTATCAACATTTAGAAAATATCTCAAAAATGTGCAAATCTGTAATGGAAACCCAGCTCGTAATAAACCATTTTAGAGAGCTGGTCATTTCTGGACAATATTTGACATTTCTGTCATTTTGTTTCTCTAAGAGGATACAGATATAACAAAAAGTCAGCTCCGTTTCATCCCATTTCCTTTTCTGCCCATCTCTCTCTCTTCCTGTATTTGTCTGATCTCAGCTCATGTTGATGGCCGTGCTGAACTGCTTGTTTGAGTCTCTCAGTCTGATGTTGAGGTGAGTTCATGCTCTGATATATGCACTACCGTTCAAAAGTTCGGGGTCAGTGAGATTTTCTTAATGAAATTAATACTTTTATTCAGCAAGGATACATCAAATTGATCAAAAGTGACAGTAGTCAATAAGTAATGTTGCAAAAGTTTTCTGTTTCAAATAAATGCTGTTTTTTAACTTTACAATCATCAAAGAATCCTGAAAACAAAATATATCACAGTCTCCACAAAAAAAAAATCAGTTTTTAACATTGATAATAATAAGAAATGTTTCTTCAGCACCAGATCAGCATATTAGAATGATTTCTGATGGATCGTGTGATTTCCTGCTGAAAATTAACATTTTAAAATATATAAAAATAGAAAACTGTTATTTTAAGATGTAATAATATTTGATTAAATAGATGCAGCTGTTGTGAGTATAAGACACTTCTTTCAAAAATATTACCAACCCCAAACTTTTGATCAGTAGTGTATGAAATCTGAGGCCATGTAATACTATTATAACATTTAAGAACAGTTCCATTGACACCATGTGCCGTTCTAGCTGCATATAGGCTAATTTATGTCAGAATTCCCAGAATTCTTGGCTTGCAAGCCTTCTGTGGTAACCATAGAAACTGGTGAAGTGCGGCACAGGATGTCAAATTTCACAGAGGAAGACTTGTGTGCTCAGGTGTCTGCTTCTTTTCCAACAGGAAGAATGTGGAGAAAAGGACTCTGCTGGATAATATGGACGGAGTGTTCCTAGTGGTGGATGAAATCATCGATGGAGGGCAAGTATTAGATAATAAATTATTCTCTTCTAGGATCTGCACATTCAGTTAGTAAAGAACAGGAAGAGAACATGCACCACCGTTCATAAGTTTGGGATCAGTAAGATCTTTAAGAAGTTTCTTATGCACACCAAGGCTGCATTTATTTGATTAAAAATATATTTTTTAAAATTATTTATTCCTATGATGCAAAGCTGTATTTTCAGCATCATTACTCCAGTCATGAGAATTCATTTTGCCTTGATCCTTTGACATATAAGGTCTTTATACCACTAAAACATCCTGCAAGTTTCAGAGCTTAAAACAAAAATGGCTTGTTTTGAGATTGAGGGTTTGTGTGACGTCACACGGGCAAAAAAATTTGTTGACTGCCTCCAGAGCAAAACACTGATGAATATTTATCATCATATCATAGGCCCGCCCTCTGGCATTCAGTTGTTTAAAGGATTAGTTCACTTTAAAATGAAAATCACCCCAAGCTTTACTCAACCTCAATCCGTCATATGACTTTCTTCTTTCTGATGAGTAATATTAATAAATATCCTGACGCATTCAAGCTTTATAATGGCAGTGAACGGAACCAATGTGTATGAAGCTCAAAAAAGTGCATCCATCCATCATAAACTCTCTTAAAGTAAGTTTCGTATTCAACTTAGGAAGAAAGTGTAACTCCTCTCGCAGTTCAAAACGCTTATGCTACGTCCTACGCTTTCCGTATTCAAATTACGAATAAAAACGTAACTGACACGACATCAGTTAATCTTTTTACGCAAGTTGAACACGGATGCGGTCTGGCAGAAGCTAGATATTTTACTTTACAACTTATTAAAAATGGATATTTTCCTCACACAAACGCATCACTTCACTTCAGAAGGCCGTTATTAACCCCCCGGAGCCAAGTGGAGTATGTTTATGATGGATGGATGGATGCACTTTCTTGAGCTTCAAACTTGTTGGTCCCGCATTGGTAAAGCTCGAATGCGTCAGGATATTTATTAATATTACTCATCAGAAAGAAGAAAGTCATATGACGGATTGAGGTTGAGTAAAGCTTGGGGTAATTTTAATTTTAAAGTGAACTAGTCCTTTAAGCGACTGAATGCCTGAGGGTATAAATATTCATCAGTGTTTTGCTCTGGAGGCAGTCAGCAATTTTTTTTGCCCATGTGACGACACACAAACCCTCAATATCAAAACAAGCCGTTTTTGGAGCTTGATTAAATAAATGCTTTGTTTATAATGAGGAGGATGTTTTAAGCTCTGAAACTTGCAGGATGTTTTAATGCAAATTTAATCCTCATGTCATGACCCCTTTAAATTAAGGTATGAACAGAAAATGTGTACAGCAGTGAGAATGTCAGTTATGACTGATAAAGGCCTTATCTCAGAGAAATGTACTTTGTAAATAAACCTTTAATATTATTTCTAAATTTATATAGTTTGACTAAATATACCAACTTTTAGCAGGTAGAAGGACTTTCCTCCATAAGCAGGCAGAGTGTATTTAGTGATCTTTTTAGACTCAATTTTAGTGATGGTTCTTCTCCATCACAGTTGTCAATTTTATTTATTTACTTCATTTACTGCTTGAACGTCATCAGGAGGAACATACTGGCCCACTAAGATACACTCATTTCATTCATATGTTGCTTTTCAACTTGTTTACAGGGTGATCCTGGAGAGTGACCCCCAACAGGTCATGGAGAAGGTCAACTACAGGGTAAGAAACTGGATGAATGGATGGTGTAATGAACTGTCAATGCTTGTTTTCTTAATCTATGAGCTGTGCTTCATAAAACTCTGAGAGCTTGTTATTAAACCCCAGACAGTCGTCAGTTGTATCAATAGTATACTGCAAGTCAGCACAGTATTTAGCCCGCCTTGTTGTTTTTACCCACAATCACTGCTTCCTGTCTTTATAATTACCTTGGCACATCATTTCAGCTTGACAGGAAATTCCTTCTTCTATTTGACTAGTTTGAGGTTCTTATTTTGAATGTGAAAGAGACATAAAGAGAAGTTTCCATGCCATAACTAATGTGTCCCTTTCACATAAATACACGCACGTAGACTAAATGTCCCCTCTCTTGCCCTGTCAGTGTGTGTCAGAGCAAGCGTATGGCTTCGTCCTTTTTGATTACATCACTGGTAACATGGAGGGCCAAGGAGAGAGACGGCAGCTACTGTAGCTCTCCTTCAGCCCCCCTCTCCGTCTGCTTTAGAGCCGGAGAGAGACGAGAGGGATGAGGGTGAGAGAGTGGGCAGGTAACTGCATGGCATGCACAAGCGTGTGGAACAGCTGTAACCGAGATAGCCGATCAATATTAAGAAACCGTCCCGCTGACATCTCACCATAAACCTTTTGCTGCGGAGTGGGGGACACACAGTCACATCTTTGAGTTACGCTCACATAAACTCACTCAGTCAATGACCGGGCATGACTTCAGCAGTCCACACCTCTGATTTATGCTGCTTTGAGTTTGATGTTTTTTTTTTTTTGTTTTTTTTTGCTCCAGTGCAAGAGGGAAGAGGCTGTCCCACTTCAAATAATATCTAAAAATACATCAGAAAACAAACAATACCGTTAAATTGACATCTAATGTAAAGATTTGGTCTCAGACAATTTTTTTTTAAAAAATGTTTAATTTATTAGAAAAGTTCATTTATTTTATTAGTTGTAAAATTGCAATGTATTATCGGTGAATACAGTTTAGCAGCCATTTTATTTCTTTTTTTTTTTTTTTTTTTTACTCCAGTGCAGTGACCTCATCAGGGAAAGGATATCGCCCTTCTATGATCCACCTATGAAATAAATGATTAACTTAAGATTTTAAAAATAAGATAATTAAATAAATAAGATTTTAAAATACAGTGAGATAACAGTTATATTTTTGGAAATTTTATTTTATTTTATTTGTAGTAAAATTGCACTTTTTTTTTTTTTTTTAGATATTTTAGTGAGTTTTAGCAATGGTCCTGTTCTAATTAGTGGTCGACTAAATATGGATTTTTAATGGGCGTTGAAAATATAGAAAGTGATTGATTGCTGAAATAATGCCATAGTGAAATCAGTGTTGACACATGCAATCAAATGCATACTTATTTTACATCCTATTTCCAAATAAAATAAAATAAATAAATAAAAAGTTTTTTTAAAAAGTACCTAACTGAAGATATTTACAGATGACTCACAAATGTTAATGTTCTCTACAGCTTTGTTGTTTAACAGTAGCAGCAGATGAGTTGTGGTGTGTTGATCTTAACCTTCACTTTGGTGTAGAGTGACCTCAGTTTGAAACATCTTGCACGATATATTGGTTGCAATTTATGTTGTTACATTTTTTTAACTGTATTTTTTCTTGATTTTGGTTACTTTACAGGCAGATGACAGTCCATTATCAGAACAGAGTGTGGCACAGGTATAAAGACACACACACACACACACACACATATATATATATATACATAAAAACATACAAATGCACTGACTCTATATTGATACATTTTCCCTTCCTGTTAACATGTTTGTTGTGAAACAATTTAAAGCTCCAAACTAAAAGGCCTGAAATGTTTCCCTTTATGTCTGTCATTAACACCTGCACTAACATCTGTATCACCTGTCTTGCTCTAACCTTTGCCACTAACTCTAACCTTGACAGCACATCACTGAGAAACTGGCTCTCACCTCTAATGTAAGTGCATGAACACACACACACACACGTTGTGTTTTCATTTTTTTACGGGGACATTCCGTAAGGCATAATGGTTTTTATACTGTACAAACTGTATATTCTGTCCCCCTACACTACCCCTACCCATCATAGAAAATGTTCTGCTATTTTAGATTTTCAAAAAGATAATTCTGTATGATTTATAAGCTTGTTTCCTCATGGGGACCAAAAAAATGTCCCCACAAGATCAAAATTTACTAGTATTACCATACCTGTGGGGACATTTGGTCCCCATAATGTAGGGAATACCCACACACACACACACATGTGCATGCTGAAGTGTATGGGAATGAAACTAACACAAAGTGTTACATTTATAAACAAAACAACTGTAAAGAAACTTATGAGACCAATACTGTGGTCTTCATGTGCCCCCTTGTGGCTGTAATATAAAATTATTATTTTTTGGGGAGAACTATTGTCATTATGAATTTAGTACACCTCATTATTCAGTCTAGTATTTTGCAAATTCATTTAATTACATCTTTCATTTCACAATAGTGTTTATTTAGCTACATAATATAAAATCAGAGAAATTTAAAATGTTGTTTTACAACTATATTGCATTGACTCAATATGGGCTTTTTATTATTATTATGACTCACAATAAATGGAAGGTTTGGGAAATTAATCCAAAAGTCCTATTATTAACTTATTAACAACTCAAATTCATGTCATGGCGCAGGGCTCGTTGAATTGCTTATGGCATCTTTTTGAAGCGTGTTCTAGTTTTTTGGGTTGATCCTGCAAATCCGACCTCGTTCACTGACATTCTGTTTGATTTTTTTTTTTTTTCAGGTGTTACAGTCAGCAAAGGAGCAGATCAAGTGGTCAATTCTAAAATAAGCCAAATACTTTCCATGACCAGAAGGAATCAGTAAATTATTTAAAGGGAATTTCATTTTTATTTTTTAGTGATTTGTAATTTAATTAATTATAGAAGAGGTGCTATGAGTTACATCTCATGTTTAGTGCTGAAATATTTATATTTTTTGTCAAAATTGGGTCCTTTATGTTTTTTAAGTGCAGAGGGATATTTGTTAACTGTCAATGTACCCTGTCTGTTTCTAAAGAAACTGTCCTGTTTCTCTTGTGTGTGTGTGTGTGTGTTGGTTTTAATGTTTATATAGCCTACTGATGTTCTGTTTAGAGGAGGTACAGTCATATTTTCTTTCAGCATGGCCTGTGATATAAAAAAAAATCACAGATCATAACTTTGATTGTCGAAAATTGTTTTAGTCTTGTCAAATTGGTCATTGTTGTTGTCATGGCTTTTTTACAACCTTTTGTCGAAAATATAATTCATATAGTTCTGTTACATATTGGCTTATTATTAAATATTTTGCATCTTTAAATGGATTTTGTTTAAATGAGAAAGTGGCAATATTATGAAATATACAATGAATATAATACAAATAAACAATAAGTAACATTTGCATATATATATAAAATAAATATATTTTATTACTAGTATTTATTAAAATAAAATGTATAGGCCTATATCTCCTGAATTTATTTAATTTCTTTAAACCATGGTTTTAGGAAATAATTACGGAGGAACATGTCACTAAAAACTAATAAATATGTTTTTTACAGAATTTAAATTGTTTCTGTCTTTTCGAGTCTGCGTGTCAACGATGCCGCTTCTCTATTGGTGAGAGAAGAGTGAATGTGGACCAATCAGAATTGTTTTATTGTGAATATTTTGCATAAACACTCATATGTTTAATATTAATTATAAAGAGGGTGTGGCTTAGTCTGCCATTGGATGCCGTAGGCCAATGAGAATCGCAAAGCCGAGTCTCCACCTACATGATTGAACCAAAGAGATTGCCTGTCACAGCCTGACTGGTCAGGGTTAATTTAAGGTGGAGGCGGAGGAGGCGTTCAACACCCAATCACATTTGAGTCTTTCTGCTCGGAGGTCATGTGATACGAATCACAGCTGTTGCCACTAAATTAAACCTCAAATTCTAGTTCTATTTCCTTTACGCCGTTAAACATGTTTTATAAATGAAATAGGCCTCTACTGAAAGTTTTGGAAATGTTGATAATGCTGAAAATTTAACCAACTATTTTGTTAAATAGTTTAAAATGTTAATTATTTTTAGAGGTTAAATTCAGTTGTTTCATTTTATAGGCTAGAGGATATTTTTAGAGTAACAACGACAACAACAAAAACACTATTTACAATTACATGTACATTTACAGTATGATGCGCAATTTATAAAACATACACGGTATTTTACAATACAGATAATTTGAAACAGTAAACGTTATTCTTGCAGAAAATCCTCATCGATCAATAAATAAAATACTAATAGGCATTTAAATTAGATGAACATGTTTCTTAAAAATTATTCATTGATGATGATGATGATGATGATGATGATGATGATCACTTACGCGAGGAAAAGGTAAAAAAAAAAATCTTCATAAACATGAAAAAACAACAAAAACAACCGTATAATAGTTTGTACCAAAATTAATGTATAATGTAGAATATCATATATTATTATAAAAGTGGATTTTATTTGTCTGATGTTGGCTAATGTAGTTTTTTTTGGAAGCAGCTTCAGTTACAGGTCATTCTGTCGTGATAATTAAAAAACAGATGAATTTGATTAATGTGCATCAGAGTTAGAAACAACACTGATGTAACAAATATCAGACTCATAATATAATTGTGACATTAAAACTAAATCATCTGTTAAGTATAACATTTTAGCTCTCATAAAATGTTAATGAGATATTTCCCAACGCGCTCGTGACTAAAAATGACTGGATTGTTTTTATTCATCATCATTGTTACATCATCTTCTTAGATTCCATCTGTTTATACGTTGAATCATTTTTTACTCAATTTTAATTTTAGAAATTTTAAACTTGATTTTCCCGATCTGTTATTTAAAAATACGACCTCTAGCCTATACTTATAGCCTACTTTACGTCGGCAATTAACGGTTTTAATTCTAGAAGTTTAATTTGTTTGTTTTTTTACTATTGGGTAGTCATGCACCGACTTATAGGGAAATATCGAGAGAGAAAAAGCACTAGATGTTTAGGTGGACACGTGACATGAAAGCGCTCACCCGCGCGCTGGTGTGGAGCAGGTTTATCAGCGCGAGCTTGTTTTATTGCCTACAGTCTAGCTATATGGTTAACTTAGTTACTTTCTCTTATAAGTCTTTTTACTATATTTATTTCCTTCCCGTGGTGTGGTAATATAACTTTCTTCCTTTAATATACCACTTCTTTGTTTAGTTTGGACCTCTGTTAGGGCTAATGTTGATGTTGTGCCTCCAAACGAATGCTAATATCTTTGTATTTATTTTTGTGTGTTTATCTTTTAAAAGGAGAGCCATTTTGTATTTTTTATTAAAAAAAAAAACAACAAAACTAACAAAAAAGAAACTCTTCTCAGAAAACCAGCAATATTGGTATTGTTCTACCTGATGATACATTTGTGCTTTTGTAATAATAAATTATGAGTTATTTTCCCCATATCATGAAGTTCCTATTACAGTTGGATGCCTATCCAAGATTCAGATGTTGTTTCAGACAATTTGAAATCCCTTCAAAGCTGCCAGAAGATTTGTTTGTGTGTGTGTGTGTGTGTGTGCATTCTTGTGATTTATGAGGACACAAATTTGTATAATGACATGGGTATTACACTGTTATTACGACGTAAACATGTTTTATTGAGGGCATTTCATGAGTCCTCCTATTTAAAATAGCTTTAAAAAGATACTAATCAATGTTTTATTAAAAATATAAAAATGCTTTCTGTCATGGATAGAAGTAGGGTTTGTGTATGGAGAATGTACAGTTTGTACAGTGTAAAAACCATTACGCCTATGGAATGTCCCCACAAAACACAACTGTGTGTGTGTGTGTGTGTGTGTGTGTGCAAAAATCACACGGCAAGAACTCACTGCATATAGACATGGTCAAGATGATCTGCTTAAGTTCAAACTGAGCATCAGAATTGGGAAGAAATCTGATTTAAGTGACTTTGAACGTGGCAAGGATGTTTGTGTCAGACGGGCTGGTTTTTCAGAAACTGCTGATCTACTGGGATTTTCACACAATCTCTAGTGTTCACAGAATAGTCCGAAAAATAGTCCGGAATAGAGAAAATTTCAGTGAGCAGCAGTTCTGTGTGCAAAAATGCCTTGTTGATGTCAGAGGAGAATGGCCAGACTGGTTCGAGCTGATAAAAAGGCAACAATAACTCAAATAACCACTTGTAGCAACTGAGGTCAGAGGAGCATCTCTGAACACACAACATGTCAAACCTTGAGGCAGATGGGCTACAGGAGCAGAAGACCACACTGTGTGCCTGAGGCTACAATTCACACGGGCTCACCAAACCTGGACGATAGAAGAGTGGAAAAACGATGAATCTCGATTTCTGCTGCGACGTTCAGATAGGGTCAGAATTTGGCGTAAACAACAAGAAAGGATGGATCCATCCCGCCTTCTATCAACGGTTCAGGCTGGTGCTGGTGTTAGCGTGTGGAGGATATTTTCTTAGCACACTTTGGACACCTTAGTGTCAAGTGAGCATCGTTTAAACACCACATCCAGCCTGAGTGTTGTTGCTGACCCTGTCCTTCATGACCACAGTGCACACATCTTCTGATACTTCTCGCAGGATAACGTGCAACGTCACAAAGCTCAAGCCATCTCAAACTGGTTTCTTGAACATGACAATGAGTTCACCACAGTCACCTCATCTCAATCCAATGCACCTTGTTGAATCTATGCCATGAAGAATTAAAGTTCTGAAGGCAAAACATATATGTTTTTTTTTTCCCCCAAAAGCACAACTATCTTAGATATGCTGACTTTCCCTTGTAATAAGTTGCAGGAGGGGTGACTGATTTGTGATTTGCTCCATCTAGTGGACAAGTGAAAATCTACACTGTCCTCTTGAAAAAGCCAGACTCTCACCACCTAAAGCAAGATTAGTTTTGTTCTGCATATCTTTAGCTGACAACAACCAGCTGAACAACACTTGGGCCAGGATGTGAGGCCATCTAAGACTAACACAGCAGCATCTCTCTGGAGCATCCATTCTCCCAAACACAAATATCATGGATGTATTTTTAACCCTTGTTGAAATCCATCATATATGGCATCATGTTTCCTGCTGTAATTATACAGAGGGTTCACACAGCGAACGCATGACACATGTGTGGCTGCATCTTCACATCCTCAGGAAATGTGTTTTTAAGAGAGTAGCGGGTGTTAATAGATTTCAGATCGCTTGCAGCTGCTCTCACAAAGTTCTTCAAAGTGAAGAAGCGCCGGATGAAAGAACGTCCCTTCATCTGTCACAGACATCTTCATGGGACAGAGACACGCAACGCTGTGGGCTCGTCCCGAAGTGCAGCCCTCTGCGAGGTCACAACTGCACGCTAGTTTCCTCAAGGTCTTAACCTTGAGAATATTTGTCTATATTTTCTCACTTTTTTGCCATGAGAAAACTGACATTGTTTCTCCTGTGCTGAGTAGTTTATTGACATGATGAAAGATAAACTCATATATAAATGACATAATGCCAGGCATTTATGTAGTCAAAGAAATTGCTTTCATATAAGCTCTACCACATATTCATAATTCAAGCATGAAGTTGGCTCTTTGAAGGCCTTCGATTCATTAACGCAACAGCAGAAATGGATTCAGACAGCTGTCAGTCAAGTGTGATGTCCGTACCCCAGTTTCTCTTGCTAATTGTTAGTAAACAATAATAAAACTTAACTGATTGTCTCTTGAATTTAACGAAATTAAGTTATTTTACAAGCTTGAGGGGTGAATATATGATTGAAATGTTTGGCCTAGACACTTCTAGAAATCTTAAATTCCAATCCTAGTCATCCTACTCTGTAATAGGTCTACATTTTCCCCCTAATATTCAGCAATATTATCAATTTGACTGCACTTGTTAGATGAAGCTGAAAAACACTGCTGTGTTCTGTAGAGCTGCTTTACAGCAGAACTCAACTTGTTTCATAATGAATTAACTTTACACAGTTATTGAACTGAACTGACTTGAGCTGAATAATGGCAATTTTATGTATGTGTGGAGAAAACCAGGCACTGCTCATCACCTGTCCAATACAGTCCCAACAGTGAAGCATGGTGGTGGCAGCATCATGCTGTGGGGTGTTTTTTCATTTTTTCATCATTTAGCAGACGCTTTTATCCAAAGCGACTTAGGTGCCTTGCTCAAGACAGTGTGAATAAACAGTGCTGTTTATTCACAATCCCCACTTTCAATTCCTGCCGGCGTGGGAATCGAACCGGCAACCTTCAGATTACAAGCCCGACTCCCTCACCACTAGGTCACGACAACCCCTTATGTTGCACACCTGCACATCTCATGTTTGAAGGTTGCACCATTAATTCGGTTACTTTCATGTTTATTTCCGCGAAGCTGTTTCGAAACAGTTCTGTTGTATAAAGTGCTATAAAATAATGGTGACCTGACATCAATTTCCTCAAAGCATGGCCTGAACTGACTTTCACCTCTGAAGGAAGGCTATAGCACTCAGACAAAAAGTGATAATAATAACAAGACACCACTTTTGTCATATATAATTATTATAATTTATCTCTGTACTAGGATTATATTTTGCATTTCACTGCTGCTACATGCACCTCGTCGCTCTCCATCTGTCATTGCGCTTTACCAAGCACCTGCTAATATTGTCATTTGTCCTTTAAGGTGTAACATTTGCATTTTTTTTCAGTTTTTTTTTTTAAACCATATACATTCTCTCCGTATAATATGATGTCAAATAATTCAATTGAATCAGTTCATTCAAATGAATTTCAATTGTGAATCATTCTATGCTTTCATTAGGCTCAAACTAATAAAATAAAATACATTTCAACACATATTTTAGGTGACAATATGTAAAATATAGGCCGAGAGCATAACTTCAAAAACTATATCAGACTTTATAAAAATTATGGCTATTTCAGTTTCCCACATTATGAATTTCAGCCCAAAAAAAAATGACACCAATATTGGCATTTTTGCTTGATCCACCATTAATTTCTGACCCTGATGTTCACTGTAAACATGTAGTGAAAGTGACATGTAAAGGCCAAGTATGGTAACCCATATTCGAAATTTGTCCTTTGCATTTATCCCATCTGAGTTAGTGCACACACATTAGGAGTAGTGAGTAGTGAACACACAGCAAAGGGCAGCCATTTTACAGCAGCGCCCAGGGAGTGATTGGGGGGTTAGGTGATTTGCTCAAGTGCACCTCAGTCATTTCCTACGAATACTGAGAATTGAACCCACAACCTTCAGGTTAGCAGTCTGACTTTCTTATCGTTAGGCCACGACCGTCCCAAAGCAGTCAGAAGTGGGATTCAAATCAAACCCACACCAGCAGGGGAGACTGGAGTATAATATGTAGGCTACAGCATGTACTGCAAAACAAAAGCATCTTATGAAGTAATAAATTCAGTCGATGGTGTGCGTTAAGGTGAGCTCTGAGACAGTTAAGAGTGCATAATATTGATCAAAACATCAAGTTTACTCTATAAATTAATGAATTATAAGGGGGTTCAGTTGGTCAAATGGTCACCCATAATTAAGCGGCATCTGGGAAGTATGGGCAACAACGCTGATGTCACATTGCATCATAGGAGCCAGTTGGCATATGGTGAGACCTTTGAACTGTTCCTCATATTTCACTTGTTGGCAGAGTGTCATGCTTGACATGGGGACATGTATCTGCTGCTCTGTTTGAAGCTGATGGAGTGAGTATTACATCGTAGATCATGTGAAAGAGTGTGGTAAGATTAACCTGTTTAAAAACGGTAAACTGAGGTGATTGAAAGTGTATAGGCTACACAAAAATGGCAGTTTCGTCAATAGTCCAGTTTCCAGTCTTCCACTGTGTGTTTGTATTTTAAGCTGTTGATGTATGTGTGACTGTGACTCTTTTCTGTGAGTTGTTCATATCAGCCAGATATGCCAAACCTCACATCAGTTATCTGTAATAATTCCATTGCAGGAGCTAAAATCCACAATCACCAGAACAGCAGCACAAATTATGAAACTGTTATCCCACTCATATTTTCAGTCAAATCATGTAGCACAGCAAGGGGTTGCTGCATATATAGGAGATGGCTTGAATAAACCGAGCGCGATTGGCTGGCAGCTGTTTAGCATATTCTCCCTGATTGGCTAAGGAGCTGACATTGATGGATTGGTTCTTTGCTGATTGGCTCCTCTAAAAATATGACGTTTCAAATGCAGGGCAGGGCTAAAACTAGAGGGAGTGGCTAATTTAATGTGTGCTGTCAATCATCATGGGCCCTCCACACAAAAGAATGTTTTAACAGTTTTTATCGCGATTCTTTTTGTTTAAAACACATGTACTATTATATTTATAATTTAAAACATAGATTAACAACTCAACACATTCATAGAAAAGACAAGCATGTCACCCTTACCAAATGTACACACAATTTCACTTTTAATCCACAGAACAATTTAACACTTTCTCTATTTGCCACAGCGGTACTAGAAAGATACGTATGGAAACAAAATGAGTAAAATTACACCCTAAAGTGGAGGTAAAATAGCTGATGAAAACTTGATTCATGAATTGTTAGTTATAACTCGAAAGACAGGTTTTGATGACATTCAAGTTCCTGGCCAGACACAGAATATTAAACATTACTCAAACTGCTGAAAGCAAAAAGTGCATATAGCTAACATGAAATTAACTATTTTAATCGTGCGTTTCTTGGAAGAGCTGAATGGTGTACTTTGGAGGCCTGCGTTATTTAACTATCAGGGTCCTTTCCTTAAGTATTGTACCAAATTACACTGCGCTGTCATATGGCCTTAAAATCATATTAAAATATGTGTTGTGCTGGATCCCGGGATCTCATTAATGAATCCATCCATGAAGCCAGGCGCTTTCAACCAGACCCAACGCCGTATGGAAGGCCTAAGCTTATTGAGAGACTGGCCGCCATTTTGTCTCCTGGTTCTCGTCAGGTCGCCTGCCAACTCCGCGTCACCCAATCAGGGCGCACAGACAAACACATGGTCCGCGGGGCTCCTCAATACCCTCGCGTGCCGCACGCCCCATTTCAAATAAACACCCGGGTCCACTTGGCGCAGCAAGACCCGCCATCTGCCCAAACAGAGAACGCGGAAAATAAATGCCGCTGTCCTAAACAAATAAACCCTCGCGCCATTCAGAAAGCGCGGGCTCGGCGCGAGATGGAAGCGCGGGATAGGAAAAAATACGATTTATCCTCGCGAAGGGTAAACACGGCGACAGGTCTCTGAATATATGAGGAGGTTGAATGGAGAGGTTTCACAGAGTATATAGTCAACAGACAAGTAATCAAGAGGAAAGTGTAGGCGAGGTCGTTTAGAGAAATAAATGATAAAGCCGAAAGCCACAGAGGAGAGCCGTTAGCCTATATGTGTCAGACATAAGTCCCATATAGAAGATGACAATACTAGCCACACAGTGAAAAATACTATTTTAAATGTTTTACAAACATTTAAACAATTTAAAATGTATTTAATTTTACATGTATTTAATTATTAAAGGCAGTAATGTAAATTTACATTATATATATATATATATATATATATATATATATATATATATATATAGGTGTGTGTAGTGTATAGCCTATATATATATATATATATATATATATATATATATATATATATATATATATATTTTACTCAACCCTTAAAAGGCATTTGTTTGTCTAACCTAGGCCATATATCTTTATATAGGTTATATATCTGGATCGTCTATGGAGGTTAGCATTAGCCTACATAGCATACAATCTACATAAATATTACGCAGATTAGACATCACGTGTGTTTAAAGTGATATTTTTGAAGTGAAGATTAGAAATTCTGAAATGAGACCTTCATGAGTAGTTTTGTTATGGTTATGACAATGCCCTTAAGACAATGGAACTGATAATGTTGATGCAAAAATGTTTATTGTAAACATAAAATAAACATATGAACATAGAACGAATGACTTTTTGTGAGCATGATTTCAAAATATTGATTGATTAATGTTACATATAGAACACACATTTTACAATTTATTGAAAAATTTGTGGTACATTATCATTGTATACTTTTGCAGCAAACCTGCGCATCAACCTTCCGTCCACTAGAGGACGATAGAGCATCAAAATGCAGTTGGACCACAGGCAGGCCTTCCAAGGTTCTTCTGAGGCCTTGTTTCTGGCTTGCCTTTCCTCATATTTCAGGTAATTCATGAAATCACAAGAATCTTAGATATCTGTAGGTAAAGAGCTGTGAATTCTTCACCGGTCTTAATTGCAGACTTAGTTGCAGTGTGTGTTTTTAAGTATGGTGAGATGTCATGTGATGGACTACATTTATAAAAGTTTAGTGACTATCACATGCATCATATGAGTAAATATTTTCTGATAACATTTATTCAAAAACATAATTTCATAATATGCTTCATAAATTAAAGAGAGATTTTTTTAAGCTACACATTTAAATAAAACTTTGTATAAAGAAAGAGTCTTTCTCTCTCACTCGCTCTCTTTCTCAATCCCCAGGGTGGCGAATGAGATGATTGGCCATCTTTGTGTTTCGTCGTGCAAGAGGCAGGGCTGTCAGAGAAAGCTGTCCTTTTAGGGACATAATTGAGGCGGGCAGGACGGCATGTGTGGGCGTGATAGGCCGATTGTGTCAGAGAAAGCAAGATTGACAGGAGTGACAGCTCCATTTATTGGCTGCTAGAGTCTACTCAGCAAAAGGGCATTCAGGGCCACTGGCTGGCTCTGTTGGCGGCCTGTTCAGTCGGCGCCTGGTGAGTAAGCATTTAGACAGCAGCCCTCACCGCTGCAATGCATGGGAGAAATATCTCTGTCAACACTGACTGTGATCTTTGACGGTGCCTCTAAAGAGGAAGGTCATACATATGAATGCAATCTCTGTCACACTCTTTTTCACACACACTCTCGCACATAAACACACACATAAAACCAAGCCTGACATAAATTGCACATAATGCCATGTTGTCAAAGTCTCTTGGCACAAAGATTCAGCAGTAAACACCCTTGACTAAAGGTTCAGAGTTCTGACCGTGGAAACATTTCTCAGCACTGCATATATTGAATGTTATCTTTGTGGAATGATTATAGATTTTACACATTGGCTGTAATACAGTTTTCTGTTGGGTGTTTGCCATTTTTGCTGAATGTAAAGTTTGAGATTATCCTTAAATGTAGTGTGGGGATAATACAAGGTTTTTAAGACAAAGGAAACTTCAAGGAGATACATTTTGAAAGATGGTTTGACAAAGCCTTGTTTTACAGTTTTAAAGACTTGACCGTTTTGAATATGCTGACAGAGAGATCAGTTTAATTATATAAATGTACTGCATATTACTGTTTTTTATGTTTTTGAAAGCAGCATCTTATAATCACCAGGTTGCATTTATTTGATAAAAAATACAGTAAAAACATAATACTGTGAAATCTTATTGCAATTTAAAATAACGGTAATGTTTATGTGATTATATTATAAAATGTAGGCCTAATTTAGTCTTTTGATGTCAAAGCTGAATTTTCAGCTTCATTACTCCAGTCTTCAGTGTCACATGATCCTTCAGAAATCATGCTTAAGAATCATTTCTTCTTATTATCAACGTTAAAACAGTTAATATTTTTATTAAAAATTAAAAAGCATCCTTGCTGAACAAAAGTATTAATTTCTTTTAAAAATCTGACCTTAAACATATGAACAGTGGTAGTAAATCTATATTCATCTGTGTAAACACACACACACTAAGACAGATCAATACATTTATATGATATAATCTAATACATGTAAATAATTTATAAATAGATATATGGATCCGTGAAGTGAAGCACACTCCCAGAAGGCATTATCTTAGGAATCGCTTTGAATTAATAGTTCTGTGTTCCTTCCACTCCAGTCTGACTTCCTGTCGAGTGTGGCCAATGCAATTAAAATTGTGACTCATGGATTGGAAAGGAGCCAATTGTTAAATTCAAAATTGTGCCCAGTCCTGATTCAAATCATATCATCATTCAAATCATCTTTGTCAGTCAAAGAAAAAAAATTCAGAACTGAAAAGATGGTTTAACCCATTATACAAAATCAAAAATACAGAAAGGTATATGCACACCCCATAACTCAACCAGGGCTCAGGTGCAGGACAAACTCTAGCCAAAAACAAATGTAATGTCTGTACACTGATATAACTGCTCCATAAAAACGTTTCGACGATCAGGTCTTCGTCAAGTACTTTATACTCATCGTATCCCTGAAACATTTTAGGAAAACAGTATATGTATTACTGACAGTGTAAGACTTTATCCTTTTTTTTTTTGTCTATTTCCAGTAATGCATGAAGCCATGGAGTCATGGTAAACAGCATATCTCGCACAGGAATTTTATCCAACATGGAGGATGAAGAGATTTCTCCTGGTGAGTTCTGGGAACTTATCTGATAAAATAATCCTGCAGTTGTAACTCTGGTCAAAAGTCCCCTGTAACTGTTGCACTTGGCTAACGAATGTCTATGACAATATTTAACTCACAATTTTGGCTTCTTTGCACACACATAAACATCCACACACAGTCACAGATATACACACATCAAACAAAAATCGTTCTTTTATATATGTTTGCATAACCTTCCCATCAAACAAAGGTGAAAGAAAATAAACACTATCCAGAGGAAATGTCCTTCTAAAGGAAACAAGCTCACTTGGTGTTATAGCATGTTTTGGTACTAAAATATTTGTGTTTCAGTTTTTTAGAAATGTTGACGTCCGGAGGGTTGCGACCTCAAAATGTTAAAACTAGAGTTGTAGATATGCTAGCTGAAACTGAAGAGAGACTGCGCCTAATGGAAAATGTAAGCATTTTATAACTGGCGTAGTTATAGTCTATACTATATAGGAAAGGTCTCACACCATCAGACCAGGATTGAGATGCAGTGTCCTTCAGACTAGTAAAAGCAGGCGATTCATGTACTTAGAAAAAGGCCACAGAAAGTACCACCTAATATCCTAAAGCTGTCATGCTCAGAGAATCACTTAATAAGGCACATAATCGTAAGAGGCGGCCAAGACCTCAGATGACACTAAATCAATTGGCAGACGGTAACTCCTCAGGCGGGCCACGGTACCTAAGCTCTGAGTTATGACTTTCGGGGTGCCCCAGGGCTCAATACCCGGCCCACTCACACTTCTCTCCGTCCCAACTTTACCCTCTGGACTTAATTCATTTTTCCCTTGCTGGATCTGACAAGTTGCGTGTTACTTGGCGCCTTTCAAGTCGCCGGGCCAGCAGTATGATTAAGGGAGATGGAGGAGGATTAATGGAAAAATACAGGAACGGCGAGGAACGGTGTTGACCTAGAGGGAAGACGTTACGTTAATTCTTAACATGCCGTTTGTTTCTGGCAGGGAAAGATAAAACGTTATAAGTCTCAAGAAACCGTAAGTACGTCAGTGTTTATTTGGTTTGTCCAGGCGTATATTGAAACAGTTGTTTGCGAAGGAAATTGAAATTATAGTACTGCATAACCAAGCTATTTGCTGTGGAGGTCTTGCTTAATCATTTCCATAGCTCATGTTGTCTTTGGTGTCAATTCCCATCTGCAGATGATACTGCTAAAGGATGAATGGCAATCAGATGTTAGTTGTTTTTGAACAGAGTTGGAGAGCTTTTGCGTACAGTAATCATGAGAAAATGCTGTGCCCAGAATTACATTCGCCACAAAGAACGCTTAATCCCTGTCACTTTTCCATCTCTTCCAGCATGCATCTATTGTTTGGTTTGTGCTCATCCCTACAAGAAGACGTTAAATGCCAGTAGAGGTTTTCCAGGTTAGCTTTCCACATTCTCCTCACTAATCAAGTGCTGCCTCGCAATAACGATAAATCTCTCATTTTGACGTGCAGCATAAATAAAGCAAACAGGCCTTGGTTTGATTACCCAGACTCCCCGTGAACAGACGGGCATTTGAGTGGCTCTGCTATTTATCAACCTGGATCTCCCTTCCTCTCAATCTCTCCAGCACTCAAAAAACGCCGTCACTGATTGCGTTTAATGTCTAACACATGGCCTGGCCAAGCATTCCCACTGCTGCCCAGGGAGGTGTTTGGACTGATTAAGAGAACTGTGTTTGCAGCCAAAGACTTGGGTTGTGAAACCGAAAGGTTTTGGCAACGTGGCAGAATTTCGAGTGTAGCTCTAGGGATTCGAATGTGGTTGCCTCTGTGGTTAGCGGACAGAGTTTCTACTCTTGGAATCTTGCGAGAAGCATCCAAACGGGAAAGAAATGGCATAAAGCTGCAATTACTTATTATCCTGAGGAGTGTTCCTCACTTCAGTGCTTTACCTCTCTCTCTCTCTCTCACTCTTTCTTTTTCTCCTTCATCCATTCAGCTCTTCTCCCTATTTGCCGGCTGCCTGGGGTCACATTTAACCTGGAAGTGCTCTGATTGGGCCGGGGGTCACTTCACGGGCCCCCAAATTGCCTGCACCCATCCGTCACTGTCAGGCCATTATTAGAGCTATTATCATCAAAGTCACAGTCTGAATTATAGCGCATGCAAAAGCTGCACCGCTCGGACTTAACGGTGACCTGAGCCAGGATGACAGCGAAAAGGGTTGAGACCTTGCCGATGACATCACTCTAATCCCTCAAAGGCAGAAATGGCTGATGCTGAACAGAACAGTGTTCTTGAAGAAAGTTTGCAGGTTGCACAGCTTCACGTCATCTTGAAAGTCTCAGATTCATGTTAACAGACGACCGTAGGCCAGATCTGGATCGGTTGATGGAATAGTGAGCAGTTTATTGGGGAAAAGGTGTTGTTTCTTGCAGCGAATGCATCGAGTTAGATGTTAATATTTAATGAGAGGCAACATTTGATACGTGGTTTACTCATTTAGCAGCAGGTGCTTAATAATAAGCGATTATTTTGTTAATGGTTTACATGCTCAACGGGATAGTTCACCCATTTATTCACCATCATGTCGTTCCAAACCTGTATGAGTTTCTTTCTTTATTGGAACATAAAATAAGATATTTTGAATAATGTTGGTTACCAAACAGTTTCGGTTCCCATTGACTTCCACTGTATTTTTGTCTATACAGTGGACGTCAATGGGAACTGAAACCGTTTGGTTATTAATCCTACATTTTTGTTCAAAATATCTTCTATGTTCCACAGAAGAAAGTAAGTCATACAGGTTTAGAATGGCATGATGGTGACTAAATGATGACAGAACTTTCAATTTGGGTGAACTAACTCTTTAAGTAGGTAAGTGTTTTTAATTAGTTTAAATAGTAATAAAATTGAATTAGTAAGGAGTTTTTAATCCGTGTTTTTAGGAGTTTCTACCATCAGGTTAAAATGTGAAAGTATAGTTTTATGTCTGATTTAGGATAATGAAGAAGCTACACTATTTGCCTTGCATAAGATTGAAATAAACTTTGAATGTAAATGCTGGATTTGAACGCTAGTTTCTTAAAGGTGAATTATATCATTTCTGCACAACAAAGAATTGTAAAATGAATGAATTTTTTTGGGCTTAGTTTTCTCTGCACACTACAGAACAGAAGTATTTAAGAATCTAAACGTACAAGAAGAATTACACATTTCACCTTAAATGAAAAAGAAAGAGGTAACCATAAAAAACGAAACAAAAAAAAACTGGTTTTCCCCATCAAAGGGCCGCAAGACCCCTGTCCAGCACTCCTTCACATTCAGTGCTGCCCTGGACACCGAATGGCCTGCATTGTTTTGTACTCATGTGTCAATCTATGTTGTCTCTCTGCGACAGATCTTAAGGCAGTGCTGTTGTCCTTCTAAATTAAGCTTCTCCATATGCATGAGCAGAAAAGGGGGAGAGAACGTTGGCAGCGGAGGAAAGAAGTGCCTTGGTGGGGAGTCTAAACAAGTGACAGGCTGCTGAGCGGCCTCAAAACACGAGCTGCCCATCAGCGATAGGTGAGTATAAGAAACAAGCTTCTGCATGCACATCTGTAGGGAAATGTTAAGAGGTGCATTTAATACAGACATCATAGGATGTAGGTATGTGTTCATTCGTATCATCCTTTTTTTTTTTTGCTTAGGTGGCTGACCCACTTTTCTGTCCATTATATCATTTTAGGGCGCTCCCAAGGGTTGATGGGAGTAGGGTCAGAGATCAATTCCAACACCCCCATATGGTCAATTAAATCCCACTCAGTGCCCAGGCAGGGCCTCTTTCTTTATGGCACTATTTACTCTTCTGTTTTCATTATGTACATAGAAGGAAAGATGGAGAAGGAGCGGGCAACAGTGAAGAAAATGTCCTTGTCTGTTACCTGCGCTAGGAAAATGTCACTTGGGGACCATAAGGAATTTAACGATTGTAGTTCTGATCCTGATTCCACTTAAAAATTGTAGTTCATTCTTTGTGTGGTTGGTCTCTAATAATATAGCCTAAAATAGGGCAATATAAACCTGTTTTATGTTTGCAAACTGCAATGACGTTTTTTTTTGTGGGCGAAGCCTACCTGGTGTCAGAAAATGACAGTTCTGAAGTAGCAGTGTGTGCAAGCCATGGAATAAAAGAATTAAAAAAATGAATATTGAGTTTATATCTCACAATTCTGACTTTTTTCTCTCGCAAATCCGAGTTTATATCTCAGAATTCTTAGAAGGAAAAACAGAATTGTGAGATATACTCCTTATTCTGTCTTCTTTCCTCACAATTGCGAGTTATTAAGTCCGAACTGGGAGATATAAAAAAAGATAAGAATTGTGAGATAAAAATGTTACAGGCTCTTTAAAACGTATCTAAATAAAACGTTATAGATTTAGATATTATTTCATGCTGTAACTGCTATGTATGTCCCCTATGAACTGCAAACGTGAATATTATGTAGTAGATAAACGTAGATATTTATGTAGTTTACATAAAATTCATGCTTCAACGATTGTATTCTATGAAAATGAAGACTATATTTTTGCATTCTCATTCTGACATCCAAAGGCACAACAAAACATTTTTCTCTTATTCTGTGGATTTTGCAAACCCTTTAGCGGGTTTACACTGACTTCAGACCAGCTCCTTTAGTACAAATTCTCATGCAGCGAAGGCAAGTCTGACAGTCACAAGACAAACTTCAAAGCTGCTCTCACACTAAATGGGGAATGGCAGCCCATGACCCAGAAAAGAAGCTTCATGCTGTATGTGCAATTGATTTGTTAGGAGAGAGGTGAAAGGTCTTATGGTTAAAGTAAATAAAAGAATGCATATCAATAGCCCTATATTATCAATACTCCTCTTTATGCTGGTTCGGAGCCTCTCAAGTGGCCGAAATGTGCAGGGAGGAGATCAATAATTGGTCTGTCTGAGCTAGAAATGGTGGCTCTGCTGTCACATTTGTAGTCTGGACTGTAATAACATCTGCTGTGATGTAAGATGTGCTTTAGTCACAGATCTTCATATTTGGTCTCTGCAGATTATGAACGTCACGGTGGATCCGGCAGGAAGAGTAAGTCGTTTTGTTCATGTAAGTTAGAAATGAACCTCTCAGATGGGCTGAACTGAAATGACTGTGGCCACCAGGATCAATGTAGTGTGGATTTCATGCTTGTCTAATCACCGTTATAAGAGAAGGTGCCAGTCCTCTTTCATCCAGTATGTTAATGTATTTTTCGTAATGTCCGTAGCGAAGTAATTCTGTAGTCGATGCCGTTTGTGTCTCCGAACAGTGAGTCTTTGTGTGCTAGTCTTTTTTAAATTGAATGAACAACTTCATTTACTCCTGGTATTAAGATCTGTTTTGGGCCATTAAAAGTGGACAGCACTAAATGCAGATGTAAACAGGGTCCAAAACACACTGAATTCGAAACCTGTAAATCAAATATTTAAAATGCACATGACCAAACCACCTACTCACCTGTCAATCACTTATCGTTAAATACAGGTAAACTTAGAATAGCTGAGAATTATATGCGTTTGAGAAGCATTTTACTAGCAGGTATAGACATAATCTGTCTTGCCTAAGCAGTTGATTGGACCAAACAGGACCTTGTTTAACTGAGGCATTTTCACAAAAGAGAAGCAAGACAGTACTGGTGCACATGGCACTATTTGAGTGACCTTTTGTAATCCCCAGACTGCTTTAATGAGTTACAGGATCCACTTTGTTCCAGCCCAGAGCTGCTTCCCTCCTCTCAATCCTGGAGAGGCCTCTCTTTTACAACCTCAGGTGCTTCTGGATACACTTAATGCTCACTGTACGCCACCTGGGACTGCATGAGGTCAACCCTTACCTGACCTCTTACTGGTATCTGTGCTCAGCCAAAAAAAGGAAGAACGAGAGAGTAAGAATGGCCTATAAAGTCTCCATATAATGTGGCACGAATAATATAATCTCTTTAGATTTAGATAGCATTGTTTTATTATACACTTTTTTTTTTTAAGACAAGTGCTTTTACATGTCTTCATGTATAATGCTTGTAATTAAATATTTTAATAATCGAGATGGGTTTTTTTAATTTCTTAAAGAGCATGCAACGTATTATATGACCTCGTCCATTTAAAAAAATACATAGTTATTTAATAATTTTCTTATTATGGTTGAGTGGTTGAGCTTGACAAATGCAGTAAATGCTAAAAATAATTTTACTATTTTGTCACAATTTTAAAGTAGGCATTACTTTGTTGTTGTAATGTTATGTTTTTGGTCATTAAAATGTATTTATATTTAAAACAATTATAATGATATTTTAGTTAAATATCATTTCAGTAGATTGTGACATTTATGATGTTATTAATGGTGATATCTATGATGATTGATGATTTTAACTATTAGTCAAGCAAGATCCATAATTTCATAGGGAATAAAGACGTTCGATGTGTTTAAAACTACATACTATGTAAAATTTATGTAAGATAAAAGTTTATCAAACATATTTAATAGGTGTTAAACCAAAAATATGAGATGTAATGTTTTAAAAATGTCATGGACACTGAAGTATTTTGTGGAAAGTGTCAGTAAATCAAAGCTGCAATTACTAAACAACAACAACAACAACAAACTACAGTGGTTATGAATGATGATCATTAGAAGTAGCTAACTATTAAATTATTAATCTAGCTTATATATAAACAGCAGTTAAGAGCTTTACATTATTAAACGCCTGATGTTAACACTTGCAGCTGTATCAATCATCTCCTTATGACAGATTATGAGCTGTTTATGATGTATTTGACATGTTAAAACTTTTAGAGTCCCTTTTTAAAACACATTTTTACTTCTATTTAAGTGTTTCAAGACGCACTCGTGATGTTGACACGCCAGAGTGTCTTTAACTTTAATCGAAATGCCACGAGCGTGAAAGTCATCAGGCTGTCACGGATCTGCGCGTGGCCATGACCGGCATGATAAAGAACCGGACGGTATTTCGGCGAGGAAAACGGCTAATGGGCGAAAGATGAGGAGAAAAACAATAGCAAAGCGCGTCCTGTACAATGGAAACGAAGAGACACCAGAAGAGACCGGCGCGAGGGCGAACCACGTCTACAGTGTATGTAAACATCAAGCTTTTGTCGCGAAGTGTCATTGTTTTACGGACCCTTGATATAATTATGTGACTGTCTTTCAGCAAGAGCCGGCGAAGAGGAGAAAATGGAGAGGACTAAATGGAGAGGACATCTCATCTTGTAATGCTGACTATATTAAGTTCAAAACAAAGGTCTGTTCCTCTTTATTGCTGACTAAATATGATCAGCTTTTTTGCTGATAAGCTTTGCTAAGTAGATTTGAATAACTGTTGTAATGTTAATTCTCAACTTATAAGATTTTAATCATAATATGCAATGAAATGATACAGTTGTATGAAATATAAAACTGATCTTCCATGTGATAAAACAACCTTTTAAATGAATTATTTGTTTATTTGTTTCAGACTTGCTGTAGCCTATCTGTAGTTTAATGTGTGTTAATAGGATCTTTTACAGTAAAAATGAAGACACTAGAGGCATTATTTGGATTTCCGCAGACTGTCACACTGGCAGAACCCTCTGGAGGACCTATAGGCACCATTTCAAAAAAAGGAAATCAGTTCTCTGGGGAACTTTCAACCCCCAAGAACCTGCAAGAACTTTAAAGGCTGTCATCAGTTTGAATTCCATCATGAGGGAAACATTTTGAGGCACTGTAAATATGTTGTAGTTCGTAATAACAGGAGTGCAAAGGATATATTTTGAGAAGGATAGAGGATCTTTAGAGGTTTCTGCCAATGCGAGGAACCTCAAATGATGTCTCAAATGTCGTTTTATTTTTTACATTGGTAGCAAATGTCCTTTTTTATGTTACAAACCAAATTAGAACCAGTGTCTTCCCAACAATAGTAATTTTATTTTATTTTGGTTTGCACTCAAACAGGTTTTTGAGGTTGACAAGCCCCTTGGAGATGCAACAAGGGATGCAGATTTTACTGTGGAGGTAGTAACTTTTATTAAAAATCAAATATTTAATTTACTGCATTAATTTAAGTTTCTTACTCTTAAACATCTACAGTGAAGTGCCTTTGATGGTTTAGAGCCAAAAAGTAAATTGCACTTACACTCGAAACAATCAGTGTCTATGCTACTCTGTGTATTATTTCCTTTCAGGTGCTCGGAAGCCTCCAATCACGTTCGAGGGCGGAGCTTATCGCCATGGTTCTGAGTATGCAGAGGGAGATGGACGACCTTCGAGAGCAAATCAGGAGCCTAACAGGTAAAGTGGTGGACTTCTGTAATGAGGAGGCAAAGTGCTCTCGCTGGGTTGCATTTCCATTGGCTGGGAAAGATGTGCACCGAGCTGAAATCTTGCTAACAGTCGACTCATTCACAGCCCATTTCATGTTTCAAGATCATTTCAGTTTGAGGAAAAGTGCAGCAAGTTCATGAGGAAACTTCACGTCGAGGAAAGATTTAGTATTACTGTGGTGTGCCATGTTACACAACAGGTTAACCCTTGTGAGACAGTTTCAGACTAAATTCATACTTTTTCTTTTACAGCTTGTGGGAAGTTGGCTCAGACACTTGAGGAGTTGATCGAGAGGAGTGATAGATGGCTGTGTGGCAGCCACGAAGCTGAAACTCCCAGCATTCCAAGGGAGCCAGAGAGAAGCAGGCCACCCAGACACATTTCTCTTCCAACAGGGCTTAGTGGAAGAACAGCTGAATGTGCAAGTTCAGAGCAGCAGGGGTGTGGTCAGTATGAGGTCACACAAACAATGCAAACGCAAAGGAATGGAACGCTTCTGGAACAAAAAGTAAGAGTTACATTTTAGACGCCTCTGTAATCCGTCTCAGAATAGTTTAATACACATTAAAAACAACAACAAAAACAAAAGTTCTTCATAGAATTCCATGTGTTTAATTGTTTTAAAACAAAAAGTGTTTTTGTAATGATAATCAATTTAATAATGGATTAATCTGCTGGTTATTTCTTTGATTAATCAGACATAATGCCCAATGCCCACCTTAAACGATGTGAAAAAGTAATGTGTACATTGGTTCCAAAAATGATTAAAATAAAGGTTACAATATAAAATGGGTAAAACATTCACAGTTAAACATTATTATTTTTTTATGAAAAACATTAATACAATTTTTGATAAATTGTTTTAAAACAGATTTTTAGCCTCAGTTGTTGTTGTTTTTTTTTGCTACTGTTTCACTGTGGGGTTACAATTAATAACTATTTTAATAATCAATTAATTTGTTTGTTTCTTTGGTTAATCAGACATCATATCCAATGCTCTCATTCAAACAATTTGCAAAAAAAAGTCATGTACACTCTGTGTACAAAAATAGATAAAAGTTGCAATTTAAAGTGATTTTATAATGTAAAAAAAAGTGTTTTACAAAAAAAAAAGTCAAAAATAACCAAAATTACAACAGGTATTTGGATATACAGTTAATCATTTGATACAATGCACTTATTTTGTACATACATGTTTTTACGTTGTACTTATATTTTAAAAATATATGTATGTAATTACATCTGTAATTAATTTCTGACCCATCCCTTACACCTTAACCCAGCCTTAAACCTTCCCTGTCCCTTACCTTACCCATAACCCACCTCAATAGCAGCAAAAGTGTTTTGCAATACTATATGAACACAACAAGTACATATATTTTTGATGTAAGTACATAGTTGTTAAAGCCACCTAATATAAAGTGGGATCAACATGGTATTACCTGCATTGCATATATGATTTCAAGTTCAAGTTGCCTGCACAATCTTTGTGAAAGTCTATGGCAAAAACATTTAATCACTAAGATAATAAGGTCAGAATCATGACATTAAATGTGTTTTTCAGGTCATAGAAATGCATTTTTCACTACTTTTAATGTACCATAACTGACTGGATTTCTTCATGCGCAATGCAAACACCCGACCGATCGATAATGACATTTATTGTTGAATATTTTCATTACTGTTTATTATCAGTTTTAAAAACGAGTTGCAGTCCTCATTCATGGTTTGGTGACTGCATTTTATAGAGCTCAACTTTTTTTGTTTCTCAAGGTTATCACTGCTGATCTTCTGGAGCGCTGCAACACAGGGACCACCGCTCAGAAACTCACCAATGACCTGCTGCGCAGCCTGTACGACAGAGACTGTCTGGCGTCTCACTCAATCTCAGGCATCGTTAACAGCAAGCGAGGGATGCCTAAGCCAGCTCTTCCGGCACATGAGATCCAGGCCATTCTGAGTACGTATAAGAGACGATTTGTAACAAGTACTGAATGGTGGGCGTCCTTTAGTTAGTTTGAGAATTCGTTCAGTTCCATTTCATTAACTGCAATCAGGCCATTGTGAAGTTTTTGATTAATTGTGATCTCAAGTTTGCAGCTTTGATTACCAGTGAAACATTCTCCACAGGGACAGTGCAGCGGTTCTTCCCCGGAAAGACGGATTCGGAAATAAAGGGCTACATTCGACAGAAGCTTCAGAATGAGGCCAAGAGGCTTCGGAAAAGACCACACCCAGCTGATGATCCATCGGTGGGCTCGTTTAAGGAGGCAGGAACAACGTTTGAGCATTGAGAGTTGACTTCCTTTGAACATGCCCAATGAACTTAGTTAAAGAATTCAGAATTGGCTTCAACTCAATGACTCATTCTGTTATTACACTTAATATTCCAGCAAAGTTCTATCATCATTTACTCAGTTTTCATTTATTGCAGTTTCAAACCCATATGCATACAGGTTTCGAACGATGTGAGGGTGAGTAAATTATGACAGAATTTTCATTAGTAAGGCTGCACAATTAATCTAAATGAAACCAAAATCGCTATATGGCTTAGTGTGATTATCAAATCTCGAAGACTGTGATTTGATCACTTAAGTATATGCTCTGTGTGTTTCAGAGAGAAACGCAGCACTGTATTCATTTGCACTGGAGCAGCTCATGATCTGGTATTTTCAGTGTCTCCGAGTGGCTTGGTTTGCAGTACATGTAGCACCACACAAACTGTCTTTATGTGCTGTTGAGTTTGGGTTGCTTATCCTCCTTATTCCTGACGAGCCTACTGCGTTACGAATAATGGGTGGCACTTCCGGGTTTGGGGAATTTCCATTCAAAAAGACTGAAACGAATCATTTTAAATCATAAGGTTGCCCTAGAAATAAAGCTTATGTAACGGAGCCCAGCTAGTACTTGCTCTGCGAGTAAACCTCACTCCTCTGACCTCAAGAGATGCTCTAGCAACAGACGCTAGAGGTTGCAGCCTTTAGCCTCCTTGTTCGAGGCCCGATCAGAGCGGGTCGTGTAGGACTCGGGTAGAGCGGTTACACTTATTCGTCAATTTTCTTTCATTTTTTATTTTCAGACATCATGAGAATAATGTAATGCTTGGTATTTTAACGTGAATGAACAAGAATATCTATGGCAAGAGCTCTTTTCAGTCGCTACATTCGTTTCCTCGTGATTATTTTCTTTTTTCCCTTTGCATTCCACTGTAATAGTATGAAAAAGGAAAACATATACTGCACATTTATAGTCTGTTCTCCCGATTTAATTTGCGATATATCACATTAATAATTCACTGAAATGTATGAAGAATCTCTTGTTTTTTTCCTCAAATCCTCACGTCTCTCTCCAGTTTCGTTCTCATGGGTAAATACAATTTATTATCTGTCAAAATGACGGAAATCGCAAAAGTTAATGAACATTTCTGGTTAAGGCAATACATGTTACATAATACAGATATTACTGCAGTGATATTTAACCTGTTCGTTATTGCTGTGGAAAGAATCACGCTTCTGGGGTTATTCACGGTCTGTTGAAAGTATGTTGATGCTTTTACACTTTTAAATGTCTTTTTAATGTTCGACGGTTGAAGGGTGAAAAGAATAATGTCATCTGATTGTACCCAGTTTAAAAAACGCATTATTGCATTCATAGAGCGAGCCTTTCAGTGTACAGCTTAACGGAAGTTACACCCATGATTCGCACATGGGACGTAGGAATAAGGTGGATAACATGCATTTGGGAAAGTAACCATTGACCCAAACTTGTAATGAGAAGCACTTATAAATACAGTTTGCGTCAACAAAAGAGTTTTCCACCAAAATAAAATAAAATTAAGTAATTATATATATATAGTAAATATATATTCATATTTGTTATTTTGTTTAATTTTTTTAGTAATAATAATAATACATTATTAATTTATCATATTAAGTTGCAATTTTTTTTATTAAATAAAAATCGTGCAGCCCTATTTTTGAGCGAACTATCCCTTTTAGGTCGTATTTGCAAGCTGTAGAGCACATGACCAACTATGTGAGTATAATCTTTATTGTTTTGATTACACAAAACTGTGACTTTGTATCGATATTAAATTGCAAAATGAACCCTGGAGTCACAGTAGATGGGAAAGCGTATCTTCGGTGTACCTCCAGCATCACTGCCAGGCGTTATCACACACTGTTTGTCGTGCGCTCAAACTTCGAACGAAGTAGACTTAAGCTGTGAACACAGTGGCAGATGGTTAAGCATCGCTCTCCTGTAAAATTATATGGATGTCACTTGGTAGGGGGGTTACATCGTGATTGATGTAGTTCAGACTTGTGGTATTTTAGTCGATCACATGTTGAAAGTGTGCCCCGGCGTGTAATGTGAATATATATTTTTTTGTGTGTAATGTGAAATACACAGGTGCCTCCTATATTGGACTCCTTACTGTGGCCTTATCAGTCAGAAAACGCAGCAGTACAGTTCTCATTTTGAAACCACTGTGATTAAATCCATTAAAAAACAACAACTTGTCTGTCTTGAATGTGTGGCGTCTTGTTGGTCTTGATTGCAGATTCTGTTCGCAGAAGTATTGAATCGGCTGCTTGTAAACGTACACGTTTTTTACCTTTCCAGACAGAAGGACGCAGGCTCCTGAAGGCCAACGGTTGTGTGAGTAAATTAACCCCGCACTCACCAGCTGTATCACTGCACACACCCCTTTCTGGGGGGAAAAAAACACATCACCGAACACATGGCACAAAGGACGGCGTGGGAACTGCATATGGTACATAATCAATAGGCCTTATCGCACAGACACAACCCGAACTGCAGACACACCAGCATTGGGCTAGACCATTATCAGTGATACATGACCCTAATCCATTTATGTGTCAATGATACAACAGATTGGGGTTGGGGAAAACAGCGATGTGGCACTGGGGACGATATCTTCACCGATCCAGCCATCTTACAGACCTTGCCTATATTTCCCCTCACTAGATCTGCTAACAGCAAATCAATGGGCTTCTTTTGTTTCTGCAGGTTCAGACATCCTCATTGTGTCATTGTGTTATCGGCGCCGTGGTGTGTGTGTGTGTGTGTGTGTGTGTGTGAATCTCTTTGAATAAGCCACCAGGATGGAGGCCTCTCCCAGAATGTTTTCTTTTTCTGATGTGAGGATGTAAACGTTGCAAAGAAGCGAATATTTCAAATGGCGTTACAGTGAGGCCATTTGATCTCTTGACGGCTCGAGTTGATTTACGAATATGAAAGTGCTTCAGCTGTATTCGCCAATATTTTCACTGCGCAGTCAAAGAAAACTTCAAAGTTGAAGGTTGGAGCGCAAAACAGTCCTCTGGGCTCGCATCCTTCTCTGAAGGGGCCAACGCAAACACGGCTCGGCCCTCCGCGGGGCTCTCTCTGAACCTGGGTAAAAGCAGCAGGGAAGACAACTGAAATTAAACGTTTGCAGAACGCGGGAGAAACGCCTCCTCCTGTAGGCCCATGCGTTTCCCGCAGAGGTGTAATATGTCATCTGGGCAGCCACTTTGGTGGAGGACATATCCCACAATGCCCTGCAAGGCAGGGTGCCACGGTACCCGTTGCGGCTCACTAACATGCCTCCACGTGCCATCTTAACTTTTCATTTGTCTTCGTATACCTGTCAAGTGGAGGAAAAAATTGTTTGGAGGAAACGATCCTCCCCAGTGGAATAATGATCTGTCAGTTGTACTTCTGTGCCGTTAAATGACATTGCACTTTTATTCAGTGATCCACAGGCATCTTAGATGAGCAGAAAAAGTCCAAATCAGTAATTTGAATCCCAGTCATAACATCTATTGTATGTATAATATAAGCCTAAACCACTGTTCGTAAGGATTGTTTGTATGTATAATATCCATATAAAGCCATAATTTTTTTGTTTGTTTGTTTTCAGTTTATTTGTTCACTTTGCTTTGTTTTGTCTTGCTCTTTTGTAAAATATAAGCTCAAACCAACTTTTTTTTAAGCCCACACTAATGTTTTTTTGGTTTTCTTTGTTTTGTTTGGATCTTTTCTATCTCTGTAAAAGACTCAACTGCTGTTTTTTGTTTTGTTTCTTTGCCTAGTTTTGTTTTGATCTCGCATTTGTGTAATACAAGATCAAACAGTCATGCTTTTTTTTTGATCTAGTACATGTCCACATATTAGCCAAGAGGGCTGTTTTGTTTTGCATTGCATACTTTTTGTTTTGTTTGGATCTTATGAATAATATCCATATAAAACTGTCATTTTTTTGGTTTGTTTTTGATTTATTTGTTCACTTTGCTCAGTTTTGCATTGATCTTTTAAAAATATAAGCTCAAAGCCCACACTAATGTTTTTTGGTTTGTTTTGTCTAGATATTTTATAATTTTATAATTGCTTAAATCACAATATTTTGTTTTTTGCTTTGTTTTCTTTGAATCTTTTGTATCTACAATACAGGACTAAACTGCTGTTTTTTTTCTTTCTTTCCCTAGTTTTGTTTTGATCTTGCATTTGTGTAATACAAGATCAAACAGTCATGCTGTGTTTTGTTTTGACCTTGTGCAAGTCCACATATAAGTTCAGAGAGCTGTTTTGCATTGCATACTTTTTGTTTTGTTTGGATCTTTTGTGTGCAAAATTAAAGTCTAAACAGTAGTTTTTTTGTTTTGTTTGCATCGATTGTGTGTATAAGTCCAAACAGCTGCTTTTTGTTTGTTTGTTTGTTTTGTTGTGACTTTGGCATTTGTGTGATACAAATTCAGATGGTAGTGCTGTGTTTTGACTTGATGTTGTATATGTGCAATGTAGCTGTTTGTTTTTAATTTTGTTTTGTGTTGCCTTGCTATACTTTGATTTGTTTGGTTTTTGCATATGTGTAATACAAACCCAGCTGTGTTGCATTGTGTTGTTTTTTTGAACAACGGACACATTCTTCAATAAACCACAGTACTGGTTTAATTAGAGGTCTTTGACTCATCTTGGGAATCCTGTTGTTCTGCCTGTCATGGCGGTAGGACAGGGAAAGACCAGCTGTCATGTTTCCAAATCAACAAAGGCTGTTTTTATATGCATTCTCTTGGGCCGAGTGTGATTTTCCACCAGCGAGAATGAAAAATCCTTTCGTAAAGATGTGAGCACAGTTGACATTCATAATCATGCGAGTAGGAAGAACGTGTTTTTGCGGCTGTTCCTTTCTCTGCATGTTCTCCCGCTGAGAAGTGCATGTTCAATTAAAGCACAGGGGGTGACCATTGGTCCAAACCAAACAGAACATGCATACGGCAGCCGCGAACGCGCTAGAGAGAGGCTCGGGATGGTCAGTTGTCAGGGCAACACGGCCCCTGGAGAGGGACGAGGGTGAAGCAAACACCTGCCCTACTCTGATCTGTGGGGAATTACTCTGACTGAGAGCAGATGAGCATCCTTAAAACCGAGAGAGCGAGCGCGAACGAGCGAGGAGGAGGAGGAAAAGCCGAGCGAAAATGCGAGCATCTGTCCAATGAGAAGAGTGGAATTTATTTATTATCAGGAGGAAGAGGTGGTTCCATGGGGTGGTTTGATTAATGTCCAACCCTCCATCTTGTCAGTCCGTTTTTGTCTGCTGAAAGGAAAACAAAGCACGGGGGGTTGAGAGAGGGAGAGAAAGAGAGAGAGAGGGAGAGAAGAGGGGTGGTGGAGGGGTGTTCGGTTAATGGCTGCCACTGAGGTTTCTTTTCATGTCGCTTGGGCCCGTCAGCTTTGATTGATGGCTCAGACAATGATTGGACAGACCCTTAGCTCCTGCTCACCAACCATGGGCATTATGGGAAAAGGGAGAGAAAGTGGGAGAGCAAGAAGGAGAGAGAGATCTCGTCCAATGAGAGGGCTGAAAAGCACCCATGCAGCCAATCGGAGAAAGGGAGAAAATAGAGCAGGAAACCAAGAGCCTGTGAGATAGAGAGAGAGAAAGCGAGAGAAAGGAACAGAGAAAAAGAAAATAGAGACAGACAGAATGAATAAAAGAGGTGGAGATTTAGATGAAGCCTGTCTGATCTCACTCGATTATATATGTGGATATAACAGTCTGTATGTGTAACCACTCCATCCAAACCTGTTCACTCTTTATCTCTCTCTCTGTGGTTTTCCGTTGGCATCTCAAACCGCATTTTCATTTGCAAACAACCTTGTGGCTGTGAGAATCCGTTAGGAATGAAAGCAGTGTCTCTGTCTATCTGACGTACTGTCAGCAAATCAGAGACCAGTGGTCTGTAAATGCGTTCGCGTGGGGTCAGCACGCGACAAGTGCACCTCAGTGTTTTGTGTCATCTGAAAGTATGAACAATAGCCTAAAAACCTAAAATAGCTTTTAGTGGTAATCATAGTTTGGACCTGCTTAGGGTTAAGGGTTGACATTTTGAGGCAAGCCGAAAGGGACAGAAAAGGGAAGCAGTTTTCTTTCGGGACAACCTCAAATTCAGGAGCTGTCTGTCATAATTTCCCAAGGCCAAAAGAACCACTGAAGCATGATTCTGTCAGCAAAAATTCCCTTTGAGAATGTCTGACAGAATAAAAGTCATAAAATGTTATTTATACCATACCATGATCGTTTTGACTTGCTTATATAATTATTTACTTTTAATATTATTTAAGATTATATTTACATAATATTTTAACACTTTTTATTATTTTATATAATTTTCTATAAATATTTCTATAATTGTAAACATTTTGTGTAGCTCAATTGCAAATAATGAACTGCACTTCTACAGTATATATTAATCTTTGTTAATGTTAATTTCAGCATTTAAAATACATTATTAAAATCTTGTTAACATTAGTTAATGCACTGTGAACTAACATGAACAAACAAAGAACAACTGTATTTTCATAACGTTAATTAAGATTAATAAATACAGTAACAAATTTATTGCTCATGATTAGCTCATGTCAGTTAATACATTAACTAATGTTTAACTAATGGACCTTATTGTAAAGAGTTACCGTTTTATGTATGCATCGAACAGAATTTGAGAGCACACTGTGCAGAATATTGTATCGCATAACAAAACACTGTCTATTTCACTTTTTATTTTGTGAGCAATGAACCGTAAGTAATATCAGCTGTAATTGTTGAAAAAACATTTGGTTACACTTTATTTTAAGGTGACGGTATTATACTGTAATTACACATTTAAGTACTGAGTAATAACAATTAACTACATGTACTTACTATAGGGTTAGGGTTAGGAAGAGGGTTTGGTTTAGGGTTAATTGCATGTAATTATGCATAATTTCTAGTTATTACTACTGTAAATAAATGTAACATATGTAACAATGACACTGTAAAATAAAGTGTAACATTTTCTTGTCTCATTTGATCGCACAGAGATGTTTAATCACAAAACTGGACTAAAAATGCATATGATCTGTTTTATATGTAAATGACGAATATAATTGGAACTAATCGTGTAGATTGAAGTCATGTGACAACAGTGCACCGTTGAAATATTAGCTTAAGAAATAGAGCATGGTGTTCGCAACACCAAGGTCATAGGTTTGATTCCCAATGCACGAATTAATAAATAGTGTACATTGAATGAAAGCAAAGAAGCTTTGGATAAAAACGTCTGCCAAATTACAAAAGTTTAAATGTAAGCAGTACTGCAGTATTGCAGTCATTTTGAAACAGTAAGACATGGTGCAAAGAAAGGAAACAGAATAGAGATACCTGGCTCTGGTTGGAGTGGGTATTATTAGGTTTGGGAAGAGGAACATATGTAGAGGAGCCGCAGGGGCCTGGGGGGACGCTTGATCCCGTGGCGCCGCTCCTCTCTTCTGCCCCCAAATGGAAGCACAAATTGAGTTGGTAGGGCTGCGTAAATTGAATTTACTGAGGGAGCCCCCCACCATTACCAGCCCCACACTGAGTTTAGGGTCATCTGTTTTAGTTGGCAAATTGATTTTTACATTTTGGCCCTTGTCCTCTGCCATCCTGTCCTGATCTTCCTCTCTCTATCACTCGTTCTCATTCTAGCTGATGTTTATATCATCATGTATGATGGTAATAGTTGAACATGGTGGTTTATATCAGTCATGTGGTGTGTGTTTGGTCAGTTCAAGTGATTTTTGCACCGGAAACATGAACGAACGACTCGGTTTATGTATCTTGGATGTATCGTTTGTCTGTGTTTTGTTCATAAATTAGTCTGCAAATGATTCACAGATGTAAGGATCCATGTTCGTAACGCTTGTCTTCTCATCTGTATTGTGAACGAACGTGTCCTCAACCTTTATGAGGTTACGTTGAATGACTTTGTCTGTCTGTGTGTGTGTGTGTGTGTGTGTGTGTGTTTCGGCACTTTAGAACAGTAGAAGTTGTGCTCTTCACTCCCTGTGATGATAGCAGCATTGTAGCAATTAATTAAACAAAATTAATTACCCTCCTTATCATCCGAGTACACATTCACGCAAAGCACTCTCTCCATCTTTCTCTAATACAAACGCACACACACTTTTATATACTCAGATTCACTCATACGCCTGCCGTTCCTCTCTCTTTCTCTTTCGCAAATACTTTGCAGTAATATATCCAGAGAAAAATGTCATTGCTCAAAAGTTCAGGCATGACACTAGAGGCAAAACCACATTGTTTTTCATGCACTGGTTAATTTCTGGCTATTTTGCTTCCATAACATATCTTCTTTCAGAATAGTGGGAAGAAAACATCAAAATTTTGCTGTACTTCATATAATTGCATATCTAGATTTCAATTACAATACAGATCTTTAAAGGCCATTTTCTCAAAATGAGTTTTTTCTCCTGCACTGAACCTGAAATCTTCCCAGCAGCGTTTATACACCGAACTTTCCAATTTTATTCATTTCTGTATTCTGAAGGTTTTTACAAAGGGGTTTGTTCCTATGTATATATATAATTTGTCTGGTTTAAGTAACATTTTATTCCTAAAAACATGGTGCAATTTTTTTTTCTGGCAGTATTTTCTGATATGAAGGTATAAAAATCAGAAACATTATATTTAACTATAAAATGCCTCATTTGTATATTCAACCATAACATTTCAGTTATAATTTCATCTAAATGTAGTGTGATATCCATTAGTTAAATTTTTAGGCCTGTCATGTCTTGCCTCAACTTGGTGAAATATTCACAAATATCTGCATAGCTCGAATAATTCAGTTTTAAGAGAATTTGATAAGAAATATTTGAGTTCAGTTTGAGACTCTTGTGAGATTTACTGAGCTCTTTTTTTTTGCCTGTATCCATTTCTCTTCTTTTAGTCTCACTGCTGTCAGATCCTATTTGCCCATACAGCTTCTCCTTTTGATTTCCCATCATTTTTAATCTTTTGAAACTATTTATGTAAATAATTAAAAGTAGTAAACGGTTGTGGCGTGTGTCATGTCACACAGAAGACGGATTATGCTAGTTTTGTGACAGTAGGTGTCAGACGTGGGTGTGATCAAATGTTCGAGTGGGACGTGACGCTATTAAACCATCTTATTTTGACATCTCATGACTCTTTCTCTTTTTTACCTATCTGAAGTCAATTCTCGTTCTCGAACACGCACTTAGATCAAGTATTGGCCTTAAAAGAGAACTTAGTTGGCAGTTGGAGTCGTTGGGTGTGTGCGTGTGTGCCATCCTCCCGCTGTGTACAATAGTGGGGTCTTTTCCTCGCCCCCGTGCGTATGGTGAACAGGATGGGGGTTTCTGGCCTGCGGGGTTGGGCCCCTCTGGTGTCTTGAAGCGGGTTCTGAGTGAGATTGATGAGGGTCGAGACCCCCACCTCCCCCCTCCTGCCCCACCATGTCCCCCCCGAGGGCAGATACTGCCTGTGCACCCCCGAACACTCTCGCTTGCCAGAACCCTCCGTGTGCACGGGGCAAACCCAGCTGCGCCCCTTCGTTCACAATCTTTCTCTTTTTTTAATCTCTCTGTTTATGCTCTTTAATTCTTTTATTGCTTGTTCTATCCATCTGGTTTCTCGCTTTTTACTTTTCTCACTCGGGGTTGAGTGTCCTGGCAGAGCAAAGGCCCAGAAATGATGTGTGGCTTGTCTTTCTCTTTTTACACTTCAAAGCAACAGAGAGAAAGAAGCAGAAAAAGTAAGAGGGAGAGAAACAAACGCACTCACGTAGATGCAGGTCCTGATTTATTTCAGGAGATCTGACGCAACCCAACAGCTGAAAGATGCAACGAGATGTTTCTGCAGTGCTATAAATGCTGAATCATACCTATAGAGTAAAACATGGTGAAAATGTTGACTGATTTATGGAGTATAAAAAAAGGAGATATCCAGAATCCCATCTGTAAAAACTATTAACTAATGGCAAAAAATGAAACAAGAATTTTGAGCATGGCTTTATCCAATGTTCAGATGTGTTTTCTGGAAATCTATGCAAATTACTGCATATTTAATTAGATAACGTTAAAGATAACATTTCAGAAATACAAAAAATGTCTCAGTGTACTGTCATTAATCTGTGTGGTGATACACAGTAAAAATGTTTTTGCAGATTCACTAATGTTGTGCATAATATTTGGAGTTTCTGTCGATTAAACTAATCTCTTTGTATTGACTCACATTTTTAGTTTCAATGAACTCAAAAATTTAAGGCAATTAGGTTACTTACTTTTTTAAGTATTTAATTATTTTTTTTTTATAGTGTATCAATTAATTTTTTTACTCTATTTACCGGTGGTTCTTGTCTAGTTTCAGATGTTTTTCCTTTGGAGAAATAGACACTTCTGAGACAGCAAGGTTATATAAAATGAGTGTGTATAGCATAGTTTATATAATTCAGTTTTAAGATAATTTGATAAGAAAGATTGGGTTAATTTTGAGACAATTTTGAATGTGCAATGAATGCTGAATAGTGAATAGATGTCAAATGCAGAAGCAGAATGAATATGTTTGGAAAGTAAGTGAACTTTCCATGCAGACTATTTTCAGAACTCCTTTGCCGATTCATAAATCTGAGGTTTTGATTATTTAAAGCATTCCACGGCGCACCATTCACACTAAATGGTGTGAGTTACATTCCTTCGCTCCAGAAAAAAAGCCCCCAGAAGGCTTCTTCCATTACTTCTCATTAACTACGGCCCCTGTGGCTGTTGATGTTACATTTCGGTTGATTAAACGTTTGTCATTTACACTTTCATCAAGCATCTCTGTCACCCTGCGATTCTGTTACAGTGTGAACATGTCAGTTGTCGTCGCTACACGTCCGGTCGTGATGAATGACTGTTATCAAGTGACCAATCCAAACTCTCAGAGCTCGTTTGAGGGGCAGGCTGAAGTCAGCCGTGACGATCTCTGTAAAATGTTATGAGTTGTTGTGACAGTTATCGTGTCGTGTTTGTGATTTTATTGCACTGAGGCAATAAAAGTCAGTAACTCGAAATCAAACTGAGTTTTCACAGATGAACTTTGGGTGTTGAGATAAAATGTCAGTTAAAGGCCTCTAAGTGTTGGACTTACAATTTATTTACTTCTTTCAGAACTTGCCATGGCTTAGAATAGAGATGTTGGAAAGAATCACTTTTTAAAAGTGAGCCTCCATCCATTGTTTTTGAGGTTTTTGATTTAGTATTTTATTTTAAATACTAATTATCTAAACAAATACATTTTATTTAATTAAATAAAAATAAATTTGAGTGTATATCTATCTATATTATATATATAATATATAATTATATATATATATATTCATTATTTCATAAATAAATATATAATATTTGTATGACATCTTATTTTACTTTACTTTGTGACTGTTTAGCAAGAGCCTTTGAACACGGACAGAATCAGTGCCATAAACTTTTCAAGGCTTTTGAAAGCAAATGACCTTGTGATGCCATTGTGCAAGGAACCGCATATGATCTTTCCCTCCAGAACTTGGTTTTGCATTTCCAAACAAATCCTGATTAGCCAATCAGAGAGAGTTAATTGCCAGTGGATTAATGTTGTGTCTTGCTGCGGACAGTTTCAAGCTTTTCCTGGTGATTCCACACTGCTGGAGACGGAGCAGTAGTGCCTCATCCTAATTTTTCATTGAGTGTCAGCAAGGAAATGAAAGAGGTGCTTGTAATAACCCATAAAGAGGCTTTTTATCTGTCTGTGACTCCCAAGTGCTCTCTGTCTTTCTTGCACTTTGTCTTTCTGTCCCCCCTTTCTCCTTTTTTTCCCATTTCAGGCAGTTTTGCGCAGTTTGTCTTTAGATAAAATTAAATTACTGCTGTGGATGCCATCAGGCTCATACGAACATCTGTCCTGCCTGGTGATCCTGATTTCTGACCCCTGCCTGGATCGACTGTTGACACACACACACACACACACATGTGCGCGCATATGCACACATACATAGTCAAACATAATTAAAAATTAATAAATAAATAATTTGGTAGCAATTTATGTAAAAGTCTTTTAACATTCATTTTCAGTAACTGTGTGCATTTTCTAAAAATTATTCATTATTTAATTCCTCTCGCTTCACTTTTTCCACATTTTGTTATGTTACAGCCTTATTCTAAAATGTATTAAATTAATTATTTTCCTCAAAATACTATAAGCAATATGACAAAGTGATAACATGAAAAAAGTTTGTTTGAAATCTTTTCAAATTTATTAAAAATTAAAAATGAAAAAATCACATGTACATAAGTATTCACAGCCTTTGCCATTACACTCAAAATTGAGTTCAAGTGCATCCAGTTTCCACTGATCATCCTTGAGATGTTTCTACAACTTGATTGGAGTCCACCTGTGGTAAATTCAGTTTATTGGACATGATTTGGAAAGGCACACACCTGTCTATATAAGGTCCCATAATTAACAGCATGTCAGAGCACAAACCAAGACATGAGGTCCAATGAATTGTCTTTAGACCTCCAAGACTGGATTGTATCGAGGCACAGATTTGGGGAAGGGTACAGAAAAATTTCTGCAGCATTGAATGTCCCAATGAGCACAGTCGCCTCCATCACCCATAAATGGAAGAAGTTTGGAACCACCGAGACTCTTCCTAAAGCGGGCCGCCCAGCAAAACTGGGGGGAGAAGAGCCTTAGTCAGGATGGTGACCAAGAACCCAATGATCACTTTGACAGAGTTCCAGCGTTTCTCTGTGGAGAGAGGAGAACCTACTAGAAGAACAACCATCTCTACAGCTCTCCACCGATCAGGCCTGTATGGAGTGGTCAGACTGAAGCCACTCCTCAGTAAAAGGAGGAAACCAGGCACTGCTCATCACCTGCCCAATACCATCCCTACAGTGAAGCATGGTGGTGGCAGCATCATGGTGTGGGGATGTTTTTCAACGGCAGGAACTGGGAGACTAGTCAGGATCGAGGGAAAGATGAATGCAGCAATGTACAGAGACATCCTCAATGAAAACCTGCTCCAGAGCGCTCTTGACCTCTGACTGGGCTGAAGGTTCATCTTCCAATAGGATAACAACCCTAATCACGCAGCCAAAATAACAAAGTAGTGGCTACAGGACAACTCTGTGAATGTCCTTGAGTGGCCCAGCCAGAGACCAGTCTTGAACCCGATTGAACATCTCTGCAGAGATCTGAAAATGGCTGTGCACCGGATGCTCTCCATCCAACCTGATGGAGCTTGAGAGGTCCTGCAAAGAAGAATGGGTGAAACTGCCCAAAAATAGGTGTGTCAAGCTTGTAGCATAACACTAAAAAACACTCGAGGCTGTAATTGGTGCCAAATGTGCTTCAACAAAGAATTGAGCAAAGGCTGTGAATACTCAAGTACATGTAATTTTTTTTAAAATTTTTTAATTTTAATAAATTTGCAGCAAAGATTTCAAATAAACTTCTTTCACATTGTCATTATGGGGCATTGTTTGTAAAATTTTGAAGAAAATAAAGAATTTAATCCCTTTTGGAATAAGCCTGTTACAAAAAAGTGAAGCGCTGTAAATACATTCCAGATGCACTTTATTTAGAAGATACACATTAATATTTTTGGACAAACCTGTACACCTACTATTCCTGGTTTCACTTTATTTTGATGGTCCCTTTAACACATTCTGTTGACTACAAGTAACGTTGCACCTACATTCCTCTCAAAGTGTTAGTAGTATTAGTAGACTGGTAGGGTTAGGGTTAGAATAAGTTGACATGTACTTGCAAATTTACTCATTGTCAGTAGAATGTTGGGAAGCATCACAATAAAGAGTTATTAGATATGTTCAAAAGGGACCATCAAAATAAAGTGTTACCCTGTTTCTCTCTGGAAAAATTTAGCAGTCATAACAAAAACTAAGAAGTGCTTTAAAAACCATCACAATCACTTGCAGTCTTCTGACTCAGCAAGAATCACGACTATACACCACAGCAGTGAAACATTTGTGCCTTAATGAAACTGAATGTCAATACATTTTAAATATTTATCTGATTAAAATAACATGCAAAATTACAAACTCAGACGAGAGTGCAAAGCGTCAATGAAGCGTCACTAAAAACATCAATGGTGGAAATCTTAATGTGATTAAAAAAACATTATCATGACAAAAACATCAATTTGTCAAAATAAGGCCATCAATACATTTAGCAAAATATCAATGCCTTAAAAACAGAGACAGATTACAAGTCACCAATCTTGCCATTGTTTCCAGACAGTTAAAACATCAATTCTTCAATATTACATTATATTATATATAATTACAGGGACAATGTAGTATTGAAAAGGACAGGAGTATTTTTTTTTTCTTGTGAAAATGAGGATATCTCCACATAAATGTATTATCCAAGAGGCAGTTTTTGGATAATATATTGCTTTTTTCCCCAACGTGTTTGCTGAAGCCACATTAATATCTCTGTTGGATAAATTTTGGATAAACAGCCCTCACACACAGACATATGAGAAGATTCATGCACATTCATGCACACACATACACACACTTCCTCTAATTCTCTCTTTTTCTCTTTCTCTCTCTCTCTCTCTCTGCAGGAGGAGTGCAGTGCTGTGTGCTGTAGAGGGGAGATAATGGCCTCTGGCTCCTCAATCTCTCGGCTGTAATGTGTTTCTGACGCCAGCTCCTGCCTGCAGCCCCCTGGGAGGTTCAGGGACGACATCATGATGGAGTGTCAGGTGCTTCTGTGTGTGTGCGTGAGCATGTCAGTATGCATATCAAACAGCTCCATAATGATATCCGTTTCCTTGCCAGCCGCCCTAGACTGCAGGGACCACCTTCGCTTTCTCTATATTCCAATCACACGCAAATGTATATAGGTGCTCTTATGTATACATACAACGGGTGCATTTAGAAACCATTTCGTTGCGCATTTTTTTTTCCTCTTTATGTTACAGTTCGGGCACAAATCAAGGTGGCATGGTAATGGTAACCATGGGAACCGACTCCTAGAGCACATGATGGAACTGACCAGCCCCGCCACAACCAATAATCACCACGACACTTCCTGACATGAGGCGTATTAAAGGGTTAGTGGACCTAGTGATGGTGTTCATGTGACAAGAGTCTCAGATGGACTCACATCAGTGAATGGTTGAAAAAGGGCTACTGTACAAATTTGGGTGTTTTTAATTTTTTGAGGGGATGTTTCTTGATTATGTGGATGGAGAGGATAATGATTATGGGCAGTTAGATGAGGAATTTCAAAGAATATGTTTCAAGCAAGCCTTGAACATCAACTGTTTTTTAAGGGATTGTTTTTGCCCCTTGGAATAGATTATTAAAACTTACATAATATATATATATATATATATATATATATATATATATATATATATATATATATATATATATATATATATATATATATATATATATATATTAGTCAAATCAATTAATCGTGATAAATTGCATCTAACATAAAAGTTTTTTAATATATAATATGTGTGTGTGTGTGTTTATATATATATATACACACACATATATATACACACACACACAAATATATGCATACTTATGTTAGTTACGATTAATTGCAATTAATTGATTTGACAGCACTAATATATATATATATATATATATATATATATATATATATATATTATATATATAAGTAAAAATTATTATTATATTTATTATTTATTTATTATTTATTACCATTATATATATATATATATATATATATATATATATATATATATATATATATATAACAATAATCTGTTAATTATTGTTATTATTATTATTTATTATATTGGATTTTTTAAGGAACCACATGAATATTGTTAGTAGTATATGTATATTTTTCCATTCCCAAATATTAAAAAAAAAAATGCACACACACACAAACATCACTAGATAGGCCCAGAATGTAATGGGATATAATTATGGAAAATATAATATTAAATTATTTAAAAATCAGAGGAATTCACAGTTACTCTTACATTATAAATTTTGGCAGCATTTGTTTTTTTCTTTGCTCCATGCCCTGGTTAATTTTTGACCTTTGTCACATGAGCACCAGGGCTCAACGCTTAGTTAGCCACTTCACCATGACTCAGACTAAAATCTATGTTTTTAGGTTTATGTGGATGTTGAAAACAGGAAGAGGTTGGCATGATGAATACATACAATGTAACATCCCTGTGTGTGTGTGTGTGTGTGTGTGGAGAGAGAGAGAGTAGTTTATGGCCACGGGGTCAATCTCTCTGAATAGCGAGGAGAAAGGGAACCCCTCACATACACACTCACACACATAATTCACAAAGACAGATCATTCACAGAGAGATATTTCACTCTCCTCCTCGTCTGCCAGGCCTACGGCGTCTCGGCAAGGCCGTAACTCAGCCGCGTGATTGACGCCTGGGATGGAGAGTTGAAAAGCAGGCTGGACACGTCAGATCATCTGGCATGTTGGAATGTCAGAGTGTCTGACTATTGTCTGATCTGGACAGGGCAGGCTGTGTGTTAGGGGATGGGAGAATGTGTGTGCATGTGTGTGAGAGTCATTCAGACATTACTGAGACATCGAGAGCCCTCACAGACAGATCAGAGAAGGCTAGTGTGACGATGCGAACGTGTGTTATCTGATCGGAGCGCTGTTTGTCTAACGCTTAGGTTACAGCAATTACAGGTCGCTGAGTCACACATAGACCCCCGAACATATATGCACACTTCACACCCACATGGGCCTGTCAGATATACATCACTGACAACCCCCTTCCTGAATTTACAACATGGACATCAAACGCCCCCTCAGACAGCTGTCTGCTACCCTCACCCTACCTGTCACCTGATATCACACACACACACACACACACACACACACACACACACACACACACGTTGTGTTTTCATTTTTTATGGGGATATTTCATAGGCATAATGTTTTTTATACTGTACAAACTGTATATTCTGTCCCCCTACACTACCCCTTCCCCTAAACCTACCCATCACAGAAAATGTTCTGCTATTTTAGATTTTCAAAAAAGATAATTCTGTATGATTTATAAGCTTGTTTCCTCATGGGGACCAAAAAATGTCCCCACAAGATCAAAATTTACTAGTATTACTATACCTGTGGGGACATTTGGTCCCCATAATGTAGGGAATACCCATACACACACACACATATATATGTAGACATGAAGAATAATCAAGGCTGGATTTATTTGATCCAGTATATAGTAAAAATGTGAAATATTATTACAAATATGAACTACAACTGTTTTCTATTTTAATTTTAAAATGTAATTTATTCCTGTGACGTCAAAGCTGAATTTTCAGCATCATTACTTCAGTCTTCAGTGTCACATGATCCTTCTGAAATCAATCTGACATGATGTTTTGATGCTCAAGAAACATCAGTGTTGAAAACAGTTGAGTGCATTTTTTTTCAGAATTCTTTGATGAATAGAAAGTTCAAAAGAGCATTTATTTGAAATAGAATCTTTTATTGAATATTAATTTTTTTTTATTTATTTATTTAAAAAAAAAAAAATCTTACTGACCCCAAACCTTTGAATGGTAGTGAATAATGTTACAAAATCTTTCTATTTCAGATAAATGCTCTTATGAACTTTCTATTCGTCAAAGAATCCTGGAAAAAAAAAACTTTTCAACATTTATGTAATCAGAATTGTTTCTTGAGCATCAAATCATCATCAGAATGATTTCTGAAGGATCATGTGACACTGAAGACTGGTGATGCTGAAAATACAGCTTTGCATCACAGGAATGAATTACATTTTAAAATATATTCAAATAGAAACAGTAATTTTAAATTGTAATAATATAGTTTACATGCAATATTTTATATATATATTTTTTTTTCATAACATAAAACAAAAAAATGTCATGGAGTTCTCAGTTAAATGTCAGCTTTGTCCCAGATGTTTCTCCTTAAATTTCTTTGGATAAATAAAAATAAACACAAATGAGAAATTGTAGATGTAAAGAAACAGTTTAGAACAGTAAAAGTAACCAAATCATTTGGTTTTGTTTTAAAATCTGACTTTGTAAACTTTTGTATCTTGACAATTCTAAGCAGTTTCAGACATTGTTGAGATCTTTTCTGAAGCACTAAAGGAGACACACGTGAGATTACGGCGACATGCGAGGAAGGTTTTTTTTTGTCCTCAGGAGAATAATCTAAAAAGCAGGTGACTCTCTATTAATGTAAAGAAATCGGATTCAGATGTTCTTTCCTATGAGCTTATTTGTTATATATATGCAAGTAAGTTTATGCAAATGATTGTTTGAAAATGAAGATTCCATCTGATGACCTCATTTTAATTGAATGTGTTCCACAGTTCCACAAAACTGCAGTAACTATGGTATTTTGGCCGAATCTTTAGTTACCATGGTACATTTATGTAAAGAATATTTAAGTGCAGTCAGTTTCCATAGAGTTTGAAGCAATTTATCATAATTCCCAGATCATGCTCATGAGAAACATCTCTCAAACTGTGTTTTTACATTGTGACTTTCAGCAGAATGAAACGGGAGAAGCCACCCAGAAAGCGATGACCTCTGACCTTGTCGTAATGCCAGCCTCCAGGCGTGCTGACTTCACAGAAGCAGATGCACACAGCTCTTTCTGTTCTGTTCTTCAGCTGCCAGGCTCTGGAGCCATGGGGAGAAAATCTCAAGGACGAGGAGAGAGGAGACGGAGCCCTCCGGGCCTGTTCTGGACGCCACTGTCAGCTACGATGGACAGCTGTTGCCCAGGTAACAGGACAGGCGTGTTTACGGGATAATGTGGGCGGCTGGTGTTCTGGTTTGTGGTTATCAATGCACAACATACCCTATAGCATATAATTAAGTACATAACCAACAAGATTATAAATATATAATCAAAACAACCTCCAAGAGGAGTCCACTACAGTAAAAAAACCCCAAAGATTATAAACCTAATTAGCCCAAGCAGGAGCGAATGTGTGTGTGTGTGTGTGTGTGTGTGTGTGTATGGAAGGTGTGTGTATACGTTATGGGGACCAAATGTCCCCACAGGTATAGAAATACTAGTAAATGTTGATCTTGTGGGGACATTTTTTTGGTCCCCATGAGGAAACAAGCTTATAAAACATACAGAATTATCTTTTTGAAAATCTAAAATAGCAGAACATTTTCTGGGGGCTCAGAATATACAGTTTGTACAGTATAAAAACAATTACACCTATGGAATGTCCCCATAAAACATGAAAACACAACATGTGTGTGTGTATGTGTGTGTGTGTGTGTGTGTGTGTGCGTGCGGATGGTTTGACAAGTCGAGGAGATTCCACTTTGCTTCAGCTCTCCAGATGCCATCACCATGGCTACACCAGGCTGGGAACCTGACCTTTGACCTCTCAAAGGGTCACTAAGTGACCCCTGCTGTTTGTACTGAGAAACTCCTTAGTGACAAGCAAGGGAGAAAGACATCTGGCGGTGTGCGTATGCGTGTGTCTAGTGAATTAGTGGGCATAATGGACGAATCTTAACTCTGAATAAAAGTTTTGGACATTTACAATGATAGAGTGGGGTTTTGAATTTTGATGCCGTGTGATGCCTGTGCAAGCGTCTAAAATAAGTCATATTAAAACATCACTTGTCTCAATATCTTCAATCTGACAAACAAGCCTATGTGGTGAAAAAAGTCTATAAAGTGCTTTTTCTTTGGGACTACCTCACTTTTTTTCTTTTCCATATTCATTTAACATGACATGGATTTGTTTTGTGCTCTCTCTCTCTTAATGTCTATGACACCCACATTCTTAATGTATGCATCTCTACCTCTATTATTCTCTCATACTATTGGACATTTCTAGCCACGCCCAATTCTCTCTCTCTCTCTCTCTCTCTCTCTCTCTCCCCCTCCCTCCCTCTCTCGCTCTGTTTTTCTCTGCCTATGTCGCACATATTTATATACCAGTCTGTTCGATTTTTTAATTTTTATTTAAAATAAATGCTGTTTTTTGAACTTTCTATTCATCTTGGATGAAAAAGAACATGGTTTCCACAAAAAATATTAAGCAGCACATATATTTTCAACATTGATAATAATAAGAAATGTTTCTTAAGCAGCAAATCAGTACATTAAAATGATTTCTGAAGGCCCATGTGACACTAAAGACCGGACTAATGATGCTGAAAATCCCGCTTTAATGTCACAGGTATAAATGACATTTTAAAATATATTAAAATACAAAGCAGTTGTTTTGAATCATAAGAATATTTTTCAATAATACCATAGTTTTGATCAAATAAATGCAGCCTTGCTGAGCATAAGAAACCTTTTTTGGTAACACTTTATTTTACAGTGTCATTGTTACACATGTTTCAACTAGTAATAACTAGAAATTAAGCATAATTGCATGCAAATAACCCTAAAACAAACCCTCAAACTAATCCTAAACCTATAGTAAGTACATGCAGTTAATTATTATTACTCAGTACTTAAATGTATTATTACAATGTAATACTGACACCTTAAAATAAAGTGTAACTCTTTTTTTCAAAACATTAAGAAATCTTATCATCCCCAAACTTTTGAAAGGTAGCGTACATTGAAATTATGATGCTAAAAGTGCCCATATGGTTACTATTTCTGCTGAATTTTGAAAATGTGTATAAATGTTTAGTTAAATGCTGCTGTTTGTCAGTATGTCTTCAACGTTATATAAATGACTTGTCCAGTTTTATTAGTTATATTTATAGTACAGTTTAATACTGCCACCCTAATTTCAATGTTTCTGTGTGATAAATGCTTTAATTGCTAATTACACAAATTCAGTGTAGTTAGCTACTTTTTGTTTATCTTTTTTTATTGCTATTTCTATGCACTGTATATTCTTAACTGTTTTAATGCATTTTATATCAATCTTTTAATTCTTATGTATTTGTTTCATTTTTATGTAAAGCACTTTGAGTTACCATTGTGTATAAAATTGCCTTGCCTGTAACTACTAGTCTTGATAAGCTAAATGAATAAATGCATATATAAAAAAACATTTAGTCTTACATACTAAAATACCTGCTTCTAGTGCATAGAATAAGTATGCAAATTAAAATTCAGCCAGGCTTTTTATTATTATTTTAATTTATGCAAATAAAAAAAAAATGTTCCGTATTCCAGTGAAATCTGCTATTAAACTCATGGACTTTAAGTCTTGATTGATTGGCAGGCTCAGAAGGAGCCCGGGGCCTTGCAGGCCTCAGGGCAATAGTGCATGATAATATACAGAACAGAAACACGCGGGAGTCAAGCAGAACCCAAACACACATCCTGTCTCCTGTAGGACTCCCAGGTGCTGCGGCGTATCACATTTCACGTTCAGTCCCCAGAACGCTGCCAGTCAACGTGCCGAGAACTCGGAGCGAAAGACCGTCTGTGTGTTGGAGGGTGATACAGCACATATGGCCCAAATGATCTGGCAACTCTATTTATTACACACAAGAAGTTAAATTGAGCTTTATGAAGAGTGTGTGAACATACAGCTCTGGCAGCGGCCAACCAGCGTGATGTTACGCAGACCTGAACGAGCGTGTGCCTGGAATTTCTATATAACGTAGTTAGAGGCCGTTTCTCTCTCCCAAACACACTCAATCGAGCTCTGTCAACTGGTTTAAAAAAGTTTTCCACCTCTTGATTACTGCCATCTTCAATCACATCTCATTGGACAGCCATAAGGGAAGCCGCATTTTAATTAGTCATATTAATTAATACAGCTGTTAGAGTCTCGGTCCAGTTCTCATCACCATCAAATCATTTCACATGCCCAAACTAGAGTTCATGCAACATTGAGTTGTACTTCTGATTTTTTTGTTGTTGTTGTTGTTTTTATCTCACTTTCCAGGTGTAATTGATTCAAATTAGTTCCAAACTCACATGAGAATTTAAATCTTATTATTGTTTGTAGCCAGATGAGTTTCATTAATATATAAACATCTCTCCGGAGTTTTGGTCCCAGGAGCTCTAATGCAATAAAGCATCTTTAACAACCATCTGCCCTGAATTATGGTTTAATTACCTAATAACCTCCAACATAAATGAACAGAATATAACATTGTAATGCTTTAATGCAGCACCTGCGTAATATTGTCGACCGTACTTGCTATCTAGAGACTGACAGCTGTAAACATCTGAAACTAGAAAAGCACTGTTGCTTCAGTCGATGACGCCGGGTTTTATTGTGAATGAGTGATGCTGTGTTTTCATAACTGAGACACATCTTCAGCACTTACCGTAGATAATTCAGAGCGTACGTTCACCCCGTCACTTTATTACACACTTTATTAAAGCACTCTGACCAGAGATGAGAGGCTGCAATATCCACACCATTATTTTTCTTAATGCCTGCGATCTATCTCTGTGCATTAATGCACCCGCAGAGGATTCAGCCGAGTGTGTGTGAGTACAGTAACTGTGTAAAGGTGAGCTTTATACGTTTAAATATTCAATAAATAAAGGAAAATATAACGAAATGCTTCGTTTATAGAAAAAAAATACACAATTTTAATAAAACTTGAATAAAATGTAAATAATAATTATTTAACAATATATCAAATATATTTAAATGACTGTGATTGCTTCAGCTTATTGTACATAAAATAAAACTATTTTATTTTTTATTTTAAAATGTGACATCACTGGCTTTTATGCAAACATGTCATATCTTTGACATACTTTGTCTATATATATATATATATATATATCCAGAACATCATCTGCATTTCCAGCTGTGCAGATCTGGACTCACTGATGAGTGTGTGTGTGTGTGTGTGGTTCAGCTACACCCTACGTTACGGGGACAAAATGTCCCCACATCGATGGCAATATCTGAAATCCTTGTCCTTGGGGACATTTTTTGAGATGTTGAGTTTTCTGTGATGGGTAGGTTTAGGGTTAGAGCATAAAATATACAGTTTGTACAATATAAAATTCATTATGCCTATGGAAAATCCTCATAAAACATGAAAACATAACATGCACGTCCACGTGTGCTAGCAGCTGAGCGAGGTGAGGTGTGTAAATCGGGTTTGCTGATGTATGTGTTTGGCATTCTTATGGTAATGGTGTCAGATAGCATGTAATGAATTCATTATACTGCCTTATTGCACCCTCATCTGCGAACAGAGAGCCACCCAGGGACATACAGTATGTGTGTGCGTGTGTGTGTGAGGTTAGTTGAAAAATATTATATGGCACTATCATTCCTAATAAGATAATAATGATCCTGCTTTTGTTTAACTATAGGGAATATTTATTTTTATTTAACAGCAAAGCATTTTAATGCTCAAATGTATCATTTTAAGTCAATTCAGTTATTTTTTCTTAATATCTATCTGTTATATGGTGTAAAATGTAATTGCGCAGTCATTTGTTGTCTGTAGAGAATCTACGGTTGAGTATGCGGCATCATGGCTGATCTGTTCAGCTCGCCCTTGTTTCTTCAGTTATGAAATACTTGATTTCAAAACTGCAGATCGGCTTTAAATTTAATCCTTTTTCTTCCTGTAACAAACTGCACTGTGTATTGCTAATTATTACATGCTATATATAATTATTCATTACTGATAATTATGATGGTGAGGACAATGGAGGAAAAATAATTTGCCAGTGGGAATGAAGGTTAATGGAGTATTAGTTATGTTTGGAATGGAATACTGGCACACTGCACAATATGTACTGTATACTGCACGGCTATAACCATCATAGACACTGACAAGACCCACTAAATATTTATATTTGTGGTCAGTCTGGATATGTTTTTCTTATTTTACTGTATTTGATCATCCTCAGACTTGAATACAGCTATAAAGCCAAGTACATATTAAATAGCACTCAAAACGCAACAATACTTTCGAACAGCAGTATCCCGCGTTGACCTCAACATGGGCATGTCGCATTCAGACAGAAGCATCCAAGAGGCGAGTGCCGTCCGGCTATCATCTTGGAAATAATAATATTTATTTTGCATTTTTAAACCAATTGTGCATTAAAATGGCTAAACGTTTCAAAAAATGAATCAAAAAGAGATTCAAATGATTAAAAATCATTGCAGATATTAGTTCTGGTTCATTCATATTTGGACATATATGTAGTAGGTCATTCAATGCATACAAATGTGCATATTAAGGTTTATAGCCATACTATACAGCTGTCATACACTACACTGCAGTGCTATAGGAGTATGCTATTTGAACAAAAGCACCGAGTAAAGTGCCAGACCAGACTGGGAGTAAAAAAGTCAAGCACTTCATGTTTGAGTAGGCCTCTACACAAACTCTTTCCCTCACAAACACTCACTCACGAACTCAAACACACAAAATCTCCTTCCCTCTTGCTCTGCTTGGCTTCATATTTCTCCATTACGCAGGTTTTTAAACACCTCTTGTACTCCTATTAGAGAAAAAAGAAGCCGAAGAAGAAGAAGTTCTGCACTATTTATCCCGTCAGACTATCAATCACTGTCGCTCTCGCTGCCCCGTCTTGGGCGCAAAGACAGCGCTACGCGGCCAGCCATTTGTCAAAGCGGCCCCGGAGGCTACGCATGGCTGTGTCCGGGGAGGACGGCCTGTCGTCGGGCCGACGTGGATGAACGAAAGCGCTATGCAAATTAGCGGCTAATCTGTGGCGGAACACAGGCGCGCCCGGCTCGCAGGTTCCATTACTCCTCTTTAGCTCGGTTGATTATGATTAAACTGATGCCTGCCGATCGGTTTTAACCCTTTTGCCCGCCAAAAAAAGCAGCCCGGTGCGGATGCTTCCGTTTGGCTGGAGGCGCATGGAAGATGAACTGTCTGTTTATATAAATAAACGCGCTAAGTTTGAGTCACGATGGTTCCCCACAGAATCAGCGGTTTAGAGTGAAACTTCCCTCTTTTATGTTATGTTAATGAAATAACCTTATCAAAATGAGAGAAAAAAGGTAAAAGAATGGGCCAGGTTTTGTGCTGGCCCATTCACAGCACCTAAAAGAGTTGAAATGTGTTTTTGCCACCTTTGCTGGACAAAAAGACTGAAAGATTCAATTTAAACTCAGCTTAAAATGGAAGTTGCGATAGTATTTTTGATGTTTAGGCTAGTATTGAGTGAGACGGCTTCTCCTACATGAAAAAAATGTTAATTTTGTCCAATGGATGGTTGTGGTTTGCTATTGCTGTGATGTCATGTGAGTGACAGGTTGCCCCGCCCTCGTGCCAGTGAACACGTCATCAGAGAAGAGAAGAAATTTAAAGTCACTTTGATCAAGGTAAAGTTTATGAGGACACATGCATTTTATTAAAATAATGACGTGGACGAATACATAATGCATAAATATTTCTAAATAAAAATAATAAAAGAATAGTACATTTGATTTCATGGTGACTTTAAATGTTCCTCACCACAAAGTCTGAACTAACAGAATCTAATGTTGGAAGTTGTTTATTTTATTCAAGAGGCATTAAGATTACATGTCTTCGGCAGGAAGATCTAGTAGATAAAAACCTAGCAGAGATGTTTTGATTGATGGGCTCCATCATTCAACGCCTCTTCTCCACATCGACAAGAACGAGTGTCTGTGTTTGTGCACGTCTAGTAAAGATGAGGTCTGGTAGCCACAAAATAAAACCTCCGTAAAAACATGCTCTAATAACAACCCTATATGTCTATTTATTTCATTAGAATTTTACATTTATTTCCAGCTATTTTTATTTTGCTCATTTTAGTGCACTCATTTTGTTTGTGCTTCGGGTACGCTTTCCAACCCCATAATAATCCTGTCTTTGTCCACTCTTTGTCCCTACAATTTTACTCTTAGTTTTCTTTTATTCTTGAACAATGAAATCTTTATGTGAATTCAGCACTCAGCACTGTTTTCTATCCCTGATGCATCCATTGTATAATGCACAAGGGAAAATAAGGAACATGGGAATGGGAGATGCGAAAGAGAGAGAGGATTCTATTCAGTAGAATAAAACAAAGAAACAACAAAATAACTGTGTCATCCTTTTTCTCCTCCTTTAAAACCACTCTATCTGCACCAGTAGCCCATCTGTCTATTTCCTTCCCTCTATGGACTATGATATGACATAACTTCATTCTCTCAGTAGATTGACAGTAATTTCATTTCCAATTTATTGTGGTTCTAGGCAGTAATGATGACTGACGGGAGCTACTGACACCTGGTGGACAAATAGAAGACTGCGCTTTAACCGAGCAACTGTATTCTCTGCACAGGACGAACCTGTTGTTCAAGAATCTCGCCACGAGGAGGCGCACTAACACAACACATACCACGCTTTCAATAGACACAAGGTAAATAAAATCAATGCTGAGCATTCCAAAACTATGTGAATTAAATGTCAAATTTGAATGGTAACAAAATCATTTCATGAAAAACTACTTTTATGCAGAATTAAACAGAGATTAATCAAATTCATGATTTGTAATTGAGGTAATAAAATGTTGAATTGTAATTTCAACGTGAATAATAATGCAAATTTGCATTTAAAAGAAAACCAGTATAGGCCTATGTAAAATGCCATCTATAGAAATTTGCATTAAATTATGATGGCGTTTCAAAAATTCAAAAAGACCATGTTTCCCAAAATGTTTTCCCTACAAGCGGGGTTACAAAATAGAAACCTTAAACAGAACACATGAGAAGTTATCCTGCCTATTTTGTTATGTTGAACAATTTATATCATTCAGTAAATTCATCTTCATGACATTCCACTTCTATAACACATCAATTTAAAGGGAGACGATTCTTAAATTCTGAATTTTTACAAACTCCTGAATGTTCAAAATGAGTGGGTCAGATACTTCAGAAATAGGCCGCATGCTTTAACAAGACCAAAATGTTCCCTTTCAAATGAAACTGACTCTTGTCGGGCCAAATGAAGTTTCCCATCAGAGGCTATAAGATAATGATTAATGGACTGTGTGTTCTGCAGACTGCGGAGAGGCAGATCTTGGCTGCCATGTGCAAACTACCATCGCCAGAGCCCAGCTGGTGCTGAACATCCCCCCAGCCGCATGCCTTTCGAGTGGGCTTGTTCTTATTTAATCCCCGTGTGTATGAACGCCGCATACCCTGTCCTACCGCCAGCGCACCACATGAACCGAGCAGCCCCCAGACAGAGGGCAAGTCCTCCTTAACACACCCAGCTAGGGCAGCGGTCAGCCATTAGTATCCCTCAACCAGCCTAATCGCACCAGTGGGCATCCTGGCATCAGGCGCTTCTCTGGCCATTGTTCCTGTTCAACTAATGCCAGAGGCTGGACTGCTGAGGATTACCTCTCAAACAGACTGGACTGAGAGTCTGCCCTCTACTGGTCAGATGTGGAATTGTTCTTTCTTTCTTTCTTTCTTGTTGTTTTTTTTTTATATATTATCAGATATTTATCATAAATTAAATATATTATCACGATATACACTCACGATTTCTCTCAGACAGCAAAGCTGCCAGTCAATAAAAGAGAAATCAAAGTAGGCTAACTTGTGTTATTTGAAAAAGTAACAGATATTTTTGTTGTAAATTTAAAAGTTCACAACAAGGACGATATACTGATAATGATAAAGATATTGTCCTAAAAATCGTTCACACAAGTACAACAATAACGCTGTACAGAGAAACAATATCATTTGACTCACTTTCAAAACAATTTTTTTCAAGCTGATGAACGATAAAAACATTGACAGCCGATCAGACTCAATCCTGCTTTAAAGAGCTCGAGCATTTAAAGCGACAGACGACAAACTTGTGCTTTTAATAAACAGAACAATATCATCTGTTGGTATGGACGCTAATATAGTTATCGTTGTAGTTATTGTTCTTGGTGTGAACAGGCTTTACATAGTTACTTGGAAAAAGTAATCTGATTACATAACTCATTTTACTTGTAATCTGTTACCCCCAACACTGATAAAGATGTGTCTGAACAGTATTAATGCCTGAAAAACATTCACCGCATTAAATAGTGCTGTTAAACACCGTTTTTGAGAGCATTGTAGCATTCCATGATAAAGAAATGCTATTTCTTTATTTAAAAAATGAACAAGAAAGCACTTGATGTACCAAACCTGAGAGTTTTAAGGTGTCGGTTCACGCAAAACTGAAATTTCTGTCATTCATTACTCACCTTGATGTTGTTCCAAACTTGCAAGACCTTCGTTCATCTTCAGAACACAAATTAAGATATTTTTGATGAAATCTGAGAGGTATATGACTCGTCCATAGACAAACATTTAACCACCAGTTTCAAGGTCCAGAAAGTTACCAAAGGCATTGTTAAAACAGTCGACGTGACTGTAGTGGTTCAACCTTAATATTAAGAAGCGACGAGAATACATTTTGTGCGCAAAAATAACGTCTTTATTCAACAATCTCTTCTCTTCCCTGTCCTTATCCTTACACAGGCGATGCAGTAAGCACAGTGAAGGCTTCCGTGTTTAAGTCCGAATGCTCAGTATTGGCCAAAGCTGCACGTGTGAGCAGCGCATGACGCATGTGATGCTGACGGAGGAGCCGGCCAATAATGAGTCATCGTTCTGACGTAGAACCTGGAAATGTTGGACGTAAACAATGTCTGAGAATGTTTGAAGAGAAAATATTGTTGAATAAAGTCATTATTTTTTCTTAAGTCACGTCGACTATTTTAATGATTTCTTTTCTAGACCTTGAAAGTGGTGATTATAATGCTGTCGAACGGACGTGACACTGGGATAAATTTCATCTTAATATGTCTTCCAAAGATTAACGAAGGTCTTATGAGTGTGAAACAACATGAGGGTGATTAATTAATGACAGAATTTTCATTTTTGGATGAACTAACCCTTAAAGAATGAGAGAAAAAAGCACTATTAGCACAATCCCTGCGGATTACATTCTCAACGTCATTAACATTATAGCCTCTTAAATATTATCTAATGTAATATCAAAGGTGATGCAGTCATTAATCTTCAACACCCAATCCAAGTATATGTTAGCTATTGTTCTATGAAGCTGATGTCACATAAGCCTGTTTATTCAGGCAGCAGAGGGGGGAGGAGCCTGGTGTGGGTGTCTGTGTGGCTGCGGGTGGGAGGAGTCAAGCACCTGTGAATCTACACCTGGTTGCCAGAGAGAGCGAGAGGGACAGCCAAGCCGGAGAGGAGGCAGAAGAGAAGGGATAGACAAAAACAAATTAAAATCCAAAGAAAAAGCCAGGTCCTATAGGGCGATGACCTCACCTGCTGGATTCAACTGGATCGAAAACTGAAGGATAGTGACCCCTCTAAGGCAGATAACAACTATCGCAACTGACGTACATTCACCTGCACAGGTGAGAGAGGCTTATAACCAGAATTCACGGGAGGGGAAAAACTCTTTAAACTCTGTTGAATATCATCCAGTTGCAGTTCATTTCATATTAATTCGCTCACAGATAAAGTTACTGTGCTGCTTGTTTGCTAAAGGTAAAATCAAATAAAAATTATTATTGAGTTCTGGAGAAAAAAAATAGCCGATGAAATGGGAATTAAATTATGTTCTAGAGAAAAAAGTGTAGCTTTGAATTTTAATGACCTTTGGACAGAGACACATTTGATTACACATTCATAGCAAACAGTGAACCTTTATCACTGACTAATCATGCACAATGAGGAGCTTGAGATGAGTGTGTGTGTGTGTGTGTGTGTGTGTGTGTGTGTGTTGGGGGGATTAATGCAGTCAAATGAAGACTTTCAAGTGTAAAACATTTCTTTCAAGATGAACGTCTCTGAATGGATTTTGAATTTACTTTTAATCCTGACAAAAACATAGTATTTGGAAGGAATCCAGCGTAGAAAATTCTGAACTAACTGAATTTAAATTAAAACAATTTGTAAACATTATGCATAAGAGATAATTGCTTTAAAGTAAGTCTCTCAGTCTGTAATTAGTGGTTAATTCATTGTAGAATGTTAAGGGGATTCAAGTGGACAAGGAGAGAAACTAATGACTTTATGAAATTGCAAGCAAATGCTGTTTAGTGCCTCATATACTCCCTGCTTTATTTGTTTACCATGTGCTTGGGTATTTGTATTTATACACAGAATTTCCCCTCTCGCCATTGGAAGTAAAAATGAAAAACTTTCAATTTTGTTTCTCGTAGACAAATATAAGTTATTTTTCTCCTGAGAAAAAGGCCCAATGATCTCACACGTCTCCTCTACAGTTTCAGAAGAGATCTCAAGTTCAACTATGTCTCAATCTATGCTTAGATTTGTTGCGTCCAAAGTCTGCAATGAAGAGATCTCAATATGAGCTCAAACATTCCTCATCCAATTCTATCAAAAACAAACGATTTTCACTATACACATTCAATTTATAGCTTTATATACACTTACCTTAAGTCAACAGTTCTCTTATTTGAATGTTTTAATTAATTTATTTTTTTGTAGAAACATCTGAATCAGTATGTCCAAATAGTCTTCTGAGCGCTGAAAGAGCTTCTATAAATTTTCCTCTGGGGAAACTTTGGACCAATTTTCCTTTCCTCTTTTTTAGCTACTCTCTTAAAAAAAAGTTTTCACTGTGATGCCATAGCAGAACCATCTGAGTTCCCCAAAGAACCTTTCAGTGAACAGTTAAAACACTGTTTATAAACTACACAAAATGAAGAAACATTTTAATAAACTTTTTACAGTATAATAAACTATGGAAAGTTTCCATGGATGTTAATGGTTCTTCTTGGAACCATCAATGCTAATAAAGAATCTTTACTTTTAAGAGTTTTACTCTCACGCCCTTTAAAATAGGGACTTATTTTTAAAGGTGCGAGAGTAAAATACTTTGTGAAATGGACGCCACTGCATGAACACAAGAATATATTTCCTACAGTTCTTCTGTGCACCACAATGCTTGTCATTTGCACTGTACTTTTGCTCACTTTAACCATCTCAGAGTGTGACTGTTCCCAGAGCGAAGCTCTCCCAGGACCTCTAGTTAACACCTGATGCTTTTTCCAACCACCGACAAGAATAATTAATTAATCAGGATGTCCACAGAGATTTCAATTTCTCATAGGAACTTCTGTTGAAACTGAATGTACTTTGTGTCGTTATCATCGTGACGCCTGAAATAAATTGAAATGTTTTTAGAGAAATTAACCACCTGTCCGTAATTTGCGTCACAAGACAAATCATAAGTTAGATTTTGCGAGACCAAAGCCACTGTTTTCTACATTATCGTGATATGTCAGTCTTATCAAATCCTTGAATAATCAGTGCACATAAAGTTCCTGCTGGACATTTACATGTTCCCGGAAAGCGCTTGCTTTTCCTTCTGAACAATGATTTCCTTGACCCTTATCATTATATGAAAACCACATGCTAACATACAAGTTCCCCTTGTAAAGAGAAACCTTCCATATCCAAATCCTGACTGAATCATAATATTTCCTATGACAAAACTGATTAGTGTATTGGAGTGCATTAATTTTGAATTATGATTTGCGTTTTAGGGATAAATGTGTGCAATAAAGTTCAAGGCTTTATTTATTGAGTTCTGGCATCACTTTTTGAACAACCAAACCAAAGAATTTGATAATATGAATACTTGTAGCATTTTTCAATATAGAGGTAATGTATTATTGTTAAAACCATCTGGTTTAAACGCCCTCTTTTTATAAGGCCAAAAGCGGAAAAAACAAGGCTGTAAGGTTGAAAGGGAGCTTGCCAGCACCACCCGATCTTTGTTTGCTCTCGTAAACATAAAAGCAGGAGCAAGAGTCAAAGCCCTGAGAGAGCGAACAGAAATTAGCATACTGTATGAAAATGACCACTTTGTTGCTAAGCAACAGAGCCAATCCTTTCCTGCGAATGGATACTGCCACACGCTACAGCAGTTTTGTGTGAATTTGAGTGTGGGAGTTCATTTTTACATTTCACAGGAGGCTGATTCAGTTCGAGAGACGATCATGGACAGTAAAGCAATAAAATTTCCAGGATATGCAGCTCAGAGTATTTGTTTATTGTTGTCTTTGTGTAAATGAGTTTGCGGTGAGCCTCACAATGTGATACGGAGTTTCATTTGGACAGTGTTTTACAGTGTATGTCAAAGGCGTGCTGGCTTTCATTGTAATGGTTTACTTCAAAGAGGCCATTCTGGCATGTGTATGAACCGTAAACTCTCGTCTGGAGCTCTTAACATGTGAATGGACCATATAAAATCACATAAATTAATGAATCAACCAGAATCCCTTTGCGGTGCGAACAAAACAAAAACACATTGAATATAAAGGCTAAAATGAAAGGAGCTGCTTCAGTCAGACCTGAGAAGTGAAGTCTCATGAGTGTGTTCACTTATGGCCTGGATGGAGACACATTAACCTCTCACGTTTTTGTTTATTAAATTTTTTTTTTGCTAATGTGATCATGCTTTCAGCTCCATTTAAGGTTTTGCCATATTATTTGGTCCATTTAACAAAATGTTTAGTCGAATTGCAGTGTCAATGATTTCAAAATAAATTGCCACAATCGACCTTTAGGCCTTTATATACAGTTTTACTGAAGTAAAAATGTACATTACTGTTCAGAATATTTGAGTCAGTCTTTTTTTTTTTTTTTTTGAAAGAAACTGATATTTTTACTCATGAAGGACCCAATAAATTGATCTGAAGTGACAGTGAAGACATTTACAATGTCACAGAAGATTTCAAATAAATGCTGTTCATTTGAACTTTCTATTCATTAGAAAATCCTGGAAAAATGTATCACGGTTTACAAAAAAACATTAAACAGCACAGCTGTTTTAAACTGTTTTTCTGCAGCACCAAATTAGCATATTACGATGGTTTCTGAAGGATCATGTCAATTATTTTAAATTGTAATAATATTTCACAATATTACTGTTTTTACTGTATTTTTTGTGTGAGCATTAAAAAACCATACAGGCCCCAAAACTTTTGAACCGTAGCATAAACTGTCAATTTCGCTCATTTAAAAATATAAAATAACCTGTCCTAATTGCTCATTCAAATCACGTCCGTTTATAAACCTTGCTGTATTTTTGTGTAGTTAATTAAGAGAAGGTACTTGAACGCACCTGACATCTTCACTTGTAAATAGAAACTTCCCAGGAGGACTTGAAGGCACCATGAGCACAAGTGCTCTATCATTTAGCATTAGCTTGGTCTACATTTAGCATTTCCATCCTCCTAGCATAGCTGCAGTGCAGAGTGTGTGAAATTTGAGGCCTGTAACCAGAACAGGTTAAAACCCTATCATACCTCTGCCATATGGTGCTTATTGAATTACACTAAAAAATTCATTAGCGGCTGTCCCTTCTAATGCAAGACACAGATCTTACATTAGCATTAGCTCACACCCTTAGGCCTCAGCTTACACATTATGACTATTCTTTACTTTTTGTGTTCGAATAAAACAGCTGGTTAAATATGGAGATGATGTTTTTAGCTCATTTTCTTATTTAGGCATGCTCTTTTGTCTTTAATCACAAATATAGCACTTTCATGTATATATCTCTCATTCTGTCCTCCTTGCAGAGTCTATTTTCATCTCGATGGCGACCGCAGAACCTGCACCAGCCTGGTGGAAACTGACCTTCCTGCGTAAGAAGAAATCAGAGCCGAAAGTGTTGTACGAAATCCCTGGAGACCACAGCAGCAACGCCGGGGAGACAGCTGGGACACCCGACGCAGCCGTGGACAGCCAGTTTAACGCCCGCTTGGAGCGCATAGTGGACAAAACGGCAACAAAAGGGCGCCATGTGAAAGTCTCACATTCGGGCCGGTTTAAAGAGAAGAAGAGAATCCGCTCTACGCTAGCGGAAAACCCTGACCTGTTCCCCGAGGCAGAAACTACGACAAGCGAGAATAATACAACTGGAAAATAGAGTCACTGTGTAAACACACAAGCATGTGTGTGTGAAACAGCTCAAGAGGGCCTTGGTCTATGCAGCACTCTTCCATTGATGTCCTCTGCAGTTTACAATCACCTGAGGATGAGCCTGAAGTAAGAAAAGGATTGCTGAATGAATTAGTGACTGATCTATACTAATGTTTGGGAACAAAGACAGGCATAAACCCAAAGATCAGGTTTCTTCACAGATACGCACCGCAGGACTGCATTGCGGTCGTCTGATGAAAGGCTGACATTTAGCAAATGTTTAGCAAAGAGAAACCCACTGAGAGGGAATCAAATCAATCATATATCAGCACAAGATATCAGTAATGATAGTGGTTTTTGTTTGCTTATTCTGTTTTATGTGGTGAAAACTACAATAGCAGCTTTGATTCAAAAGATTTAAAGAATATTATCAGTAACAATATGCAACTATAGGCCTATTAAAAGATCATATACAGACTTTTATTCTAAATCTAAATTGTATCTAATTTATATAAAATATAGATTGTTGTTATTATTATCACTTTTATTTATTTTTTATTTTTTTGCCCCCAAAAAGATAGAGACATCTAGAATGTGACAACATGTTATGGTCTCTGAACTAGACCTATATATATATATATTGAATACATGTGCCTGTTGCAATAAGGCAATATAATGTATGTGTTGATGTGTCAGGTTTAATTATGATCTTTTATCTTGGTTGATATTTATTGTACAGAGAGTTTATAAAATTTAATCTATGGTGGGGTTTTCAATTTTAATTATTGTACTTTTTATGTTGAAAGAAATTGTCAAATATTTGCACAATTCCTAATTTAATTGTTTGATTAGCTGGGATTTTGTAAAAAAAAACAAAAAAAACGACGTGTTGTTTTTAAGTGTACCTCTGTAGAAAATAAATTAATACATTCAAGATGTGACTTGTATTGTGTTTCTTTCTGTGAGTTTCTTTAAAAATTCTTTGAAATAGGAAAACTAAACCAACTACAACTTGTCCTTCCTGTTTACTACAACCTATTTCGTCTCTTTATTCAGTTTTGCCGTCAGCAATAGCAACTGTCTTTTTTTCCGTTGTCTTTTTTTCCATAACAATAATTCCCGCAACCGAGTCAAAACTCGCCCTGCAGTTTAGTTTTCGTCCAGCAGAGGACGATAAACCCAACACCACATGCGGGAAATGTAACCTTCCCTGAAATGTTTGTTTTGATAGACTTTGTGCTCACAACACGTCCATTGACTGACAGACGACGCTGATGTCATCAGTCGGAGCCGGATCTTTACAACGCTGTGTCCTTGCCTAATAATATACTTTTCCCTTTTCCTCAATTTAGATAAATCAAAAGACTAAGTAATCACAATATAGTTATTAGTTTTAATAGTTCGTTTTCCTATTCATAATGATAAAAAATGACTAAAAGTGATGGGTCTGTATTCTGTCTACGCCCAGTAACACATAATAAAGCGCTCTGGCGGAAGGATATGTCTGAGCGGCACTGCGGCTCTATATATACATGACCTCGACGTCATCACCCGCAGATTTGTTCTTCTCTCAGCTGATTTTTGTTTATACCCGAGCGATTCTGCTCTCCGCCGAAATGGCCGTGTGAACTGCAGCCTGTAGACAGCGCGCAAACTCCTCAGTGCATCAACATAGTGCACTGGCTCAGTACATTTATATCAAAATGGCGTAAGTATATTTTTAATTGTTTTTCTGTTAAAGTGTCACGTCGTCTCACCCACCCGGCTGGTTGTGTGTGTGTATACTATTAAAAATGTAAGCCTTATTATGACCGTTAATGTTTTCAGGTATTTCCAATCTGACTTAAATGTATATTGTGGCTTTATTGAAATGGAATAGATAATAGAAATTGGCATGTCTCGAGCTTAGCGCGCCATATGTCTAGCCGACAATGACAACATCGGTCGATGGATTTGAAGTCATTTCTGTTTTAAAATGTTCTATAATGTTTTTGTTTTGTATAGTGAATGAATCTCCAACCTGTCTGAATATGTTTAACTCAAAATAAACTCGAGTGAGACAGTTTAATTGACGTTTCTTTGTCACCGCGTGCTCTTTAGAAAATGGCGTACGTTCCTGAGGAGGGAGCGGCTAGTCCCTGAAATGGCGGAGTCTTTAACCACATTTATAAAACAATAGCACTTCGGGGTACATTTTACCTCAAACAACTAATTGACTAACTTTAACATCGTGTAAAAAAACGAGATTTTGCCTTTGGTAAACGGGTTGAGATTTTGAAAATGGAGCCCAGGCTGCTGACTGTAAGTGATAAAGAACGTCACGTGGTAGATGTCCATATATGGGTTAGTGTAGGGCGTGGGCAGATGACGTCATCTTAAATCAGGAATAACAGGCTTTGTTTCTCTGTGAATGTAGTTTTTGTATTTATAATTATGAGATTGTCATATAAGCAATTAACTACTTTTAATATCTGTTTTCAGGTCCTTTGTGGCAACTCTGACCTTTGCTGTACCTGACAGCACAAAATTATTCGAATTCTCAGTAGAAGACTCGTTGATTCCACTTGAAATAGACAGTCATGTCTTTGATGAGCTCACGGTTTGGCCAGGACGATATGGAGGTCCTTTTTTGGGACCCATCATCACCGATGGCTGACCCTCTGCGGTCCTTCCTAGATAAAGATGAGGAGGTTCTTCCTCTTGGAGGCGCTGAATCGCCCCTCTCATCTTTCTCTTCCTCTCCACTTCCCTCTCTCTCACCACCCTGCACTCCTCCCTCGACTCAGAGGGGGGAGAAGGCTGGGCTCGATCAGCTGTCCCTGTCCTGGTTCCCCTCAGATGAGCTGTGCCTAGATAATCATGGCACAGATAGTGGCAAGGGTAAGGTATAGTAAATTATTTCAAGTATACCTATAAGGGCTGTAGTTTCACCATACTAATATTATAACATGCAATCATCACATTTAACATTTTTTACATTTCAGATCATTCGTTCAGTGAAATGGATTGGATGACCGAGCGAATTGATTTGACTGAGTTTGATCTGGAGTCTTTCATTGGCTCCTATGATTCTGAGGATCCACCCAGTTCTCCTGAGGAGCTCATCGCTTCTCTGGAGTCACAGATAGACCTGGAGTCCCAGTCTGTAGCTTCTGACAACACGCCTTCACCCTCTCCAACAGTGTCTGTCCTTGATACCAATCAACTTTCCAACCTTTCATTTACTTTGAATACCCCAGTTGCTACTCCTCTCATTCCCTCATCACCCTGTGAAATTTCAGATTCCTCCTCTGTGGTCCCTGAGCCCCAGGCTGAGTTTGAGATAAAGTCTGAACCGGCCTCCCCAGTCCCATCACCTTCCACCATTCCACCAGAGTCCCCTACTGACACTCTTGAGCTTGGATGCGAGGTGGACATAGCAGAAGTTCACAGTCCATCCCCGGACGAGATGCGGGTGCCCAAAATTGTCCTGTCCGTCACCCCAACCCGCATCGTTCTTGTACTTTCTCCCAAAGAGGAGGTTAATGCAATGGTTACCCATCCAGGTGAGGTGGTTGTGGAGAATTCCCCAAGTCCAACTTCCCCTGACCCACAAATCCCAACCTCTCCCCAGTCTCGGTCCTCTAAGGTGAATTCTTACCCCACACCCAATTCTAAGCCTACCCAAAATAAGCAGTCAGAGTTGCCTACCCTCACAGGAAGAGTGAAGTCAGTCAGTGGCTCAAAGGTTGTGGTGGAGAAGAAAAAGCTGAAGAAAATGGAGCAGAACAAGACTGCGGCGACCCGCTACAGACAGAAAAAGCGTGCAGAACAAGAGGCCCTCCACATTGAGTGTACAGCCCTAGAGGAGAGGAATCAAGAGCTGGTGGAAAAAGCGGAGTCAATTGCTAAAGAGATTCAGTACCTGAAAGAGCTGATGGAAGAAGTAAAGAGGGCAAGAGAGAGCAAAAGTGTAAGGTCATAGAAAGAAATGGACAAAGAGGCTTGAAGCTGAGAGAAATGGACTGTGTCAGCATAGCCTGAAGTGCAGAATACTAGGAACTTTGGTTTTAAAAAGTATTTTATGAAGGGTTGAATAAGTTTTGATTCTTCCCCATTGTCTTTAAGTAGAAACGCTACCGTTTAACATGTCAACAAAGCTTGTTGTTCTATTACTAGTGTTTTTCTTTTTATATATACGTAAATGTTGTGTATCTATTGTATGCACAGTGTTAAATATAAGTGCATTGTCTATTGTTGATCTTTGTCCTGAAATTCTGCAATTGAAATTGTGCTGTACAAATGCTTAATATTTAAACTACTGTCTTTATTCATAGAAATGTTATGGTGTACACTTTATCAAGTTCTGTATAGAACACAATAATTTGTATTTGTGTGGGCTTTTCACTGCTTATCAGATAGATTGAATCTTACTTAATAAATAATTCAAAAGACATTTGCATGTTTAATCTTCTTTATGAAATGGTGGCAGAAATGAGTTAAAATTTTATAAAATGGGTTACTGTAAAACTTGACTGTCTTTATAGGTAGGTCATATAATGTAGATGGATTTGCTTGGGGACATACAGAATACATCGTAGTTCAGTGTATAAAAACATTTAGCCTGTTTTAGTCCGATACAATTTCTGCTAACAGCATAACCCTACGGTTTATGACAAAAGACAACTGCATTCATGGCTGGCAGAAAAATGTGTTGGGTTGTTTTTGTGAGATTTCACAAATTAAGATAAGGGAAATTCAATCTCGAAGCCGACACACTGATATGCAAAATTATTTATTAATATGAAAATATGAAGTGAGAAGCATACAAAAGCTAAACTCTTCAGTCATCTCAGTGTCTTCAAACCAGTTTAAAGTCACATTTGAGGCTGATATGGTTGCCCATGCACTTCGTATTATATTCTCATATTGTGCCAAATATTTGTGGACAAGATAAATAGTACTATGCAATAGTAACAGCCATGCCCTGAATGCTCAACACATACTGGTAAATGTGTTTAGGTAGAATGTAATGCTGTCATCACAGTCCTAAGTATGTTATGTCCTCCTCCTTAGTTGCTAATACCAAATTCATTACAAAAAACCCTGAATGTTCTTAAGGTGCTCAAATGCACATTCAGTTCCATCTGTAGAACAATTGTATATTGGAGAATCCAGGTGCACATAATCATGATGTATTTAGAGTTATAATAGAGTACATTCAAACTACACACAAGCAATATTCTAACTTTGTGAAATGCAGTTTTACTAAATATTATGTGACACTGTTTGAATGTGTATGACGAGGTTGTGTAAATACTGTACAACACCGGGTGTGTGAGTCCTGCTACGCAGTGGAAATGAATAGTCATTTGGTCTGTTTGTTTCCACCATGCATTTTACACAACAGTTGAAAATAATCAGCTCTGAAAGCTAGCTCACAGGATTACAAATAAAACAACAGTTTATGTAAAGAATTTGCCATTAGAAAGTGCTGCGTGCTTCTAGCAAAGGTGAATGTTCTTAATTTAAAACTTTATGAAAATCTTGTGACTAAATCTTAACATTGCTCAAGAAGCATGATACTGAATGTCAACAGACTGAGAATGAAGTTAAAAAGCAGTAGAATGTCTAGATCAAATTCAGTTTGCATTCTATCAAGGTGACATACAAACAGCTTGAATGGCCTTATGGGTTATAAACTGTTGCATTAATACTGCTTGGGATTCAAAAGGTCAGTAACTTTTACATTCCTCTTAGATTTACCAGAGTTGCAGTTTATGTTGCCTTATATTTCATTGTAGAATGCATCTTCCACTCGTTTCCTCCTCGTCTAGTTCTTGATTTACTGTAGAACAAGGATGCAATGATCAGGTTTTTACATACGATAAATATTCATATGAACAATTGAATACATAACCAGATGCAAAACACTTACATTTGACAGGTAAGAAAGGTGTCTGTCCATTCTCTGCCACCATTTCCTCTATTTTCTGCAATAGTTCAGTCACCTGTGTCCTATCCTTGTTAGCTTTGGTACAGTCCAGCACATGATAACAGTTCCAGCAATGCTGCATCAGTTTCAGCAGCTCACCTCCATCCCGCTGGATGTGATCCTCGATTGATGTGCCATACAGCCAATCGCCACATGAAAACAGCACTAGTGTGTGAAGACACGCCTCCTCGCCAAACATTTCCAAATGGCTCTTGATGGCCTGCCTCTTTTTCGGAGTGAGGGTCGAGACCACAGGGATAACCAGCAAGAGCGCATGTGGACCAGGATGGAGAAGCCCTGCCCCTTGTTTGATTTCTTTTCGAATGTTGCTGGGTGTGCGCTGGACGGAGAACCAATCCCAACCTGGTGTGTCAACAACTGTGAGGCGCCGACCAGCAACCAATGCTTGATGACGGACAGACACCTCAGTGGGGCGTCCTGATTCAAATAAACGACAGCCCAGTAGAAGATTACCTGCAGAGCTCTTACCTGCTCCACGCCAGCCTACTAACAGAACCCGTAACTCTGTTAAAACGAAAGTAAGAGATTTCAAAAAAGGAAGTTGACATGATGAAAATGCACTTTACAGGAGACATTCTGCAGAGGTATTAACAAAACAAAGGTACAAGAGAATGAATCACTCGAACTCACCTCTTGGTGGAGATCTAAACATTGCTGCTGTCCTCTCCACTTCTGGGACTCCATCCTCTTCTCTTTCCTTTTCAGTCTCTTCATCATCGATTCCAAGGCTTGGTCTCACCATTTCAAAGAACCAGCTTTGATTCTCCTGAACCATTTCCTCCACTTTTTTTAAAAGCTCTGCAACTTGAGCACTTTTGTCTGAGCAGGTGTTATCCAAGGCATGGTACCTGCAACCACACCTCTGCACCAACCTCTGCAGCGCTGGCCCACCATCCACAATAAATTCCTCCACACCCTTGTCCTGCAGCAACTGGTCCGCACAGGTGAACAAAACCATGGTGTGCCTCCATATTCCTGCTCCCAGTGCCCCAACTCGGGACCAAAGACCTTGCCAGTGGTGTTCGGTGAAAGGAACTCCGATGGGAACCACCAGCAGCAGTGCATGGGGACCAGGAGAACATTGATCAATGATGGACTGCTGGTTCTCTGAGTCCACCTCATCAGTTGGGTCTTCAGTGTCCAGATTCCATCCAGGGGTGTCAATGATCAACAGTCGCCAGGTGAGTATGTCTACCCAATATTGTTGTTCTGTCTTGGAATTGTCAGATGGGTTTTTCTCCTGGCTCAAGATAGTATTCAGTGTTGAGGTCTTACCAGAGCCCTGAAACCCCAGCAACAGTAGACGCCGCATAGGTGGAGAGGATCCCTCTGCTTTTGAGAGAGACCAAAAATTATATTGCAGGTTATTAAAACAACTTGCAGTTCAGTCCATGCAGACTACACCCACAAGACCTATTTGTCCACACTGACATTTTGAGCAACCCCAGAACATTTACAAATATATCCTTGTAACCTGCTGAAGACTGCTGTAGTATATAAATTAAAAATGGTGTATGTAGTCCTTCACTAAATAACTGTAATCAGTCTTGTGATTGTATAATAATAAAGAAATTCTATCAATTCTCTCCTATAATCTCCTCTATTTTCTGCAAGTGTTCAGTGTTCTGTGTCCTGTCCTTGTTGGTTTTGGTACAGTCGAAAATATGATAATAGTTCCAGCAATGCTGCATCAGTTTCAACAGCTCTCTAAGTAAACCTAACCATTAGCCTTAGGATCACATTCTAATGCTGAACAAAGATCAGGTTCAAAGATATTTGTGTGGGCATCTGCTTTTGTATGATGGCAAACCGATCAAGATACAACCGAGACCCTTCTGTCTGCATTAGAAAGCCTCAGAGACACAGGAAGCGCATGTCATGCAGAGGGGAAGTGAGTCAGCTGACTGTGTAAGTGGGATGTGAAAGTGGAATATTATCTGAGATAAGAATGAAGTTAAAGTTTAATGTCACTTACCAGCATTTAAATCAGAAGAGACTGTAGCCATCTTGTGTCTAGCTGGTCCGTTGTCTCCTGCTCTCGCTCTTTCTCCCTCGTTCTGTCTCTCTCTCTCTCTCTTGCTGTTTTGTCTCAGCAGCCAGTTACTTATGCTCAAAACATGGCTTGCTTCCCTTTTATCTCCCTCTTACTCTATTTTCCTCTCTCTCCCACTGATTATGCAACACTCTCACAACCTTTCTCTCTGTTTCTTTTTCACTTTCTTTCCCCTCATGAAATGATACAAGCAGGAGGAGCTGGGAGAAAGATGCAAGTAGAGAGCAGAGGTCTGTAAGGAGGGAATGAGGAAAAAATATGTGGCTTGTGATTAATTTAGTGGGCTGAGTTTGGCAAACATGATACGGTAAGCAACCTCCCACCTTTCTTTGGTAGTAACAAATAATAATTGTGGAGTGCTTTCCTATTCTTTCATTGTGTAGTGTAGAGTTTCGGGGTGGAGCAAAGGCTGTCATTAGACCGATGAAAAGATGGAAGTATCCAGTTAAGTCCCACCCACCTGATTCTGCAGAATGACCTAAACCCAGCTGCATTGAAATACTAGAGCAAGTAAAGCAAACACCGGACAGTTTTTTTTCCTTCTAATGTTTTAAAAGTGTCATACATTAAATCAGAAAGCACTAGTGTATATTATATAGCTAGTAAGTGAACAGTAATATATATGATAAAATATTTGTAAAAAAAAACAATAAAATAAATAAACAATAATTAATTAATTAAGGGACATTACATTAATTTGAAAAGCTAACAAGTTTCAATAATCATCTTAAAATCTGTTTTTACAAAAATAGTCTTGCTTTGTGAAAATCCTCCTGAGAACCTGAAAAAAAAAAGTTTTGTGAATATTTATTTTATTTAATTTTTTTTATATCATTAGATTGTTTGGAGCATAAGAAATACATTTGATATATTTTATGCTATGTCTCAGTTACTCAGTTAATGTGTTGGCAAAAACAATGTTTTTTTGTTGTTGTTTTTTTCACAATCAGTTTTAGTTTTAGGCTATCTTTTTTTACAAACTTTATAAAGATGATTCTCAACTATGTTCAGCTATGAAAGATATAACAGAATGATTTGATATACTATTTTACTTTATGCAATATGTGTAAAATGGGTAGTCCAATTTTATACCTTGTATCTATACACTGTATCTAATTTGCTTATTAATGTGTTCTTGTGGCAACATGTGAAAAAGAAGTTTAATAAATGGAGTAATAACTTGGCAACATTTTCATAATAATATCTCATTTTTCATAGGAATATTGAAATGTCCTGGTGTCCTCTATGAAATCGATAACAGAGCTCTGAGTTGAAACCCCACAACGTTTTCCTGAGATGTTTATTTATAACAAAAAAAATTAGTCAGATTTAATTGATAATAACAAAATATTATCATATTTACATAAAAGTGCTAAATTTGATCATTCTGGCAATGTCATTTTTAAAGACCAAAGAGAGGGAATTGTCACGGTGAAACCTCCAAACATTTGTTATCTCTGAAAATCTGTGCTCTTTACAGGACATCCAGACTTAAAACTGTGACGTGTAGTCAAATTCTTAAAGATTTTTAGCTTATGGAAGCCATTTGCTTCCATAGTAAGAAAAAAATACTATTGAAGTCTATGGCTACTGTGGTTTCCAACATTATTCAAAGTGTTCATCAGAAGAAAGAACAGGTTTGGACCAACTTGAGGGTGAGGTGAATGATGATAAACAAAATAAAATAATTTTGGGGCGAACTATCCCTTTAAGGCAAGCAGCACTACACAAAGGAGACTTGAGGCTTAGCTGTTTTGACATTAAAACCAGAAACACTAGATGGCGTCAAGAGTCCACAGTGCCTAGACGTCGTAATGCTTTGTGCCGTCGACCTATTAGAACTGTCGTAAATCCTTGTCTTGGACACTTGCAGAAGATATCCTCGTGCAGTCCTTATATCCACAGCACTGGGCGCTTAACTGAACCGCAACTAGCATGGAGGAATCCGGGGACGAGTTCATGAAATACCGCTCACCGCTGGTGTCCCGGTACGCCAGCAAAGAGATGGCCTATAACTTCAGCGACAGGAAAAAATTCACAACTTGGAGGAAACTGTGGATTTATCTCGCTAAGGCCGAGAAGGTCTGTTTAGAGACTGTCTATATACGGTAGATGATTTGATGTTGGTTCTGTGAATGCCAAGAGTGATTCTGTCTTAAGTTTTTGACCTTGAGTGAGTGGAGATCTCAAGTTGCAAACTCTCTTAGTCTAAAAATAGTTTGAAGGGTTGTACATGAGCTGTGCTCTTTAATAATGCTTTAGAAGTGGACCAGGCTGACAACCTTACCCATACAAAAAGTACTGTACCATGGTACGCTTATGGTATTAATGTTAATATCGTGGTGCATTGTTTAATATACCATAGTACTGAAATTTGTGCACCATGATATAAGGCATTTCCAAGAATACCATGGTACTACTGTCACTGTCACAGCACATGAACAGAAAAAAACAACAAAACATTGAATTACCTTCTATTTGGGGGTTTAGCATGGATGGTGAGTGTAATTTCATGGTAGTTTGAGGTTTAAAACTGAATGGCTACTTCATTTCATGAATTTACTGAAGTCAAAGTCCAAAAATGCAAAACATTATACTATATTACTGTATTGAAATACTGTGTTGGTGTATAAAACCTAAGGTTAAAGGTCACTGAATCGGTCAAACCATAAGCTCACAGTAACTCAGTAGTTTAGATGATAATGGAGGAACCAGAAGAAGAAGAATCTCAAATAACAGATATTCAAATTGTTGAGATTAACTGTTCTTGATTAGAAATCAAAGTATTGACTGAAGACTGAGGAATTTGCAGGTTTAGCTGACATGGAAAGGTTTGCATATTGATTGTTTAAAGTGTGCGTAAAGAAATCAAGAACTAAGATTTTGTTCTGTAAGGAACCCATAAAGCTTCAAGTAAAGACGGCAGTCTGCTTGATTATGTTAATTGAACACAGTCGTCTGGTCACATGGTGGTCATTCTCTGACCTGTTGAGACAGACCGGGTTCTGTTCGCTGCACTGGAAATAAAGTCACGCTACAGAACTTGACTGAGCTGGTCCTGGGGACACACTAACCATTAGACCAAACCCTGGGAAAGAGTATGAGTGCGTGTTTCCAAAATAAGTAGTGTAAATGTCAGGGTAACAAGAGAGTGACTCTTGAGGGTTGACCTTTATCCTGTCTCTGAACGCTAAACATGAAGCGAAAGTGCTAATGAAATGCATTTCAGTAAATTGATTTAGGCCTACGGATAAAAAATATTGCGTATAATTATCAAAAAATGACTTTGAGATTTATATTTCTAATAATTTTAGAATAATAAATGAACTAAAACATTAAATGAATAGAATATTTAACTTATGTTTTATTAAATAAAACATTAAAAAATAAAAATCAGTAATTTAAAATACTACAAGTGAAGTTCAGTATCACAGCATTAAAATATACCATAGGAAAAATGGATATTCATTGAAATATTTGCTAAAAATAACAAAGACAATATGAGAAAGATAAAAGAAATGAGAATGCATTAATATTTAAATATCCAATACTGACAATAACCAATAATTTGATGAAACCTCTAATATTGGCTGACAACTAATATGATATTGTTATATTGTCCTTCTGTAACATTACAGGGAACATCCCTAACGATAAGCTATTAGAGACTTTGCTGTATTGTGAATGGAGCTGTTCAGTTTGTAGCCCTGCAACACAGAATAAATCAAAAATGGTTTTTGTGAATTTCATGTAAATAAAGTCATGCCTCAAATGTGAAAAAACAAGCTGCTATACCAAGCTTGGACATATTGCTACTTTGTGCTTCAATTACAATGGGAAGGTTAAATGCATGAAAATTCGATCTATTTTCTAAAGCGTTTTATAGATAATTGGGAGGTTGTGAACAATTAATCCGTGAATACATTTAATTTGACCTCGTGATTTTTGATCAATTTCTTTTTCATTAATTCCGTTAAACAAGAATGTATATTACAATATGGAAGAAAAGACCTTTCACTACTTCCGTTTCATCGTGACTTTAATACATCTCTTTATTACTATCCCGTCTGCAGGTGTTGGGTCTCCCCATAACTGATGCCCAGGTGAGCGAGATGGAATCTCACGCGGAGGACATTGATTTCGTCATGGCTGCAGAGGAAGAGAGGAAGTTGAGGCATGATGTCATGGCTCATGTGCACACGTTCGCTCATTGCTGTCCCACCGCTGCTCCCATCATCCACTTGGGTGCCACATCCTGTTATGTGGGAGACAACACGGTGAGGCAAAAATATTATCACACTGCTATCTGCTCCTATTAACTGGACTCAGTGGAAGTGCAGTTAATAGGAGTGACCATAGAGGGAATATGCCAACTGAACATGAATTAAAACCATTTTCAGTCTTAGTTGCAATTAAAAACAGGATATAATTATAAATCACCATGCAAAATCCTTATAAGAAAAAGCATGTTGTCAGTATATTATTGTAAAATGGTCTTATTGAAATGTGTGTGCGCTTTATTTGTAGGATCTGATAATGCTGCGTGATGGATTTGATATTCTGCTGCCAAAGGTTTGACTTTCTGATATTTTCTATCTTGAGACAATTAAAAACTGATGCTTAGGAGAGCCATTTAAATATAAAATGTTGAAATCAATTATCAATGTACTGTATTAATTTAAAAAAAAAAGTTAATTATAACTGTTTCAAAAGTTAACTGTGACATTAAATAACAAATTGATAAATGACTTGTCAAATTTACAAATAAATGCATTAAAATAATGTGTATTGATGTTTAAAATGTTAATTAAATGCTGTAATTAAGCAATACCTTAATCATGCAAATTTAAAAAAAAAAAAAAAAAAAAGTTACCATCCACTGCTGTAAAGTATTTATTGTTTTCAAACGCTCTCTTCCACAGTTGGCTCGTGTCATAGACAGGCTGGCTAACTTTTCAGAGAAATACGCTGACCAGCCGACTTTAGGCTTCACCCACTATCAGTGAGTAAAGTCAAGGTTCAGTGCATGTCCTAAACCTCACAAATGAGCATTTAGATATTAGAGCATGTTTAGAGTGTGCATGTAAAATGAACTTTTCTACTGTTTTCTTTTCTTCCTTCCCATCCTCAATTCATTTATGACCTGTCCATCCAATCTCTGTCACATCTCACTCACTCTTCAACATTCACTCATTTTGTAACCCATACAACATTATTGATTTTCTTCAAATCTTTTATTTTTCATATTCATTCAACTTTTCTTCATTTAATACAACAATACGAGGCTGGTGTTGGGTTTATTTCCCCTTTCCTCGTCCCCATCTTTTTCTCAGACCAGCTCAGCTGACTACTGTCGGGAAGCGTGCGTGTCTGTGGCTGCAGGATCTGGTCATGGACATGCGCAATCTTCAGCGTGCAAGAGAGGACCTGCGCTTCAGGGGAGTCAAAGGAACCACAGGCACTCAGGCCAGCTTCCTGCAGCTCTTCCAGGGGGATCATGAGAAGGTGAATTTAATGATTTAATGACTTAAAACTGGCTTACTTCACATTTACTAGTGTGTACTTTGTCTCAAGAATATATACTATTTATACTACCTTTCAAAAAATTTGTGATTAGGACGATTTTTAAAAGAAATGAGTACTTTTATTCAGCAAGGATGCATTAAATACATTAAAAGTGACAGTAAAGACCCCAACATTGTTACAAATAGGTTTTTAACCCTTATATTCATTAAAGGGTTAGTTCAACCAAAAATTAAAACATAATTTTCATATTTATGACTTCTTTCATGAATTTTAAAACATCTTACTGACCTCAATCTTTTGAAGAGAAGTGTAATTAAGTATATACTTTTGTATACTTGGAGGAGGATGTGAATAAGGATCGATTGAGCAATATCCCATCGGGGTGTGTGATGAGAAGTTATAATAAACTTTAATTTGTGCATGTTTTTTTGTTTTTTTTTTTCAAATCTTTGTTGTAATTAATATATTTAGGGTACATTTACATGACAATGATGTACTAAAAACTGAAAAGTTTTTCCTTTGCCTTCTTTCGAAAAGGTTCACGTACACACAACAAAGTTGTCAAAATGCCCCCCCGTTCACACAGATCTGCACAAACGATTATAAACGCTGTATTATTTATGCCAAGCCAGTATAGACTGATGACGTAAAACACATGGGCATGGCATCACCGTTTTTACAAATTTGCATTTTTGTAGTTTACACAGAAACGATAGCGGGATCATTTTCAAAAACTTGAATTTTCAGTCCCCCAAAAAACGTTGTGTAAATGAATGTCCAAAATGCAGTTTTCAGTTTTTATCCGAAAATGTTATCATATAAACGCCCCCTTATTTTATAAGTTAACCCCTATTGACGTTGTTGCCTCAAAACATCAGCATTTACTGCATTTGGGTTTTATTGCATCTTTGAAACTTTTTGTGGAATGTGCAGTTTAGAGGAGAAAAATGCCAATAACATCCTATCTTTGTGGATTGTTCTATGATTGAACTGACTTTCGACTTTTTTCTTTCTAAGGTGGAGGAGTTGGACAGGATGGTCACTGAGATGGCTGGATTTAAAAAGTATGCTCAAGCTATTTCATTTCTGCTTCAAATTGCTTCTAAATGCTAAATGTTGTTGGCTAGAGACTTACAGTGTATATGTTTTTGTGTGCACATGGCTAATCAGTTCTTCCTCCATTTTTTTAGATCCTACTTGGTGACGGGTCAGACGTACAGTCGTAAGGTGGATGTCGACTCACTCTGTGTGCTGGCCAGCCTCGGAGCCACAATACATAAGGTCAGACATGAATAACTCAGATCAGCTTTATGCAATTATAAATTAGCTGCTCTAACAATCCACAATGGTCACAGAAAGGTAATAGATATGAATTGTTTGATTAGAACAAGGTGTTTTTGTTCAACTTTTTGCTGTAGATTTGCACTGATATTCGTTTGCTGGCTAATCTTAAAGAGATCGAGGAGCCGTTTGAGAAAGAGCAGATTGGTGAGTTCGTACGTGAGGCAGAATTTTGATCATATTTTAAATCAACCTTTGATCTGTCATGGTTTCCTCCGTTTGTAGGTTCCAGTGCCATGCCGTACAAGAGAAACCCCATGCGTGCCGAGCGGTGCTGTAGTCTTGCTCGCCACCTGATGGCGCTGGTGTCAGACCCTCTGCAGACTGCATCAGTGCAGTGGCTGGAAAGAACCCTGGACGACAGCGCTAACAGGCACTGTTATGACATTTGTTGTCTGACCATATGATGTAGCACTGCACCCTTTTGGCTCTGTGAAAACTTTATGCTCTTTCTTTCACCAACATCCTGTCTCATTTTTTTTGGTTTATTTAGGAGGATCTCATTGCCCGAGTCCTTCCTCACAGCTGACATCATCCTCAGCACTCTGCAGAACATCACTGAAGGGCTGGTGGTGTATCCTAAGGTGCAACTCTCAGTACACGTCTCTTTTCAACAAATATTTTTAAAAGTTTTTCATCAGGGTCGGTGATTATCTGTATCATTTTTTAATTAAATTAACTATCTGATTACATAAAATGATAGTTCACCTAAAAATGAAAATTATCCCATGATTTACTCAGCCTTGAGCCACCGTAAGTGAATATGACACTTTTCTTTCAGATGAACACAATTGGAGTTATATTAGAACATATCCTGGCTCTTCCAAGCTTTACAATGGTAGTGAATGGGGCTCGAGATTTTGAAGTCACAAAAAAGTGCATCCATCCATCATAAATGTAATCCATATGACTCTAGGGGTAAATGAAGGCCCTCTGAGGTGAAGCGATGGGTTTTTGTATCCATATTTAAAACTTAATAAACCATGATATCTGGCATTTGGCAAAGGCCGCACATGAGACTAGTTCTGGTAGAAGACTGACCTCTGACTGAACAAAAAACACTGGCCACCAATTAGAAGTCTGAAATGAGAATTTTGTTGCCCAGCCCTATTTGTTTGAACTGTGTGAGGTGTCTACTCTCACCTACGCTTGCGCTACTCCTACGTCATACATCTCTCTTTTTATAGGTGATCGAGCGGCATATCCGTCATGAGCTGCCCTTCATGGCTACTGAAAACATCATCATGGCCATGGTGAAGGCCGGAGGAAACAGACAGGTCTGAACAGTCGGCGATTAATTATCTTATAATTAAAATTTGCTTTGGCAAATCAACCCAAAGATGTTTCAATAAATTGCTTTATGTAAATAATCATTCTGTGAGCACAGCAGATGTTTATAGTGCCTTTTACAATTAACTAACATCCTTATCTGTACTGAAAACACACTCAGGACTGCCATGAGAAGATTCGTGTGCTGTCCCAGCAAGCTGCGGCTGTGGTCAAACAGGAAGGGGGGGATAATGACCTATTGGCTCGCGTTCAGGCTGATCCATATTTCACCCCTATACTCGGACAGCTGGACGCCTTACTGGATCCCAAAACCTTCATTGGCCGAGCCCCACAACAGGTACACGCATTCAGCTTAGACATAGCTATACATACTACTACTGTCCTATTAATATTCATCACATGAGTATTTAATGGTTTAATAATGAGGTTGGCTGTAATACATTGACTCCCTCTCTTTCTCAGGTGACAAGGTTTTTGTCTGAGGAGGTCAGGCCTGTTCTAGACCCATACAAAAGTAAAATGGACGTGAAGATTGAACTAGAGCTTTGAGACACGTACGACTCTGTGACTTGTGCATCAGAACTGTATGACAATGAATAAATGTCTAGCTGTTTAACTTTTCATGTGCATTTTTATGTGGCATTTTGACATGTAGTTCTCACACATCAGATGTGTAGTAATATTGATGCGGCAGCGTCAACCTTCTGACAAACACGTTGACCTTTGCTCTTGTATTGTGACAAATTTACACAATTATCTAAAAATCATTTAAAAAAAAAAAATACATTAAAAATTCCCTATCTAGAGAAACTTTGCTGGATATGGGTGTTTTAAGTATAGTTTAAATTTGTCTTGAAAAGGAATAAAAGATATTCTGAATAATGTCTATAACCCTAACAGGTGATGGTGTCCCATTGACTTCCATAGTATTTTTTTTTTTCCAAACTATGGAAGTCAATGGGACGCATCATCTGTTTGGTTACAGACATTATTCAGAATATCTCTCGTATGCTCAGCAGAAGAAACAAACTCATACATGTTCACACATCTCTTTAAGTTTATTATGTAACTCTTAACCCTTAAAATGTTTTTATTTTGTTGGACATGCATACATTTGAGAAGCTAGGGGGCGGTAAAGGGTGATGGGCCTAATGAGTCTTCATCTTAAAAGCACCATAAATACAAGAAAGTGCTAGCACAACTGTACATAAAATATTATAATTCACACAACATCATGGGAGACCTCTTACAGTTCAAAAGAGGACAAATTGTTGCATGTCTCACTGGCGTATCTGTGATCTGAGCAGCATGTCTTTGTTGTATATCAAGAGCTGTGGTAGGACGAACCAAAACCAACAGAACAACTCGATGCAAGAGGAAGCTGTCTGAAAGGGATGTCCAGGAACAGATTGGATCCAAAAAATAAAGCCACAGCTGCTCAAATCACTGCAGAATTAAATGCGCACCTCGACTCTCCCGTTTCCACCTAAACTTTTCGTCTAGAGCTTCTCAGGGTCAATATTCATGGTCAGGCAGCTATAGCCAAACCTTTGGTCACTTGTGCCAATGCCAAATGTAGGTTTCATTGGTGCCAGCAGTGCAGATCTTGGACTGGGGACAATGTGAAATGTATTGTCCTATGATGAGTCCACCTTCACTGTCTCCCATGCCCTGCTCCGTCACCAGAGCTAAATATCATTGAGCCACTTTGGGGTTTGTATAAGAACATGTTTTCCTCCACCAGCATCATAGCGACCTGACCACTGCTCTGCAAGAGGAATGGCTTAAAATCCCTCTGGCCACTGTGAAGAACTCTCATTCCCAACATAAACTGATGTTGTGTTGGCTGCTAAAGGAGGCCCTACACCATACTAATAGTGTTTTCCGATTATTTGTCCAACACCTGTACATGAGGTGTTAATAATGACACTATTTAAATGTTTAAAAGTCTTTATTACCATGGCAATTGCTATCTTAACTAGCTGTATAATAAAAATAATGAGAGAGGACATCAACAGATTATCCATTTACGTGTAATTTACATTCATTATGACTCTGGGCGTCAAAACGTGAAGACAGTGTTTGGACTAAAGCACACGCCTCTGAACGAGACACAGTCGTGCAGATATAAATCAATTATGAGGCGCAAAGTCCATCGACACACAGGTTTGAAACCTGCTGGACGTTAACTATCCCGTCAGCTTGAAACAGGCTGGCGAATTTCTTTGATTACCAGGGATTAATTTGCCAGCGGATTGGCTACTCGCCCTCAAATCATCCCATGATAAGCGTCACTTCTTTGCTCGTATTCGGTTGGTTTGTACGCTAGGCCAAACCTGCACGTATTTAAATCCAGCGAGACTCTGTTTCTCGCGTTAACAAGCAGGTGTGCTTGTTTAATTCTGACTGAGTTCATTATCAGCGGTAAGTCGGTGCCCATTTACACTTTGCAATTTACTTTTTTAATATTATGCTACCGTTTAAAAGTTTGGGTAACTTTGGTAAGATTTTATGTTTTTGAAAGAAGTTTCGTACGCTCACCAGGGCTGTTTATTTGATCCCAATTTCGAAGCGTCTGCTAAATGAATAATTGCTAATTCAGTGATAAAGCTATATTGTGAAATATTATTACGATTTTAAACTCTTTTGTTTAAAAATATTTTTCAATGCATTTATCCCTGTGATTTGTTAAAAGCTGATTTTTCAGCATCATTACTCCAGTCTTCAGTGTCACATGATCCTTAAGAAATCATTCTGAAATGATTTGCTGCTCAGGAAACATTTATTATTGTCAAAACAGCTGTGCTGCTTAGTTTGTTTTTCAGGTTTCAAAATGGCAGCATTCATTTTGTGAGAATGTAAAAGCTTTACTATCACTTCTGAATTTAATGCATACTTGCTGAATTAAATGTGTGTGTGTGTGTGTGTGTGTGTGTGTGTGTGTGTATATATATATATATATATATATATATATATATATATATATATATATATATATATATATATATAATTTCTTAAATTGAAGATTTTATTTTTAACTAGTTTTAAAGTGATTTGTGGCTAAAATGACAAAGTGGTTGTTGCCTCTTCTGCATTTATGTCTCTTGACACACAGTAGTGGTTGTAGGTTTGCCATCTCAATGCTGGTATAAGAAATCCTTTATCTCAGTCTAATGCTTCGCATTTGTACTCTTAATTCATATTTTCTTATAATTGTCATGAAAACAGTTTTACAGGATTTTAAGTGCCTGAAGTTGTAGTGGTAGGGAAGAAACCCTTAGAGGAACCAAAGCTTGAAGAGGAATGTCATTCTGCTTTGCTAGCCTGAGAAAATAATACATGAGAAACAGACGGTAGAATTAATTCCCAGTGAAGCAGTAAACCGTAGTCTCTCAATATCTGCATACCAGTCTTTGCCATTCAAAGAAACACTGGCAAAACTGCTAAAAGAGAATTAGTTTGAGGTTTTAACAGTGAGGACTTCATTTTCTATTCTTCAGATGGTTGTACAGAATCCAGAACTGGTGTGAGTGGAGAAAAATGTTATTCTCCCTTAAACTCGCTGGTTCTGTGATAACTTATAACCTACTAGTGGGGTTGTAAAAATCAAAGCCGATAGAGGCTAACTCTGTTTATCTAGAGCTGCTTTCTGATTCACAGGTTCCCAATCTGTTGTATAATGTGCTATATAAATAAATCTGTGACGTGACTGTTGGAGTACTGAATTGCCGAGCTTGTACAAACATTCATATTGCTATGATCCGTTTGTTGTTTTTTGTTTTTTTGTTTTTTTCACTACTGTCATTTTTGTTGTTTTTGTAGCACATATTTACATGTTCATCTAAGGTTACACTTTATTTCGATAGTCCCCTTTAGACATTCAACGAACTAGAAATACCTTTGCAACTACACGTCAAATCATTAGTAGACACTAATGAAAGCTATAATTATACATGGTTTCATATATACTATGTGCATTTGTATTAATCAAAAATATGCTAAATGTATATTGCTATAATATTTGTGATGTTTAATATAAAAGTAAATGTATTTGGGATCGTTTATAAAGTATCTTGATAATGCTGTTGGTAAGGTCACATCTTTATTTCTGCAAAAAACCTAAGCTGAATGAAAATGATAATTGATTCTTTTTAAGCTTGTTTAGTTCAGTGCAGTATGTTGGCAATAACTGAATGCCATAGTATTTCCCTGTACACTTCCTGTGACAGCAACTAGTAAGACTGCGGAAATTCACATCCAACACCTGCACAATCAGGACTGGCGCCCCCCAGGGGTGCGCCCTCTCCCGACTGCTTCTCGCTGTACACAAATAACTACACTTCAAAAGATTCCTGTTAAGCTCTTGAAGTTTGCAGATGACACCACAGTCATCGGCCTCATCCATAAGTGACGAGTCTGCATATAGGCAGGAGGTTGAGCTGGCTGGAGCTGAACACTCAAAACAGTGGTGGTTTATAGTGGACTTCAGGAGAAGCCTCTTTATAACTGTCTGGTTTGGTTCAGCTACCACATCGGACATCAGGAGACTACAACAGACAGTCCGGACCGGTGAGAGGATTATTGGTACCCCTCTGCCCACCCTCCTGTAAACTTCCAGAGTGAGAAGAGGGCAGGTAAAATCATCACAACCCACTCACCCTGGCCACAACCTGTTTGAACAGTTGCCGTCTGGATGGCGATACAGATCACTGAGCACAGAACTTCTAGGCACAGGAACAGTTTCTTCCCACAGGCCGTTTCCCTCTGGAACTGATAAATGGCTTTCAAGGCATATGCCTGTAAGTGCAATGCCCCACTGGAAGCTTCAGTGCCAAGAAAAAAATCCTTGTGTGTGCAAGCACACTTCACAATAAAGCTCTTTGTTTCTGATTCTGACGTGATTTTGTGTAGGGCTATGCTATATTCTCTATGCCGTTATTTCATTTTAAACGCCAAAGCCGGGAGTTTGGGTAAATGCCCTGTGCATTAATCGAAGCTCAAAACTGGTAAGCTGAGAGTATGTCTGGATCCTCAGAATCTTAAGGCTATAAAGCGGCCACACTATCCTCTGCCTATATTAGTTGACATCACACTAAAGTTGGCAGGAGCGTGATTGATGCTAGATCCAGCTACTACTCAATCAAGCTTTCTGAAATAGCCTCAACTGGCCACTTTCAATACAATCTTCAGTAGATACCGATTTCGTCGCCTACCCTTTGGTATTTTCTCAGCCCAGGATATTTTCCAGCAGAAAATAGTTGAGATTTACAAAGGTCTGCCTGAAGTTGTGGCCATCGTGGATGATCTCTTGGTCTATGGAAAAACAAAGGGGGAACACGACCATAATCTCAGGAGGACGCTGGAACGGTCTTGAGGAAAAGGAATGCGGCTTAATCCAGAGGACAAAGGTTTGCGTTCTGGAAGTCCGCTACTTTGGCCACCATCTATCCAAAGATCAAACCGGGCCCTCACAAGTTGGAGGCTGTAAGAGAAGTCACCTAAGAATTGTGCTGAACTTGAAACAATTCTTGGCATGGTATTACCATTCAAAGTTTGCACCAAGCCTTTCAGATAAATGCACCTCTGAGACCCCTTCTGCGACGTGACCATGAGTTTGTACGGGACAAACGTGCAGCTTTCCAAAAGATAAAGACATTACCAGGGAGCCAGGACCTCAGTTGGCATTCTTTTACATAAGCAAAGACCTCACACTGCAAGTGGATGCCTCCTAAATATGGGTTAGGTGCAGTGTTGCTGCGGGAAGGTAAACCACTCGCATATGCCTCAAAGTCACTCACAGACATACAAATTGAGATTGAGAGAGCTCCTGGCTATCCTCTGGGGTTCTTTCAAACTATAGATTTGTAATTCTGATATGTAGTTCCTGCATATAGGTGCTAGGGGGCAATGGGTGAATGGGATATGATGCAGTGTATGCAAAGGGATAATGGAATAAAAATGAGAACCGCATGTTGAAGCTGCTCCAAGACTCTAGTCATCTTTTCACAAATAATACAAGGTTAATGGAATGTTTGTTTGGTCACAGTGATGATGTATACATTCTAATAAATGTGAACTCTATGTAAAGCATAACATGTTATATATACAGGTGATCTGATTGGTCCATCATGTGGCTGTGGATGTTACTTCCTGTCAGTCTGGCAGTGTTTGGAATAAGTGGGCTTTGGATTGTGTGAGTATCTTTGTTTCACTCACTCTTTACTAAATCCTGTTATTTTTATTTGACCCCTTTCTGCATTTGTTTGTGTGCAGGTATGTCATGGCAGTGTTCAATAACTCTGTTAATATAACTGAAGAATTCCCTTACATCAGGTATGCATGTAGCCTATCTTAAAGTGGAGTTGTACTTGACTAAGATGAGTATTATTTAGGAATTTGTTGTACTATTTGAACTGAATACTTGGTACTCCTACTTGATTACTTTTATGAAGCATAAATTATACCTTCTGCTGATGACAAATCTCATTTAGGCCTCCAAGTACAAAGTGCATGTACTGTTATAATGTCTTGTCTTTTCATTTTGTTCAATTGACTGATCTTGCCATCAAATCTAAAATGTCACTTATCAGTGACATCCATTTCAGTACACCATATTCGGATGTGATTATGGTCATTCGTTCTAGTGAAGAGACATCTCATCAATCAAAATCTTAACGTTGAGAAAACTGTTAAATTGTACCTCTTTGAATTTGCAAAAATCTTTCCCGATTCTAATTGATATGCTGTCAAGCTTCTTGATTAATACCAAAGTATTTAATCTTCCTCAAGAAACGTTCTCCTCCAGTATTAACTTGCTGTGTGTCTGTAAGACATTCCAGAGCCAGTAACACACAAATGTATGGGTTTTGAAAATATATAACATTGAAAATCCATGAATATTGCTTCCTCTAGTACGTGTGGCTCATACACCCCCCAGAGCTGCCTGTTTTCTCAGATCTGCAACATTTGCTGTGTGTTGGGTGAGTCCTGTTATCTCGTTTTGAACATGAAAAGGCCTGTATTGTACCTTCTGTGTGACGTCTTTTTCTTTCTTTAGCTCTAAAGATTGTCAGGATCAGATATCAACAGATCCGGGATTTGGGTTGTGAGTCTTCTTTAAATACAGCCGGTCTGGTGCTTGGCATCATCTCTTCCATTGGCATTTCCGTTTTAGGAAACTTCCAGGTACAGTTTGCATGTGGACGAATGAAAGTTACTTGATTACTTGCGAATTGTGCTGTGCTTATTTGTGGCTGCTTTTGAATTAAAGTCCTGATATACTTAAAGTGAAATCAAAGAACGAACTGGTATGACAGCAATTCATCCTTTGACATGGAACTCTTCTCTGGTTCATTTCTTCTGCACAGTCTGTCGAGGTCAGGGTCAGATGCGAGTGATAACATGAACACATCGGAAAGTTGTTTTATAGTAGAAACTAGGGGTGGGGGGGGGATTCAATTTTACAGAGTTTTAGTGTCAGTTCTACATTGAACTACTATATATATAAAGTTGAATATAATTATGCAATGAATGGGAATATTTGTGGGTCGCGAAAATGCCAAATATCTTGTTACCAGTAAACAGTGGCCTAGATTATTTTTAAATGTATCTAGTCAAGGACTATTTGACGTAATATCATTTTTATATATTTTCAGCTTCAGAATCATGAATATTTTTATTCTGGTGTCACCATTGGGTTACCAGCTCCAAGTTCAAGCCTATTCATTTCCACCCCCAAAGTAATACCAAATTTAGCATGTCTTGAAGTATCGGAATAATATCGTATCATGACTTCACGTGAAAGCTAGATCAACACTTTCATGGTTAAAACTGTAAAGCTGCTTGTTTTAAAGCAACATTAGATGCTTTCTTAACTGCTGTTTTCTTACCACTGTCATTTTTGTTGTTCATTTCATTGTTGAGAGGAAAGCGAGCAGCACATATTCATTTTCATCTAAATGCCACTCTTAGCAGAGTGTGCGGCGTTGGGATGTTCACTGAGTATACCGGTGAAAAGATGTTTCCAACTTTTTTACCCCTAAAGAATGAAAAATAACATTTGCTGTGAGCTGTGTTGGGGAAAGTTACTTTAAGGAGTAACGCAATATTGTAGTGCATTGCTTTTAAAGTAACTAATTGCGTTACTTGGTTACCTTTTATGTAATGTTACATTACTTTTTCTCATCTGGCTTGGCTGTTTGTTTTAGAACAACAAAAGTTCTATTTTTGCCAAATGTAAAGGTCCTTTCACCCCAGAAGTGCCATGAATAAGCCTTGGGCTGAAAGAAATGCTAATTCACACCTGTACAGTAGAGAGCGCAGCTCAAACAAAGAAGCCTTTCAGCTGTGCTACCATTCCGGAGTACAGAAGAATAGGATGCAGGAGAAGTAGTAAATGCATGCTCGCATTTAGTCTAGAACTAGTCTGGAATAACCATCGTGTTTACACAGCACTAGTCTTGTGTAGCCAGACCTTCAGACGGACTGCAGATCACAGGTTTCATTGGCCAAGGACTGCCCAGGACGTTTGACTGACATGTGACGCCACCAATCACGGTTCGTTTTGTTCATCGTGTTTAGGGTTGTGAAAATGTAAACTCGACGTCCCTACAATAACAAGAATTCAAGAATGTTCAAGTTTAATGCAACAATGGAGGTGCGAACTTCACATGCTTTTGAAAATCCAGTGTTTAGTTTATCCTGGAAAGTGCTAATTTTCACAGTTGTAAACACGACAGGATTGTTCCACAAGGCGGTTTGGCGTCACTACATTTGTTTCCAGGTGGATTGTTAAAGAATGCGACATGCACGTGTCCTGGACATCAGAATTCAACCAACCAGATGGCGACTTCGAAAATCCAGTGTTTCCAGTTAAGTGTGCCATATGCATCAGACGTTCAGCCAACGGTCCGTGGGTGTGACGTCTGAGGCTGAGACTAACGGCGCACATAACGCCTTTGCACTCCCGATTCCTCTCAAGATGAGGACAGGAGATGTGTCTGTCAATAACTGGGAAAACAAAGTAACTTGCATTAATTAATTGGAAAAAGTAACTCATATTTTTGTTGTAAGTGTTACTTTACTTGTTACTTAAAAGTCATCTGATAACGTAACTTGCGTTACTTGTAATGCATTACCCCCAACACTGTCTGTTAGTACATGAGGGCCTTTATTTGCATTACATGCATGATTTAAATCCGTGTGTGTCCTTTCAGCAATCTGTTTTGATGGGGATTCATCTGGTTGGGGCGCTCGTTGCCTTCTTCCTGGGTTTGGCTTACTTCTGGATCCAGGCTTGGCTTGCATACCACTGTCCGCCGTCACGTGACCGCAGGTGGGTGGTGCCTCTGCGTGTCCTCCTCTGCAGCCTGTGTACTTCTTTGGTCCTCTGCAGTATCCTTCAGCTTTCATGGACGATGAAACTTCATAACTGAAATGAGAAAAATGCACTCATTTCATTAAATTTTATCATAAGTGTTAATTTGTTGTCCTTAACCCTCTTCTCAGTGTTTTTTCTCTATAGCTTAGGGTTTCCCTCTGAAGCTGCCATGTGTGAGTGGGCTCTGGTCATGTGCTTTTTTGTACTGTTTGGGATTTTTGCAGCAGAATTCAGACACATTGACTGTCACAAGCTCACCGTACAGAAGATGGGAATGAAAACCGCCTGTGATAGTGGTGTGTGGACATTACAGGAGATTCACTGAGGAAGAGCTGGCAAATTGTGGCTGTGGTAATCAGATAGATATACATACAACTGGAACAAACTCGCCTTATAGTATGGACACAATATTGGACTATAACCTGCACAACATTGCTAAATGCACAAATACACACGTGATGTGAAGCACTCGCATTTTACACCACATTTGGAGTTGGGTTTTACTGTAAAAAATTATATTGCAGAAATGATATGCTGAATTCATGAGCAACACTGTTTACACATTATGTGCCTTTAAGATAATTGTAGTGTATAAAGTGAGAGGATAATCAATGTAGTATTTCACTTATGTTATTGCAGTACAACAAACTGTTATACCTCAAACTTGAACTCTTTGGTCTGTTTTGTAGCCTTAATGACTTTGTTTACGTAATGCTATTAAATATATTCTGTTGTAATTGAATTTTAACTGACCTTTATAAAAAAAAAAAAGCTGTTATTGATTATAAATAAATAAATAAATGTGACTTAACAATTTCTGAGTTGCAGTCTACAAAGTGAATGGTTAAAGCACACAAATATGATGGCATTTTATTTAAGTAATTCACCATTATAGTTGCCCTACAGTTTAAAGTCAGCATAAAACTGAAGTTGTAATATTGTGACAAGTGAAACTGCTTCTTGAACAAGTGAAAAATCTAGGGTGGGTTGATTTTGTCCATTGGGATGTGATTGGACAGTTGTGGTTCGCTAATAGCTGGGTTCTGAAAGTAAAAACTTCTGAGGTTCTTAATCGATGGTATTTGCTTCTGTTGAAGCTGTGAGCCAACATCATTTCAACTGAGTTTTCCACCCACTCCCATGAATCGCCGCAAATGTAAACAAGTCGGTCTTCCTACACTCTCAATAGTTAAATGTGTATATATAAATATATTTGCATATTTTGGAAAAAATGTTAAGTGTGTAAAAAATAAATGATTTGTATGTGACTGGGCGGTGTTGTACAGTTGTTTTGTAATTCAGAACCGGTAATGCATGTGGGGTAGAGCAAACTTTGAATTCACTGTTAGCTTGTGAAGTTTCTCAGGATAAGATAAAATCAATTAAATTTGCAATGAAAGAAATCGGGATGAGGGATCGGAGGTGGTTAAATATACTAGACCATTAGAAGTTAGATTGTTTATTGCATACTAATTCAAGTTTGGTGAACTGCCAGTTTGTTTATTATTATATTTTTATATGATCCCAACTGGAACCAATGTTGAAAAAGTGGGGGAGTGCACTCCATTGCTGTGGTGTCATGTGAGAAGAGAAGCAAAGAGGGAGGGGAAGTTATTTTGATTGAAGATCACAAGGGCACATGAATTGAAAATATGGACGGATAAATCATTTATAATAAACACTGCAATATTCTGTAGAAAAAAACTCTATTGTGAATTTTGATTTCATGTTGACTTTAACTATGTAATGAAAGTGATTTTACGTGAAATAGACACCAGGGAGTGCTCTGGGGCTGAGGTTGGTTGTCACATTTGTGTCACTTTGTTCCGCTCACAGGTAAAATGCATATTGTTGTAGAAGGCCACCTCCAAATGTTATTTTAATATTTTTAATTTAGGCTTAATGTGAAAATGAGAAATACTTTATTACATCTCACTCATAGATTATCTGAATGGCACAATCTGGGCTGTTATGTATAAGCCAATCAAATAAGCCAGTGAATTTGGACACAACAGAGTTGGACATGATTTTTCAGATGGGAAACGGCAGTAGGGAGCAGTCTGTGCGTCTCATGATGACATTCTTTCACATACACATTGCTCTCAATGGGTGGGGAAAAAAACACAGAGAACAAAAAAGGAGAGAGGGACACAAGGGGGCAAATGAAGGGAACTTAAAGGCATGTTGAAAAGTCCTGGGAATCGGTTATTTCTTTCTCTTTTCTATTTTAATATCCTTTCATGATCAGTGTTTTTCTAAAAATCTGAGCAATCTCCTTTGAATATCCGCTTGTTTTGTTTTCTGTATTTTTGGCGATCAGAGTCAACTGAATAATGCTGTCAATCCAAACATTGATGTACTCGACGCTAAAGATTTAATATAAGATACAGTTGGTTTGTAATTCAGAAACTGGTAATGGATGTAGGGTAGCAAACTTTGAATTCACTGGTAGCTTGAAGTTAAACCAAGATAAAATCAATTAAAAGGAAACAAGGATGAGATCAGTGGTGGTTAACTATATTACTAGACCATAAGACGTTTCATTATTTATTGCATTCATTTAATTTTGGTGAACTTTGACCTGCCAGTTTGTAAAAGATGAAAACATGTTTGGCCAATAATGGTTCTAAACGTCAGTTTATAAACAAAAAAGAAAATTCAGTGCTATTGTTTTTTTTTTCGTGGTGAGAAAATTGAATTTTTAAACACCCAATGAATCAGAAGAGACAATTTTAGTTTTTTACCTATTGCGGTATTTATCCGTGCACATCTTTGTTTTGTTAATGTGCCCTTGTAATTTTTTAATCAAAATAATTTTCCCTCATTCTTTCAGCAACGTCTCTTCTCTGATTAAATGTTCACTGATACGAGGGCGGGGCAACCTGTCACTCACATGACATCACAGCAATAGCAAACCACACCCACCCAATCAATTCCCCATGGACAAAAGTCCCGCCCCACATTTTTACTTGTTTGAGAAGCGGTTTCACTCGGATATACACCGCAATAAAGATGAAAAGACTATCACAACTTCTGTTTTATGCTGACTTTATGATTTATTAATTAAAAGGATTCAATATCATAGATTGTTGCTATCATAAATTTGTTGCGCAGTAATATCACACGCTCAAAGCCTAGTGTGACCGCACCTTTTCTCTCCTAGTCAACCAGACAGTGTTACAGACTAACATCTTTATGCACCATGAAATTCACACATGGCATAACTGACCTTTTTACTGACTTGAACAGGCATTTAATTCAGAGGCGAAGCCAAAGGGCTCTGGTGTTAGATATGGGGTAAGTGCTGTGTTTGGCTAAAGGGCATCAAGTCTGGCTGGCTCTTATGTAATTCCTCGGAGTCTCTATCAAGCGTGCATTTGTTCTATCTTTGTTTTAAAAGCGCAGGAGGCCGCAGGTCCAACGTGCCTTTTACCTCAGCCGTAATCTCTGTTCGCGCCTGCATTATTCCAGATTATTCTTATCCCTTGCACAACTCCTGCTGCACAACAATAGCACTGCCGTACTATCTGCAAAGCAAACGGCCTGCCTGCCACCTCGTACACACACGGCTTATCAGCAAACAGCCAAATCCTGCCCTGAATGAGAAAGCAGGAGTACGGAGGAAAGCGAGTGTAAAATGTTCCAGAGGCATAAAATCTGATTTAGGCCTAAAAATCTTAATATCCTCGATCCATAATCTAACAGGTCTGGAATTCCCCAGCTGTTAGGAAAGAGGGAGCGAGGGGGCAAAAGTCGTGCCGCTGTATCCAGCGAGTGGGCATCTCCAGTCATGATCTCATCCCGCAGTGCTGGCACTCTCAAGCGGAGAGCTGCCCTTTTACTCAAAAATGCCAAGCGCACCACATTCCTACACACGCTCTGAAAAGTCCCTAATCGCTGAGATACACATTCAAGCAGCCCATTTGCCCTCTCTCAGAGAACAATCAGACAAGACTTAATTATATAATTATATGCGCCCAGATCCCACAGACCGACAAACTTTGTGTGTGACTCTGCACAAGGTTTATTCGAGGAGAGGAGAGAGCCACACTCATCTGCTCGTGGGTGAACAGAAAGGATCTTTATCAGAAGTTATTATTTGTCTCTTGTGTGATTCTCTGTGTCCATATTTCTTATGTTATTCTGTATAAGTAACACTTTAGTGTGCTGCAGTGATGTACTTTTTTTAGGCCAACTCGGAAGTTGGCGTCATCTTGGTTCACGTGACAAAAACCTAATTGGATTTTTCCATTGGTTTTTGGATTATTGAAGAAAACAAACTGTGCGTACAACAAATATTTATGAAATTTGAAGCCTGAGATCAAGTTAGCTTATAAAAGAAACTATTTGGATTTTTTTTTAATCTACAAGTTTGAAAGGTTGAGTTACAATAGAATAGGCAAGACTGCAAGCAAACGAAATAAGACTGTGAAAGCGGACTAGTGAGTAGCTGAATTTTCTTGTTTGAAGTGAAGACTTTTATTGTCCCTGTCCCATTTGGCCACTTGTTAGCAACTGCCTTTGTGTAAGAGCTTAAAAAAAACATGAGTGGGGTATTACTGATGCATTTTATGTCATAGAATCAAACTTTAAAGGGTTAGTTCTCCCAAAAATGAAAATTGTCATTACTCACCCTCATGCCGTTCTACACCTGTAAGACCTTCGTTCACCTTCAGAACACATTAAGATATTTAAAACCGTTCATGTGACTACAGTGGTTCAACTTTAATGTTATGAAATGACGAGAATACTTTTTGTGCACCAAAAAACAAAATAACGACTTTATTCAACAATATCTAGTGATGGACGATTTCAAAACACTGCTTTGAAGCTTTACGAATCTTTACGAATCTTTACGAATCTTTATGAATCTTTTGTTTCGAATCAGTATTTCGGATCGAGTATCAAACTGCCAAAGGCTCGTGAACCATTAACATTTCAAAACACTTATGACATAAGGAAACCTTGTTTACTGAAATCATGTGACTTTGGCAGTTGATAGGTGCTCCATTAATTGTTTTAAATATATCTCTATTAGCTTTCTGGGTATTTGAAAGTGTAAATTAACTTGCTGGCAATGCAGGCCTCACTGAGCCATTGGATTTGATCAAAAATGTCTTAGTTTGTGTTCTGAATATGAACAACAGTCTTACTGGTGTAGAACAACATAAGGGTGAGTAAATAATGACAAAATTTTCAATTTTGGGTGATCTAACCCTTTAAACAAAAACATTCAATTAACCCAATGACTTCAGGACAATGGAACCAATTGCAAATATGCTAACTTGTTTCTGGGTTTAAGGACTCAATTAATTCCTGTTTTCACTCACTCGACAAATCTTCTAACTTTTTTTTTTGTTCTCTTTCTTTCTACCCCAAAGCTTGTACTGCTTGGGCACTTGACCCATAAAAAAAATTCCCACCTCCCAGTCCAACACAATACCTCTCCTCTCTTAGGACTTCAGTTTAGCTGTTCCCAACTCAACTCAACTGTAGTACATCTCAATCATCTCAACTCCATCTCAAACTGAGCTCCACCTGTTCCAACTCAAGTCAACTAATTTCATTGCATCTCATCTCAGGCCAGAGATGCTGATTTTTTTCTGCTGAACACAAGAAGATATTTTGAGAATTTCTGTGGGCTCCAGTGTTGTTTGTAGGTTTATCAAAATATCATTTCGGGTTCTTCAGAAAAAAGAAATGCGTACAGGTTCGTAATGGCATGACATGAAGATGAGTAAATGATGATCATTTTCATTTTTTGGTGAACCAATTTCTTTTAAGTCATGCCAGTGGACCTCAAGTCATCTAATGCCATGTCCTCACAACTCTGCTCAACTCCACATAGGAAGAAGTATTGTGTTGGACTGGGAGGTGGGGGTTTTTTGGGGTCAAATGTTCCAGACAGCTATCAGAATGCATTGAGAGAGAGGAGAAAGGGAGTGGGTGAAAGAGAGAGAGTTAAAAAGTGTAAAATGCACAAAATGACATAATAATTATGATTGTTGGCGTATGGATAAAGATAATCACGCATGGCCACAGACATTTATGACCTCTGTGACTGATAAAGATCCTTTCTGTTCACCCACACGCAGATGAGACTGGCACATGCCGCTGTTGACTGCTGGCTTGCTGTCAGATCTCCCAGTATGTGTTCCTCTGTAGGACACTTATCAGGACACAACAAGCTTTTATCATCACTTTTGGACTTCAGAGGAGATTAGAAAGTGTTTAAATTCAGTTCAAACTCTGCTCACTGAACTGAATCTGTATCTTTCTCCTTTTTCTGGGGTTGTTGGTGCAATAAACAATAATTACCCACTGAGGGCAGAATATGGGTGTATCTGAGTAAGATATTCCTTTTTAAACATCTAAAGCTCCTGGCTTCTCTGGCTTGGTTGAAGCAGTCATGTGGTTCATCAAAGTCCTCTGGCTAGATCGGGCTCTTGTTTAGTGGTAGACACAGGGTGCATGTGTGCTTTGAAACGTCTGTGCCTCAGGCTCTTTGCGTTTGTGTTTGATGTGTGGCGTGGTAGTGGTTTCACATGGATCTCAGTGGCTTTAAGATGAGCATGTTTCGCTTTCTGGGAAAATAGAGCAGTTCAGAGTAGGTTTACATTTCGGCATATTGTACTGTCCTGTTCCTGAGAATGTGGATGGTGTTTATATCAACAGGTGTTGGACAGGATACTTTAAAGTATCTTAACGTGTTTTTTTTTTTTTTTTTTAAAGATGCAATGTGTGATTTTTTGCTGTCCCTAAAAACCACTTGGCCAGTGTTATATACTTCGTTCAGTTGAGTATCCAAAATATTTCCAAAATATCCAAAATATTTCCAATTATTTGTAAATTGCAAAAAAATCGCAATTTTAACCAAGGATCCGGGACATAAGGGAGTCGCCTATAAATGGCGTCATATCCTTGTTTCCGGTTTTATTTTGTAGAAACCATGGAAACACCAAAGATGATTTAATATTACATGTGGGAACACAGACAAGGGAACATTTCCTTTGATACATTTATAGACAGAAAACTAATTATTGTTATATAGCGCAACATGTTTAATCTTATTGTTTAAATCTAATTTTCTTGATTTTCCGAGATTACCATGGCTTTGTCATGCCTCAGAGAAAAACACTGATTATGCTATGTTAGCTACTTGACACATGACTGTGGCATTAGAGCTCCACTGCTCACGAGGCGTGTGTTGCCTTCGTTCACGCCGGGGCCTCGTTCAGCTCCTACAACACTCGGTGCTGCTCTCCTTCATACTATAGTAATGTTAATAAATGCATCCATGAGCATGATTTCTGCCTGAGTCCCATCCTGGTTCTTTTCCACTGACTGTGAGGTGAAGACCACATGTCCCATGATTCCTCGCTCAAACTTGGCATCATCAAGCGATGCCTTTGTTTTGAATAAACGACCGCTAGCAGATGAAAAACGACATAGTACACCTTTAAGTTGCACACATTGCAGAAAACAGTTATGTTGGCTTGACAGGGAACAATTTATGTAAAATAATTTTGCTCCATAAATTAATACCCACATTGGTCAAGAAAGCTTGCTTAATTTACCTTTTAATTGGTTAAAATTAAGGGTGTTCTGATCAGGATTTTTGGGACTGAATACTGATTACTGGGAACAGTATTGCCTGATACTATCACCAATGCCAAAATAAAAAATTCTATTCTTAACAACAAAGTATTTCAAGTATTAAAAAAAATTAAGAGATGAGAAAAAATCATCAATTGACAACTCTTTATTTATTGGGAAGAAACATATTCCATTCCCTCGCTTAGAGGTTAATAGGAACCGCTTAGAGCTTAACGAATATAGCATTCCTGTGAAATAAATAATTAAAATAAAAACAGAACAGACTACTATCATCAGAAAGTAATCAAATATAAAACAACACTGCATAGTCTTCTGTATAATTAAATATAGATTAATCCAACTAAATCTATTCAATAGCAATGAGTGATTTTCTCTGTCTTTTCTTGTTTGATTTACATTAATGAAAGACGGCAGCAGAAATATAAGGCTGCTGTCACTTTAAGATCGAATGCACGCCATGGATCCAATATACTGTTACACATGACTTACTTCTCAACTGTTTATGTTCACTTAAGGCAGAACCGATGGTGTTTAAGTGAATACTCACCAAGCCAGGCATTTTGACATGTTTCTGTGTATATTTAACTGTTTAAGCACAAACCCGAAGTTCAAAGTTTTGCTTGTCCATGGTCCACTCCGTCTCGGAGCACAGAAAGCCACTTGGAGAATCTCTTTCAAGGCTTAATGCAGTTTTAATAACTCTTTTTATTATCGAGCACATCCTGCAGTTTAGCAACAGCAGACTTAAGGAGGAATGAAAGTGCACCGCTGTGAAGGAAAGAAATTCACTAAAATTGCACAGCCCAAGTTTCTTGCTGTCTTTACAGTGTCTCTGCTCTCCACAAAGACACTGCAAATGTATTTTCCTTTTCTGACACCTGAACTGCCATTAGTGATGTTAGACTCTTGAACAAATCATTCTTTTGAGCCAGTTTATAGGAAGTAACCAGTTGTGCATATAGGAAGTAACCATGTGGCATGTACTTGAAATATGCTTATGACTACTGTTATTAAACAACATTTTATTAAAACCGGCAAAAACCTTTCTGTCGAGATATGTAAATAAATTTTACTATAGTTTGTGCATGCAAATTATATTTTAAGTTGTTACTAGATGACTGTTTTTTTCTTTCTATATAGCTGTCTTTAGTTTAGACATGTAGAACATATCTGAAAACTTTTAGGAATCTTATCCCAGATGTAGCTAGGATACTCAATACTGGCCAGTCATATCCGACATAAAGGATCCACAAATGAAACTGTGACCATAAACACCATTAACTTAAGTGAATGAAAGGCAATAATCATGAATTCACACAAATAACTTTTTATTTGAATGTTTCAATATGCGTTGACACAAATTACTTTATGTGAATGTTTAATGTAACAATGAGTTGTTAGAAAAGAAATGCGTGATGTAAGAAACCAATAAATCGGTTTTTGAATAGGTTTCATTGATCCGAAGTATCCGAAAGAACCGGTTTGTGGAAATGAATCAGAATTTACATCACTACCTTCCATAGTGAATGTAGAGAAGCAATTTTAGCTTCTCGTGAGTTTTGCATCTTCTTTTCAGCCATTTATAGTGACCAGTGATCAAACTATATAAAGCTATTATTGGCTGATAACTGTTGCTGCCCAATTAATCAGAGCACCCTTAGTTAAAATCTAAAATGTTGATTTCAATGAAAAATTAAACTGTTTCTGATTGAAAAAGTTCAAATAAATGTTCATCCATTCTCTGTGATAACCTTTGCAAGACGTGGCGTCTTGCAAAGGTGCGGTTGAGACCTTTTTCTTTGAATACTGTGACCTTTTTGCCAGACCAGATGCCTTAAGGAGCAGCTACTGGAAATCTCAAGCATGTTAGATATTATAATGAGGAATTATTCCATTATGTAACCATGATGACATTTCAAAACCATCCTGGAGGGACATTGGTTCCAAAATTAGATCTAGGTGTTGTGTCTACACCGTTGGTATAATTAGGGTTAAATTATTTTTATTTTTATGGTTTGTATAATTTGGAAAATGTGGCCAAATCCTTGAGGGTTGATGTTTTTTTCACCCACATTGGCCTTTTCGAAACATAGCAACTGATTGGTGCATGTCAGGTTTTTCATTATCATCTTGTGATATTTTGCCCCAACGATATGCAGCATTAAATTTGGATGCATTTTAAGTCAATCCTATGATGATTCATCATCAAGACATCCAGTCCGAAAACAAACCCCTGGGATATGGAGCGCAGCTCTCCCAGGCTACAAACCGCTCACGTCATACAGACTTTCCTCGTTCTAAAAAAGACAAGCTCCACTCTTATTAGCCGACTGCAGTCCACTAAAGGATGATGTTGAGAATAATGGAATAGAGGTCTGTGTGTGCTGACCTTTCCGAGCTAAACTTGGCCTGCCGGTGTGAATGTGCTCCTAGGGTCTATTGTGTTCACAGCCGTTATCATTGTATTGCAGTTTCCTCTGTTCGAGAGAGAAAGAAAGGGAGAGAGAGAGAGAGAGAGAGAGCTAAAACTGGTGCTTGATCTTAGACATGCTGAGGTTGTTAGAAATCTGGAAACATAATTGATATTAACAAGACTATTTTAGATTCCTGAGGAAGGTTGATTGGTACACCCAGCTCCGGATTGTCTAATCTTTTGATTTTAATGAAAAACCTTCCTAGAGTTTTATCACTCGAATGATGTTCTTCCAGTGCTCTTTGGACATTTTAATGCAGGACACTTGTGCCAAGGGTCCTGGGAAGACTATAGAGCTATAGATGGCACCCTTAGAAATGAAAATGAGTTGATTTTGGATTGAAAATCTTTGTATGTATTTTCTTTGTACTATTTGAGTGCCTTGGGACTTTCTTAATGTGTGAGATTGAATGAAACTGCATCTTTCATTAAGAGTTTCTACTAAAACTTAGGAGGAAGAAAAATAGAAACAGATCATTTTATGGCAATTTAATGAGACATCACTGACTTTTGGTTCCAGACTTTGGTATTTTGGTAAATCTGAAACCATTTTGTGAGATCCCATCTGAGACGCATGTGACATTACTAAGGTCTTTTTCTCAGGATACAAATCTAAGCATTGAACTCAAGGGGACTCGTTTGCTCTCCATGTAATTTCATTGCTGTCTAGAAGAAATAGAGGTAACACTTTACGAAAAGCTTTAGTTTGTTAAAATGGTTAATGCTTGTACAGTTTAACATTAAAAACATTCATTTTGATGCTCCTCATTTTTAAGTTGCTTTGGATAAAAACATCTGCTAAATGAACAAATGTAAATTCATTCGGTGAGACCATGAATATCCCTTTTTTTTTTACAGCATTAATTAATCTAGTGTTCATTTATAACTGTGTACTGGTCTATTAATATTAATGTACTGGTCTATTAATATATAATATTTTATTCATAAAGGATGCATTAAATTGATCAAAAGTGACAGTAAAGACATTTATAATGTTACAAAAGATTTCTATTACAAATTTATGCTTTTTGCTTTGTATTAAAAAAAAATAAAAATCCACAAAAATATTAAGCGGCACAACTGTATTTAAACATTGATAAATGTCTCTTGAGCTTCAAATCCTCATATTAGAATGATTTCTGAAGGATCGTGTGACACTGAAGACTGGATTACTGAAAATTCAGCTTTGCATCACAAAAATAAATTACAGTTTAAAATGGGAAACAGTAATTTTAAAGTGTAATCACATTTCACAATGTTACTGTTTTTACTGTGTTAGATTACATAAATGCAGCCTTGGTGAACATGAAACTATTCTAAATTTAAAATTAAAAAATGTATAAATTCTTTCAAACTTTTGAACTGTAGTGTACACTGTCATTCATTGCTAATTCGTGATAAAATAATGTAATGCACTTTCTCATATCTTTAATGTTTAAAATATGTTTGCGTATGTAAAAATATAAACATGTTAAAATTAATAAATACTGTAAAGCTTCCATTCATTATTTTCTGATGCCTAATTTGTTTTTTAAGGTTTTTTTTATCAATCAATGAATTAATCAATGTTTGTTTAGAGCACATTAAACACAACTGAGGTTGACCAAACTCCATAAAAGAATTAGAATGAATTATTAAAAAGGAACAGATAGAGAAATATAAACAAATTAAACAAGCAACACAATAAATAATATACAAGAGGGACCCAAAATAACATACCTGGGGAAGAATAAATGTGTCTTTAAATAGGATTTAAAAGCAGTGATGGATGGTGTATGTCTAATGTAAAGAGGAAGATTATTCGATCCAGCGGTCGACTTGAGTTTAACAGTGAGTAAGCCTAGGTCACATGATCTTAAGTTTTTAGAAGGATTTTACAGGAGCAATAAATCAGTTAAATATTCAGGTGAGGTTTTATAGACTAATAATAAGAGTTTAAAGTCAATCCTATACTTGACAGGGAAACTGTGATGACTCATTTTAATGGTCATCAATAATGTAAATCCTGCAAAGCTTTTTACATTTAATTTGTTTTTTAAATGTATGTACATTTATAACACTATACATAGTATTATATTATCGTTGCATTAAATGACAAAAAACTAGTTAACGATCCTGTGAGGGTTTTTCCCTCTTTTCGAAAGTTATGAAAACACTATTGTGGAGTTTTTCTTTTGCTATTTGTACAAATGGAAACACAAAAAATATATTTACCAAACTCTCATTCACCTCTATAAAAGTTTACCCAACCATGACGACTTCCGCTTCCGAGAAACCCGGAAATGTGAAAAGTGTCTATAGGTGTAATATGGTCATTTTTGTACTTCCCTTTTGAGCAGTCTAACAGCTGCGTTTTGTACCAGCTGCAGAGGAGAAATTGAGGACTGAGAAACGCCAAAATACAACGAATTACTATAGTCAAGCCGAAATGTATTGCTGTTTCAAGATTGCTCATAAAACGGGCTTAACTTTAATAAGAAGGTGAAGCTGATAAAATCAAGACTTGATGACAGCAGTGATCTGTTTGTCAAACTTTAAACTGCTGTCAAATTAGATGGGGCAAGAAAGCTGAGATCAAAAACCAAAAACTCTGTTGACTGAATTGAATAATGAATTGAATATCTGTTCAAATTTCCCTTAATTTCTCTTTTTTTTCTCGTGGGATAGAAAGAACAAGAAACGGAGGCAGTGAGTGAGAATGAGATGCCATTGGCTGAGGAATTTTGGCACTGTGTGAGTCTGTCCACCTGCAGATTCTCCTCACAATCCCTTTCACTCAAAATACGCCCACAGGCCTACTCTCTCTGCTCCACCAACAGGGGGCGCACTTGTGCTCGGTGGTATTTGCGTGACTAATTTCACACTCTTCCCCTGCCCACTCGCTGCTTCACTGTCTCTTTTCTCTGTCTCTCAGACAGATGTATGGACAAAGACATGGTGTCAGAGTGTGGGTGAGACGATGGGACTGTTGCCATTGGCAACCTGGATACCAACACAATGATGACCCAGGGAATACCCTGTGTCTAATGGAATAAATGGGGGCATTGAAGGAGAGGGAGACTGAGAGTGAGAGGAAGAGAGAGAGAGTTTATGTCTGACACATCAGAGGGACTGTATGAATTGAAGTCCACCATTGTTTGCTGTATGAGACTCCAGCGCGGATGACAAAGATGGACTGCTCCTAGACCTGTGTGTGTGTGTGTGGCCTTAAATCTGTCTACATCTGACCAAACTGACCCAAAGTCATGGTATTGTGCTGCTAGTTATACTCAATCTATGACATAATTCAAGATTAACCCCAGGCACTCATGATACACTGAAGTGATACAGGAGTTTTTTAAGTCAAGGGCTGAGATTTTACTTCCATTAACAACCTGTCAGAATTACAGATTGTGCTTTTAACTGGAGGTTTTAAAGCGTTTGGGGGTGTTTAATGGGTTTAAGGCCTTTCTGACACAGAACAGAATTATGGAAGAACAATAACTGGGATTAGAAAGTTAAATGGGAATGAAAAGAGATGCCATTCTACCATCCTAACAAAAATAAATCAATGCCTTGTTTTTTTATATAAATGTGTGTGTGTATATATATATATATATGTGTGTATATATATATATATATATATATATATATATACACATATATATATATACACAAAAACTAATATATATATATATATATATATATATATATATATATATTAGTTTTTATATATAGTTTTTATTTGTATATTTATTTTTCATTTTAATTTGCTTAAAAAGCACAAAAGCACATAAAATTGCTTCTAAACAAATTAAAATGAAAACTATAAATATACAAATATGTGTATATATATATATACACACACAGTTTTTATTTGTATATAATATAATTTTTATATCTCTAATTTTCATTTTAATTGTGTAATTTTAAAGTAATTTAAAAGTATGTGCTTTTGTCATTTTTAAATATTTAAATATTATTATTTAGTTTTAATTTATATACAGGTGCTGGTCATATAATTAGAATATCATCAAAAAGTTGATTTATTTAACTAATCCTATTCAAAATGTGAAACTTGTATATTATATTCATTCATTACACACAGACTGATATATTTCAAATGTTTATTTCTTTTCATTTTGATGATTACAACTGACAACTAAGGAAAATTACTTAAGACCAATACAAAGAAAAGATTTTTAGAAATCTTAGCCAACTGAAAAGTATGTGTAGCCTACAGAACTAGACTGAGAGATCATTTAAAGGCCTTTGCAGGTGTTTTGAGTTAATTAGCTAATTAGAGTGTGGCACCAGGTGTGTTCAATATTGAACCTTTTCATGATATTCCAATTTTCTGAGATACTGAATGTGGGATTTTCCTTAGTTGTCAGTTATAATCATCAAAATTAAAAGAAATAAATATTTGAAATATATCAGTCTGTGTGTGTATACAAGTTTCACTTTTTGAATGGAATTAGTGAAATAAATCAACTTTTCGACGATATTCTAATTATATGACCAGCACCTGTATGGACAAATATATTTTTGTTTAGAATTACAGTGTTAACTTTTTTTAGAAAATTAAACTTTTATGTTGATTACACTTTTATTCATCTCCATATATAATTACTTATTTATTTTAATTTCTCATTCATCCAAAAAGAAGGGACCATAAAGAAGTAGCCTACATTGTGGCAGTACCTCCTGACAGGGTTGCTTTGCAAGATGTATCTATTTTTGCCTAATTTATCCAAGTGGTTGTATCTTAACACATCCTAATATTTTGTTTCTGACAAGGTGTGTAACTTCTGTTTTTAAAGTGGTAGTATATTGTGTTAAGTGTTTCCTGTTGGCAAGATGTGCTAGGTTGTGGCTTATCCTGAGAAAGAAGCCCATTCTGTCAGGCAAGAATGACAGCTCAAACTGCTGGTAGATCATCGGTAATGGGTATGCTGGATTTTCAGAACACAGCTGGCATTAGCGTACATTAGCTGAGGTAGCTATTACAGTCAGCAATGGTGCACACATGATTTTTCAAATTCAATTTTACATGACTACCTCTGCTTTACTTTTCTGTGTTAGAAGACCTTTGACAATTTACCTCATTCAGAAATTCATCTGAAAAATGAATGTTCTTTTTGTTTCAGGAAAACAGACCCTTCTCAATGCGCTGTAGGAGATTACAGGCCAAGATAAAAGCACTTCTACAGCAAATTCGCACACGCCATCAAAGTTATCCTCCTATTGTTCTCCCAACACACAGGAAGCCAGCATGTTGTGTTATTGTTGGATGACAAGAAGACAAGTGAAGGAGAGGAACAGAGCTGAGAAAGAAAGTGGGACTTGAGAGGTGAGAGAGAAAAATCAGTTTGGTTCAGACATGCTTCTGCTACACTGAGAGATTCAGATCAGCTTTTTGCAATTGAACCAGATCTGTGAGGACAGTGAGATTCATCTTAGAACAGGAAGGTGCAGAGGATGATGGGAAAAACAGCAGCAGGCATAATGGTGGGGAGAGTGCCAGAAATTGATTGATGTCAGGCCTTTTGCATTGGTTGCTGTAGAGGTTTCTACTTTTTCCAGTTTGAGCCACCTTAGAGAAACCGTAATGGAAGTGAACCCAGATGGCAGAAACACACGACCACAGAGTGTTCTTTTTTTTCTACCCTAGGCTATATGGAACTCAAATTTAGCCAACAAATAGGAAGTATTTACAGATATAGCCCAATTTTATGTATCTGCTCTAACAGAAGTTTCATCCTCCTCAACTGCACCTCTAGGATAGTGTCTTGGATACTAGGATAGTGGCAAAATCCAGTGTGTTAACCCATGTTTGAATCAAAGTCTCATCATACTCAAGCCAAGCCGATCCTCAGTTATTTAGGACAAAGGTCTTCAACCCTACTTGTGGAGAACCTCTGTCCTGCAAAATTGATTTCCAACCTGCTTCAGCACACCTTCCTAGAATTTTCAAGTGCTGTTGAAGACCTTAATTAGCTGGTTCAGAGTTGTTTGATTAAGGTTAGAGAAACTCTGTAGAACAGAGGTTGAGTCTCAATCAGCTCCCTAGGTCAGTAGTCAGGGCACTGATTAGAGGGACGCCCATTTTAAAGGCTCTCTCAATCGCGAAACCATTTCAGTGCACTGAAATGTTAACGCTCTAAAAAGTCCCACAATGCATTGTGAAAACTAGGGAGCATCGATGCTCGATGTTCCCTTAATTCACTGCTCCGAATGTGTGTGCACTAATTTGGATGGGTTAAATGTAGAGGAAAAGTTCTGTACTGTACTTGGCCTTCACATCTCACTTTCACTTTAACAGAAGTTCTGAAGTGTGAAACGTAAATCATGTGAGTCATCTCACACATAATAACATGCGATTGATGTTTTTTGAAATTCAAACCATATTTCAGCATAAATATGCATCGCTAGAAAGGTAATGAACATAAACAGCTAACATTTCTGATTTATTTATGGCTAAAATGGTGCACATCATACATTTTAAATAACAGTAACATTCTGCTGTTGTTCATGAAAACCAGTAGTGATGTTGAACAATGAGGACGTTGTCATGCCGCCAGAAATACAGTCCCAATGTGTAGCCTTACCAGTGCCTGAATTCCTATACAAAACTGATTCACGACCTCGAAGCTGATTGAGACACAGATCCTGGGTATCCAGGAGCAGGGTTGAAGACTTTTGATCTAGGACTATCTAAGTACAGTGGTTTTCAATCCTGGTCCTGGAGACCCAATGCTCTGCTCATTTTGTGTCACACCTGATTCAGATCATTAGCTCATTAGGTGAGCTCCATGAACTAAAATAAGTGTGTCAGATAAAAGAGGCGTGCAGGGCGGTAGGTCCCCAGGACCAGGATTAAAACCACTGATCCAAATGCACACGTAATCACTGTAGACATGTCGATCCAGTATCATATTCCCCTTCTAATTAACCTCAAAGTAAAAGGTAAAATGAGCCACCTTCTATATTAAGAAGGTTAATATGAAAGACAAACAAATGGTGAACTCTTACCCTGAGATTTTTTACAATTTAGGTGTCCAATCCTGCTCCTGGAGATTGACCTTCCTTCAGAGTTCAGCTCCAACCTGCTCCACCACACTTGCCTGGAAGTTTTGAGTAGTCATGGTTTACCTTGGTTGCCTGGCTTGATCTAAACTCTGCTGCAATGTAAAACTATAGAAGCAGGATTGGACATCCTTGGGGACTAGAAGTTTCAAGCAGTCTTGAAGACCTTGATTACCTTGTTCAAGAATTTACTAAATAATGGGGGTTTAAGCTAAACTTTTAAAAAAAATGGTCTTCTAGGACAAGGATTGGACATCCTTGGGTTATTATTGTGGTCAATACTGAAATCACGATTATTTAACACGATTAATAGTGAGTTAAATGTTTAAAGTCTTATTTCATGATATGAGTAAATATTAGTGAAATTTTACAATTATCAAAAGGCTACTTCAGCAAAACTAATAAGCTACTAGGTTATCTAATGTCAGTAAAATGTCCTCAAAACAGTTACAGAAAATAAGTAAACTGTCAGTAATACAATAAGAACAAAGTAAACTAATTACAAATAAATAAAACAGAGCAAATATCAAATAAAATCAAATAAATCAAATAAATAGTGCTTTTTCTCTGGGTTTTTCAGGAAGATGTACTAACAGTGCTATTTAGATAGTCAACAGAAATCGAATAAAGTAATCAACTGTAAAATAATACTGCTGTAGTATACATTAAATATAGACTAATCCTTATTAAAACTACAAAAGTTATTCATTCAAGAGCAGTGAGTGATTTGATCTTTTTTGTTGTTTGATTAACATTAATGACTGCAGCAGGTTTATTAGGCTGCTGTCACTTTAAGAGCTACACGGATCCAATATACTGTTACACACGCGTTTTCTTTCTCTACTGTACATTCACTTAAGACACAACCGTCTGTGTTTACGAGGATACTTACCAAAACGGCATTGTGACATTTTTGTGTGTAGGCTATTTTACAGTTTAGCCGAAACCCACAGTATACTTTGCTTATGCACGTTCTGCAGCGCATGCACAGAAAGCCACCTATAGGGAACAGTATTTCTTTTGCGGCTTAATGCACTTTTAATAACACTGTTTAATATCAAACATGTCCAGCAGTAGACTGCATTTTACAACACTCACTTTTTTGGATGTTACGTTTGGCTTAGGAAGGAATGAAATCACACCGCTGTGAAGGAAACGATGTTGCGTGTGCTGGGCGAAATGCTGCAGCAGCACAATAATCATTGGAAGCCGATATTGAAAAATGAATTATGATTAATCGCACAGCTCTAGGAAAAGCAAAACCTTCAGTCTTTTGGTCAAGGCCAGATCTTGAGTGTAAAGACGATGAAAGGCTTGACCAAAACAACACCAATGTTTCTTATAGAACAGAAGAGGAAAAAGCCTGGAAGAGGATATATTCAGTTTTAGTATTTTTTTTATTATGCACCATTATGGAATTGAGTTTTAGACCCATATCTAAGATGTCTGGAGATTATATTGTATATTGCATTGTGCTGTATTTTGCTCTATTGAAGACTATTGTCTGGCCATCTCAGGGTCGTCTAAACTAGGCCAGTCAAGGCTTCTCTGCCCTCCCTCCCTGAGACGGTCAGACAGCTAGCATTGTTTTCACACACAATTTGCTTTGTGTTTGAGTGTGAGAGAGCTCTGCAACCCCACCGCGGAAAGCCTCAGAGAGAGCCCTGCCTTCAAGCTTGAAGGCTTCAAGAAAGCCCTTCCCTGCTGCTGGAACCTCAGCGAGCCCTGCCCTGACGTCAGCTAACTCCGTGTATTTCCTATCACTCTCCTCTCTTTTGCGGTTTAAAGCTGGTTTGATGGTCAAAACACTTGCTGGCCGGCTAGTATCACTCTTTTAAGAAAAGGTTCTATATAGAACTTTAAAGGGTTCTTTTTTTAAAATGTGATAAATTTGAATTAAATTTTAATAATTAAACAGCTCATAAGCATACAACTAAAAATTGAGATAACCTGTTAAATGATTGCATAATGCTTTCATGTTTCAGACATTTCTCTAAATTTTGGCATAAAGGGTTCTTTAAAATTGAGTCAAGAACCCAAAGAGTGTTTGGCTGTTCTGTTTAACCAAGTATGTCAAGGTTGTTTTAGCTAGTTAAGAACCCTGAAGGGGACATCAGCATTATTTGCATAAACTTGACAGTTTGATTGTAAGGGTCAGGTAGTTTAACCTTGACTGCTGTCCTGAATGTATTGCTTTATTGGCACCATTTTCTCCCTATCATTAGTATTAATTATTGTGATTCATTTTTAAAGTGTTTCTAATAATAATGATAATGTACTTTTTTTTTTTTGTAAAAAATGTATAACGATAACATTAATAATTAGACTTTTTTAACATCGCTCCTGCACAGCAGACATAACAGGATAGAGTTCTAAAACTGCTGTTGGCCCACTAAATAGGACAAACCAAGAACACAAGAACAGGCTATCCATCAGCAGAACAGGACAGGTCACAGGAAGTTGTTGTGCAAACAGGAAGGACAGAATGAAGAGTGGGAGATGACGTCTATATAGGAGGAAATACAACAGTGTACACCTGTTAGTCACTTTATCTGGAAGTGTTCTCTCTCTCACACACATAATTTTAAGTGTCACAGAGCTGCATGTGTTGAACTACACCTTTTGGATATATTGCAGTGGGTAGCATGCACTCCAAAATCCAATCATCATCATCATCATCATCCAAGCCAAACTGCAGGCCGCACATCCATGATCTGCAGACATGTAAGCCAGTGTTTGGAGTTGTGTCTATATGCATGTGTACAGTATACATCAGAGAGGAAGGTGGAGGGCTCTTGAGGAGGTGTGCTGAGGTCATGTGTTTCCTGGCAGAGGAGTAACCCTGCAGGCATGGAGGCATGAGGATATTAATACCACACATTGTGGAAGTCCCCCTCCCACATATACACACACACACACACACACACAGGAGAAAAGATAAAGAATACACATCCTCGATTGGTTTCGCGCCACTGTCATTGGTGGTAAACAAGGTCAAAAGTCACGGATCAAAACGGCGTACGTCAAGCAATCATGTATCTTGTATATCTTCACAGATATAGTGAACATTCATGTTTCTCCATTGCCACTGTCCTAAAGTGAGCACAATTTGTACTTTGTGATTACTGAGTGATGGGTTCTGGGTTTAGTTTACTGCAGTATTTTAGTGCCAGATATGAAGATTGTAGTTCATCTGAGTGAGACACATACACAATGGTTTTCAGAATATAGTTTGAAATATTTTCTTTTGTGTCCGTTGAGCATTAGATTTTATCCACGTCACAATGGTGGGAAACGCACAACAATACACTGTAACTGGGTCGACGTAGACGGCTTAAAATAAAGATAGATTGCAAGATGGCACGACTAGCATTCTGGCCAACTTTGACCTACAGACCTGAAATGAATTATTTTTATTTATTTAATAATTGTTAATACTTTTAATGTTTAACTTAATTTCCTAACCATAAGTATTTATTTCCGGCTCTTAGCTCTTAACACCTCAAGTTACGCGGCATGTTGAGCAAAAGCGACCTGTTCTAAGTGTTCAGACTTAACGGTTTTTGCCCTGCAGAAAATATCTCAGAAGGAGGGACTCTGGGTTTTTTTCAGAAGACATAGAAATTGCAGTAATAACATACTATTTTTCTATTTCATTTATTATATTATCTTAACAGGAAAAGAGTGTGAGAAATGCCAAGAATTGTTTATCCGTCGAGCACATCTATATCTGCAATGAACACAAAAATAGTGGCCTGAGGAGCTCAGCGTTTGGTTTGGCTTTCAGGAATATCAGTCAGATTGCTTGTCATTTACCGTGTTAAAATCATTTCTCATATGAGAAAGAAGAAGACCTGCACATTAACAACAATGCAAACACAAGTTGAATTCTAAAATGCTAGTAGGCTACAATACTAGTATACTAAGATATGGCGGAAATAGTAAGAATAGTAATTTAGCCACATTTACTAAAATGTCTAGATGTGCATCAAGTCATGTGACAATAATTTGCTCAGAAGACACTGTATTTAGTCACAGAACGATAGCTATGTAGAAACTGTAGTGTTGTGCAAATTTCTCAGTAATTTTTACGCCCTGCTGCATGCTATTGTGTATGCAGGGGTGTAAAACTTATGTCAAATTCCTACTCAATTTATTTAATGTTATTTTTATTTTTAAATAATTGAGAAACCATATGATATACTGCATACTTTTAATTCTACATGGGATTGGAATGGAGTAAAGTATCATTTTTACCTTGTAAATGTACGAGTATTCGGTTTTAAGACAACTTAAAGTACAGATTCCCCAAAAATTAGGTAGTGAAGTACTACTCAAGTACTTTACACCTCCAAGTGGATGTTAACACTGTATTGACCAATCGTCATCAAGAGCTAGAACTATACTTCTTATAACTAACATGGAACAAAGGGCACATGATTGTCAATTTAGAAGCTGTGTGAATCCAGCTTCAGTTAGTTTTGGTATGTTTGTGTGTGAGAATGTTGTGCATTTTTGTCTCTGTTTGGCTGGCATGGTGGGAGGAACACTGGGGGAGGGGTTTTTGTTGCTGGGGATTTTCCCAGCGAAACACTCACAGGCCTGAAATCAAACAGAAGGTCTCAATCTCACAGTCGTTCCAGTGAGACACCTGCAACCTCATCAAAAACTTGCTGCCATTGGACATCCTTGGCATAAGTTTGCTTGTGACAGCTTTATGACCAAGAGTAACTCTGTCAAAATCAAACACTGCAGAAATTCGTGTAGTTCATGGTTGGCACTCAACGTACACAATAAATGCGTGCGTGTCGGGCGTTTCTTCCAAGAAGACAAGGGAGCAAAAATAACTGCAAAAATAAAGCAATGGAAATATTATGAAATATCACATTGAAAATGAGGAAATGAGGAAAATGCAGTGGCTCCATCACGCTATGATTGGCTGTTCAAGGATTAGTTCACTTTCAAATGAAAATTACCCCAAGCTTTACTCATCCCCAGCCATCCTAGGTGTATATGACTTTATATGACTCATAAAAAAATCCATATTTAACAAGTTATAAGTAAAATATCTAGTTTCCGCCAGACCGCTTTCTATAGCCTATACTGTTTCTTTAGTGACATACTTGCCTGGCAGCAGAATACAGTGATTTTGGCTATTTTCGTGGATCCGTGTGAACGGAGATCGTTTTGACAATGTTGTCATCTGTATGTGAAGAACGCAAAGGAGAAACTTTTCAGTTTTTAGTACGTTGTTGTCGCGTAAATGTACCTGAATGAACAAATAATGGTGTTAATGGACAGACTAATTAAAAATTAAGGAAACAACTCCCCTACTTCATCACCTCTTTGTTATTCCACGTTTAAACCTGAAAACAGAATCTGTAAGGGGGTTTTAGAGAGCTTGGGGAAATTAAAGTTAGGCCTACATCTCCATATCTGTGAGCATCATGACACCTGCAGTGTTTACCGAGCTTTGATGACAGGTGATCCGAAAATTATTTGACTATTAAAAAAGTCAAAAAAAAGAAAAGCTGAAAATCAGTTCACAAATAAAATGTAATTATTTTGCAATAAATGTAAAAATGCTTAAAATGCACTAATGTATTGAGAAATATATTTAGTTTGAAATCAAAATGGACAGTTCTTGTTTTTTATTAAATATTGCAGTATAATTTATACTTCTTATAATATATTTATATGTGCACATAATTTTTTTTTAATTCAAGTGCCCTCATAGTTTTTAATCAAAATAAAGTCCCCTCCCTCTTGCAGTGACTTCTCTTCTCTGATGGGGTGTTTACTGATGTGATGATCGGACAACCTGTCACTCACATGACATCACAGCAAAAGCAATTCCTGATGGACAAAATTAAGTCCCGCCCTTGTTTGACAAGCCGTTTCGCATGGATATATGTCACAATAGGGAAGAAAAGACTACTGCAGCTTAAGTTTCGTACCGACTTTAATAAACAGAACATTACATTATTAAAGGTGCACTATGTAGTTTTTTTTGTCCGCTAAGGGTTGCTAAACTCTTCAAAACAATAACAAAGGCGTAGATTGATGACGCAGCGAATATAGAATCATGGAACTTGTCGTCATGCCGATGGATCTAATAATATCTATGGGAAAATAATGTTTATGGATGAGTGAGTGACAGTGGTATGAAGCTGGACGTGGCCGAGAATCACAGACGTGATTGATAATGTGAGACAGATATCAGTGGCACATGCGAGTCCCGGGGATATAAAGAAACGAGGACATTTCATTCTACCAAACTACTCGCAAGTGCTGAAATGCTACTCATTCAGGTCAGTTTATTTGCTGATGAATGATGACAGCAGCGCACCGTTAGCCGTTATGCAGCTGTCCGTGTCTGTTGCCATGGTTACTATGCAGTACAAGAAACCAGGGATAACGCAGATATTACGTCATTAGAGAGGGACAGGACACTATTTAATATTGTGATTTTCTCTGAATCTACAAATTCTTGGAAACATTTAGGATAATGTAAGTACACAATTGAACAAAATATATAACACTGTACAAGTGTTTTTTTTTATATAAAAATTTTACATATTGTACCTTTAATGTAAAAAATACAAAATAGAATAACTGTATAGATTTTTATTGTTGTTGTTTTGATATTAAAAATGTTTATTTATTGTAATGTGTCAACAGTAAGTGTAACTGGAACATGAATTTATATTAGATTAAAAAAAACACATAAAGCAGTGAGGGCTTTGCCACCTCATTTCAGAACACTGCTGTGCGAGTGATGCAGCTATTAAAAATAATTTTTCTGGCCATAAAAATCTTCAAACACTCATGAAAAGAAATTCCTTTGCCACAGATTTATATACACCTACAAAGAGACAGACACTGCAGATTTATGGAGCCTCGCACATGATGTTAAAAAACTAGATGCACGAACTAAGAATTAGACTGACTAGATTTAACTGAATTAAAATGAGGGCATGAATTAATAAAACAATCACAAATTAAGTTGTGGGAATGAATTCTTAATTCATGGCCACAATATTTTTTTTTCACATGTTAAGTTAAACTATGCAGTATTAGTTAGCATATAGGTGAATTCACACTTATAGTACAGTTTTCCATTTCATACAGTGTGTCTCGATGATCTTGCTCTTCGAGACAGAGAAAGCTTTATCTGTGGCTGAATGTGAACTGCGCTCGCTAAAATATTTGAGATCTTTTAAGAGACTCAGAAAAGGTCAAAGGTTTTTTGGCTCTAACTTGCTATGGCACGAGTGAGTCACTTTTCAACACTGTTCCCAACAGAATCTAAAAACATCCTTGAAAAACATCCAGCCGCAAACAAAATATCTGTGTATAATTCAGATGTAAAAAAAAAAATGCAAAGAAGATTTTATGGAACATTATTTCTTTGTGGTGGTGCTGGTAACAATCATAATCCAGAATTAAAGCCAAGTTTGGGTTGTTTATGTTTCTTTCCCATCCATGTGTTTGCAGGGGCATCAGCAAAGCATGAGAGAGGGAAGAAGAGAAAGAAAAGGAGATTAAAGAAGAGGAAAGAAGAAGAGTCCCATGAACTTTGAACTAAAGGAGATGATTCTTGTTGCCAATATTTAATTTATAGTCAACATTAAGTTGATATTGGCCCCATTTAGCTCCTAGTTTTAATCAAAATTCAGAAACTTGCCCCTAACCTGAAATGATTTTCATTTTCAACTGACCCTTCGCAAAGACCCGCCCTCTTTAGTTACTGTTGCTTTGTCCGACAAGCCATGCGCTCTCATGCCACACATCATGTTCTCACATAGTGGAAAATACATTGCGGAGCAAAAATGACACTGATAACGCATCGACAGACATATGAAACAGTTTCATATTTAATATATTGTAATTTTTTAGAAAAGTTTAAACAATAAATAGCGTATAGTGTCTCTTTAATGTGTCGTGACAGATCGCTGTAGCTCCTTCAAGCGGCTCGTGAATCAACATCTCTTCATACTAGTTCATTTATAGCATCAAATAAACATGAATGAACATAAGAAGGAATGTTGTTTCAAGTGCGGAAAGACGTGAGGACACACAATTTTTGAAGTTCAAGTTCACCAAAGTTAATCTACTAACTCCTCTGACTGCTTTGTCAGACAAAATGGCGGATTCAGGGTTATGACTGGTTAGATCGCCTGTCAATCAAACTGTTTGCGAAGGGTCAATTGATGTTACTAAATTCACATGTGGCTGTTGCATAAAAGTTGTCTTTCAAATTCACTCTGAAACATATCACAATATGGAAATAGAATTGATTATGAAAGGCAACACATGATTACTTTATTATTTAGATGTACACTGGTGGTCAAAAGCTTGGAATAATTACGATTTTTTTAATGTTTTTGAAAGTCTCTATTAGAATCATTTCTAATCGTGGTTGAAAAAACCATGCTGATTATGTTTTGAAGCATGGCAGCTGGTTTGAGCTGCTTCTTAGCTGGTCATGAGCTGGTTTAAGCTGGTCAAGTGCTGGTCCTAAGCAACCAGCTTCAGCTCAGGACCAACTTAAACCAGCTCAAAACGGCTGCCATACTACAAAACATACCTAAGCAGCATATGCTGGGGTTTTTTCAACAGGCAAGGATCATGTGACACTGAAGACAGGAATAATGATCCTTCATTGGCTTAGCAACATGTTAACTATTGGAATCAGTTGTGAGTCAAGTCTTCTGTTCTGAACCACAAATGTATTTGGGGAACGTGCATTATCTGTTAAGTAGTAGAACAACTAAAGTGTTATTATTTTGGACAGGTTGTGAGGAGGGTGTATTCTTCAGGGTGAACACCTCCCTTGTAATGTGGAAAGATTCCAGTGACACTGCAGCATTGTGTGTTGAGGAAGTGCTGTTCAGTTAGGTAACGGAAAACTCCCTAGTTTGGTTTGAGAGGAGATGCACACTCACTCGGAACACAGTCACCAATTCGTCCGGAAGAGGACAACAATAACATGTTGTTTGATGAGAACAAATCAATGAGTAATCCAAAAGGCCCAAAAAGAGCCTCTTCATCATAGCAGAGATTATGACAATTGGTCCATTCAAAATGCTCTGCAGCGAAAGGTCCAGTGCAGAGGAGTGACCATTTGTCAAAACTCATGACTTCATGCTATCAATGAAAAGTAGGACTTATTATTTGATCTCTCTTGGTCTCTTTTTCCATCTCTGTTCTCTCATTTTATAGCTTTCTTTCTCATGGTGTGCAGTTCTGCTTTGTCATATATGGAACATTTGAGAAATTGTGAATTTAAAAATGATAGGGCTTTTTAAACATTAAAACAATTAAAAACAAATATATGTGATATAAACTACCATTCCACAGTTTGTTGTCAGCTTTTTTTTTTAAAGAAATTGATGCTTTTTGATTAAAACAGTGACAAAAAGACTTTTGTTTAGCAGCACAACTGTTTTCAACATTAATGATAATGTTTCTTGAGAAGCAAATCATCATATTTGAAGGATTTCTGAAGGATCATGGAGTAATGATGCTGAAAATTCAGCTTTGCCATCACAGGAATATATTACTTATTAAAATATATTCAAATAGAAAACAGTTATTTTAAAATGTATTAATATTTCATAATATTCACATTTTTAATGTAGTTCTGATCAAATAAATGCAGCCTTTGTAGAATTTAAAGCACAACAGTCTGTTTTGGTTTTAAAACTGTTAGTTAAAGCATTCATAGTTTCAAATTCATAGTTCCTCCAGTTTTTTGTGTATTTATTTATTCAATTACTTATTTTACAATTAAAATCCTAACATTAAAGGTGCAATAAGCAATTTCTGGTAAACGATGTTGATATTTTAAATCACCAAAACAAACACACCCCTTCCCCAAAATGATCTCGCCCCTTTTTTGATAGCTTCGCCCTACATTAAATGAATGTGTCTTTATGATAGCTGAAGTGGACAACAATAAGATTGCGAGTAAACAAAAAAGTTGAACATGAGCATATTTAAGCAAAAGCCAGCATAACTTAGTTGTGTGACACAAAGAAAAACCAACGTTACTCACCTATCGATAAGAAATAAAGCAACCTCGGAGTCTGATTTCAGGCCTTCCCGCTCCTTGAGTTCTCTCCAACGCTGGAAAGCTGCTCCGATATTAAAGTGGGTCCTCCTGCCTGATCATAACCCTTTTTACTGTTACGTTCCACCAACATTTTCTTCTTCCATCTCTCTCTTTCTATAGGCGTAATGTCCGTCCTGTGCATTGAGTGCTCTCCCCTCGCCCCTTACTGCTGATTGGTTACAAGTGTGTTTTGGTGCTCAGTCCGACACACTTGTCAAAAGCGGTTTTCAAATATTGCTTACTGTACCTTTTTAAGTTATTTTTAAGCATTTTTAAACATCTTCAATTTAAGTGGAACCTACTATGTGAGTCTTTCTCCAACCTCTGTATTGATTGTTTTGAATTACTATATAAAATATCTATTTTAAAAATATTCCTGGTAAAGTTAAATATAAGTATAATATTTGTGAATATGTGAAGAGTAGCATATTTCTGGTTTGGTGTTGAAGGGTTACTGGAGCTTTAGTGATGGGGCTGTGGGGAAACACTGATCTAGACTTCAGTGCACCATGTTCACTGGATTAGATAGAGTCCTGAGCGGCGTTTATAATTGATCTGCCACACTGTGACTGTGAGTGAACACACCCATGAATCCCAACAGCTGGATTTGTGCTGTATTGGCTCTGCAGTTCTGAACAATAGTGTTCCTCTCCGGTCTTTATCCGGTTCAGTGAGCCCTGCTGTTACTCGTGTACAGCATCCTGTCCCGGAGCTAAGATGGTTATGATGACATCACAGCAAGACCAACTCCAACCACACTCCAAGGCGGCATAACAGCAAAAAGCTGGTTACATTTCTTGTGAATTAATTTTTTGATTCAAACTAAACGATTATTAGTGGTGCTTGAAGCAAGCCTCATTATTAGGGCCTTTTATTTACTTGTTTTTATTAAATTATTAGCCTGCATTATTAACTTAGTTTTAAATTAATCGTGTTTAACAGTGGAATTTGTGGTGAAAACTACATTACATTTACATTTACATTTAGTCATTTAGCAGACGCTTTTATCCAAAGCGACTTACAAGTGAGTACATTACCCATGATGCTGTACAGAAAATTCCACTTATCAGAGTCAAAACAAGCCAAACATGCCAAAATATCTCTTTACCGCTGCCCATTCCCATGAAGCACTGCAAATCGACGTAATCATGTTGGTCTCCCTATACTCTCAAAATATTTACATATTTGAATATATATACATTTTCGCAATATACTTAAAATATGTTTATATATCTACACTCTAAAAAATGCTGGGTTAAAAACAGCCCAAGTTGTGTTGAAAATGAACAAACCCAGCGATTTGTTTTTTTGGTTTTTTTTTTTAGCTCAGCGGTTGGGTTAAATGTTGGTCCAACAAGCTGGGCAGTTTTCTTTAACCCAACTATTACATGGCTGGCTTAAAGTGAACCCAAAATAGGTTGGAAAATAAAAATCAGACACATAATTACTAGAGGCAACAACAATAATAAAAAGGTGAACATTTATTAATAAGCAATTTAATGAATGCTTATTATTATTCATTAAACTTATTGATAAATGTTAATTTATTAAACATATTAATAAATATTAATTTTCAACATACTTTAGGTTCATTTTAAGCGAGCAAAACAGTCATTTTTAAACAACAGTTGAGGTAAATAAAACTACCCAGGTTGGGCAAACATTTAACCCAACTGGTGGGTTAAAACAACCCAATTGCTGAGTCTGTCCATTTTCAACTCAACTTGGGTTCCAGCATTTTTTAGAGAGTAAAATCAACATTTTAAATGACTAATTTTATATTTCTCCATCTTTTTTAAATTGATTATTGTTCGCAATGCTTCATGGGATTGTAGTTCTTTCCCTCACTTAAGCCATTAAGTACAAAGTCTTGTACCTTTGAATTTTTGTCCAAATGCTTTTTTGCTTCAAATCAAAATTTGCAATGTTATGATTAACCTTACAGCTGGTTGTCTTGGTTCAAGACTTATAACGACTTTTTTTGAAATCCCTATGAGAGAAATGAATAGAAAAAACACTTCTGGAACCAAAGCTGCTGATAAAGTGGGCAAATACTTTTGCAATCAATACCTAAAATTGCATTACCAATTGGAAATCCAAAAATAATGATGTGAAATAAAATGTTCTAAATGAGTAGACATATGGTTGTTTGACTGGGTTCCAAAAGCCTTTCTTACAAAGAAATGCTGGTTTAAAGTTCGGCATGTACAGAGAGACAGAAAGAGAAGTACATAATCATGAACAGACTTGAACAAATAGGTACATATTGCAGATGAAAGAAACCAAGGAATAGTGCAATATCAAAAGGATGAAAGGATGAGAGGGGGGTGGGAGGAGGTGGAGAAGGAGAGAGGAAACGGGAGACAAAGAAATGGAAGGATAGAGAGGGAGTGTGGGAGTTACAGCGTGTAATGAATAGAGAATAAAAAGATGAACGCCTCACAACTCTGTGGAAAAGAGAAGAACAGAATGGGAAATGAATGAGAAATTGGATTTGTTGCGAGAGGTTGTCCAGCTAGCCTTGTTCACACTTGACCTCTTGACCTGTCCTTTTCCTAATAAGACTGATGATATCTGCGCACACACGCGTGTCACTGATGCTTCTCTGTGGCAGTGCTCTTCGTTTTGTCTGACCACAGTGCTCTTTTGTTTGAGGCTATTGGCAGCTGCCCACACATTTTTCTAGTAGACTTTGCTCATAAACGTGCTTTATTAACATCTTTTAGTTTTAAGCGCAAATGTTTTTAAATACACAATTAGAGTGCAGTTGATTAAAGTGCTATTTTGGTTTTTAAAGGCACTAAATCACTGCAATTTATGGACGTTTTTTCTCCAGTTAAAAGACCTTTGAAAAAGACCTTTCAAAAGGTTTATGCTTAAAGGCTTGTTTTTAGTTTAGTAGACATATATATGTGAAATATGTTATAAAACTATCATTTTATTTATATATTTTAAATGGAAGAGTTGGAGAAACACGATTTTGATGCATACAAGTTCAAAAAAGTGCATCTATGCCTCATAACTCCACACGGCTCCAGGGGTTAATAAAGGCCTTCTGGCCTTCAGCGATGCATCAGTTAAGCTTTTTTTGTTAGGCGGTCTGGCGGAAGCTAGATATTTTACTTTATAACTTTTTAAATGTGGTTATTTTCCTTACACAAAAACATCGCTTCACTTCAGAAGGCCGTTATTAACCCCACAGAGCCGTGTGGAGTATGTTTATGATGGATGGATGCACTTTCTTGAGCTTCAAACTCGTTGGTTCTGTTCACTGACATTATAAAGCTTGGACGGGTCAGGATATTTATTAATATAACTCCGATTGTGTTCATCAGAAAGAAGAAAGTCAAATACACCTAGGATGAGGGTGAGTTAAGCTTTTGATTTTCATTTTAAAGTGAACTAGTCCTTTAAAAAGTGTTTTTTATGCACTTCTAAATCCTCACCTCAAGGCATTCGTACCACACTCTTAATAATAAAAATTCTTTATTGGCATTGATTTTTCCATAAAGAGTCTTTAACATGCTTGAAACATTTCCAAATGTTCTTAGTGGGACAAAATAATTAACTAATTAACGAAGATTTACATAAATGTATAAAAAGAGCTGTTCCTGTCACCTTTATTTTGGGGTGCCGACCTCTTGGTTTCACAACTCGGACACCCATTGTGCAAATTTGAAAGGTCATAAGAATTAAAATAGCTTTCAAGAATTTTGGTATTTAGACGCACCTATTGATTCCATCACCATGGGCAATGCTGTGAAAACATTTAAAAAGTGCCCTGGCTGGGGCAAATATGTCAGCGACCATCCCATTCATAATGAAACATTATTATTATTTTTTTTTTTAAATATGCTAATTGAACAGTTTCTTGCTTCATCATGCAAATGTATAAAAGAACATCTCAAATAAAAATAACTTTTATGTCTGTATGAAGTGAATTCTGACTTGCAATAAGGGATGGTGACGATAGGCAGCGCGTGTCTGTACAGTATATGTAAATATGCAAATGTGATTTGTGAGCTAGATTTTTAGTATATGACAAAAAATATAGTCTACTGAATGCCTTCATACTTGGAATATAGGGAATGAGTCATGGGATATAGTTGAATGCTTAAGCAAGCCAAGGGTTGAATATTATATTTTTAGTGGTATTAATGGAAAACATACTACAACATGATAAAATGTTCTAATTGTCCTCATGCATATGCACATCTAAAGGATGTTTCTACCATTAAAATGTGTTCCAGGCATCCACACTGAAGCAACAGGACTGCAGCACCTCGTCTGAGCTCCTCACCCACCTCCCATCCTCTCTCTCTTTCTTAGTGAGTGCAGCCCTGCCTTTAAGGGGAGGGTAAGATAAGAGTCCACATACAGACCCCTGAAATCCTCCTCAGAGCCACAGTCCCATAATCAACACTGCACAGACAGCTCGCGCGGGGCCGTGCACGCGCTGGACATTGATAAGAAAACTGCAAGACCAGGAGTTTTAATTTAACTCCCATTAATGTCGCTTTCATTAGAGGCAATGCGAAGACGAAGGGACCCTCGCGCACTACACATGGAACACCTTGGATTGGAAAGACTTTTTTATGTATAACTTTTCTATATATTTAATCAACGGTGATGAGGAGTTAAAAGTGATATTTTGTACCAAAAAAGGGACCGCACGCGCACCTTTTTTTTTATTATAAAGTATTGTTTTTTTTTTAAAGTCCCTTTTGACTGCTAAAACATTTTATATAAATTTGAATTACTTTTTAAAAATTGACATGTTTCCGTTTTCTCAGATAATATTAAGAGACGTATTTACTGGACTGGACCATGTAAATCAATGATTAAATAACCGCCAGCTGAGGAATCCGGGATTTTCTTGCTTCTCCAGGGAAAAAAACCCTCTTCACTTTAATCCACAAACTGCCTTTCAAAGGACTTCAAATGGGCCACTTGCTCCTCAGAAAAGAGACTCATTCTGCCGTGGAGGGCAATTTGAATGTTTGCGCACTCAGAGGAATGTCGAGCCTGCAGAGCCGCTGAGGGACTCAAACTGCTGCTTAATTAACCCGATATTTGCTTGCGACTCAGAGTCCAGTGCTGAGCGTCTCGTGCGCGTCTCTCTAAATGCGCGCTGTCCCGCGGAGCCCCGCAGCGGCACGGCAGCAAGATGAGATCGCGGATCCCGCTACTTCTCGCGGTACTTGCGGCGGCGTGTCTGCGGTTTGGCAGTGCGGAGGTAAGAGCGACGAATGGGCATTCTAGTGATTCTGAACTTGCTGTTCATTGGTTCCTGAAGCCGTTTTATAGGCCTATTTCTTTAACAATACACATTAGTAAGTTTTATTTTTTATTTGACAATTTAACCATTTGGTTTGTTTGTTTTATAGAGTGGATAGGGACATAGAACATTCAAATGAAATAATCTGTTATTATTTCCTACTCACCCCGTTTTTTGGTTCTCCATATAGAGTTGATGGTGCCCAAAAAAGGACAAAAAGCAACAAAAAAGTCTCAAGACTCATATTCTTTTGGAGACATGTGATAGATTTGTTTTTGGATCAAGCCAAAATAGGCTCTTCATATTTCATATTCACGTTCTATAGCAACAATTTAGCATAAATGTTATTAAAACGGGCAAGATGCGTCTGCATGCTTTGACCTGAATGTTGAAAATCTTCCCTCCACTGCAACACTTACATTTAATTATCGATTTCAGATATTACAACTGTTGCATAGTTTGTTATGACCCACTGACCAATGGAAATTCACATTGATGTGACTGGTTGGCAGATGAATTTTAAATCTGAAGAATGAGGCAAATGAGATTTCAAAGCTTTTTCAAAGGGCAGGATTTCTAGGGAATCATTTAAATTTCAGTCAGAGAGTCTTATGGAATAGCCTACTTTTATTAAAGTTTTTCTCTTTGTTTTGTAGTTTGACAGATGTCCCTTTATGGAAGCATTCTTCCCAGTGCTTCAAAGCCTCTTGGTATATTATTACTGATATGAACTTATGCAGTAGTTTTGCGGTGTAACCAGTGGCAACCCACAACATCATAAACCACCCATGGAGAATCATATGAAGAATTCTCCATGTTTGATTCTATTAAACGAATCAGTGATCTGATGCCTGAAGGCGAACTTGCAATCCTGATTGGTGCACCAAGGATTGTTGACATTTAACACCCGAGATCTGCCGGTTCTTTGATCATCACAGTTGTGCTGCTTTAGGCACTCAATCAAAATATAACATTTTTGTGACACCAAGAAGTCACGCCCCCTTTCATGGAAGGATGTTCAAAATTGAATGCTTAAAATGTAATTCCTTGTTCGAAGGGAAATGCATGATCAAAACTTATTTAAAAGCTGTGATTATGATCCCTCTCAACTTTAAGATGTGCTTTTCGGGAGTTCCCCGTGTAAGAACATTATTTTTCATCTCTTTATGATGTGTGATTTGGATGGAAAAATTCCACTAGGTAAAAATTAGACAAGTACAACATATTCACTTGATTATATGTTTTCATTCTCAGAAATATATTAAAACCATACAGACATGCAATATTATTTCTTGCAGCCACACAAACTGATGGTTGTGCATATTTGCATGTGTTAGTAGATGATATCGGCGTGTGTGTGTGTGAGAGAGCATTGTCAGCAGATGTGCAATTATGTATCATTACTCCCCAACATTGCCTATGCATTCCACTACTCCTCCACAATCCCAGAATGCTCTGCTCTCTCTGATGATATAGTGGCAGGGCTCAGGGGTTGTCGTTCAGCAACTGGTGATCAGCAGAGACACTCCAGCCTCCCACACCAATCCATTGGTTTGTTTGGATGAGGCAACCTACAAGTGTTACTATCTTAATTGACATTTTTTTTTTTTTTTTTTAGGATATTCTGATTTTTGGTTAAGTGTAATAATGTTCATTTTATTTTTTAACATATTTCACCATTTAAAATATAATAAATAATATTAGAATAAGTATTTTTTTAAGCAATTGTTTGCATTTTAATTAAATCTGCAACTTTAATTTTATTTTTGTTGTTTTTATAGAGTGAATCAGTCAAATCTTCTCCAGTAGGAAAGAAAAAAACTAATCTCTTTAATATATCAGATGCAATCATATCAAATATGTCTTCCCTTTCTGAAAAGATCTCAATAATGTCTCATATACTGTTATCAGATTTGCTAAGTCACCAAAGTCAAACTAAATGCTGAATATGAGCTGAAACGTTTACCAAAATTTACTAAATTATCTTTTCATTCCACTGTGTATCAACAATATTCCCATTTGTTTAGAAGAAATGTCTGAGACGAAGATGATACATAAATGAGAGCAAGATTAAATCTCCTGAGCTTTGAACCTCTGTGAATATAAATTTCATCTCATTTCAATTCTATCTGTTCTTTTTGTATGCCATCTGGTGTCTGTGTGTGTATTGGGTTGTTTTTTGTCCAAGTGATGCTATATATTTACATTGGGTAGCCATAAAGCAATTTAGTGTGTTTGTGTGATGTATTATAAATGTCTATGAATCAAACAGGTGTGAATTAGTGTGTGTTAAGGTGTATGTAAAGACTTTTACAGTTTTACAGAAGATTCTCAGTTTCAAATGAATGCTATTTTCATTTGGTCTTTTTTTTCATCAGAGAATCCTGAAGAAATATATCACGGTTTCCACAAAAATATTAAGCAGCACAGCTGTTTTCAACATTAATAATAATAAGCAATGTTTCTTCAGCAGCAAATCATCATATTAGAATGATTTCTGAAGGATCATGTGACAATGATGCCAAAAAATCAGCTTTACCATCTCGGAAATAAATTACATTTGAAATTATATATAAGAATAGAACACATTTTTTTTTTAATTGTATAATAATATTTCACAATATTACTGTATTTTTGATTGGTGCGCATAAGAGTCTTCATTCAAAGACAAAATCTTCCCAACTCCAAACTTTTACAAGGTAGTGTTTCATTGTGTGCAGTGCGTTTTCATTCTATCCCTCAGTGTTTAGTTTAGTATCAAGAAGTCACTGTGACAAATGTTTACCTGCTTATTTATGTCCTAGTGTGCACTATAGATCTGAACTGAAGTCATGCTGTGGTGTTTGCAGAAGTTCTTGCATGCACAACCGGATGATAAAGCACTTGAGAATGTGAAGAAATTGATGATTCACAAGATTTATGTATTTGGACAAAACAGGAGCTTCTCAAAGCTCCCAAGTGTGTAAAATGCACCAGTGATTCACCATGCATCTATTTCTGTTGAATTATAAGTGCATACCGCAAGAGGTGCGGCAAATTTAGAATGTTTCCTTGTATTCCTGCATTTGTTCTGCCCAAGCCAAACTGTCTGAATCACCAGTCAGTAATGTGACTGATTTCCTATATCACGCCGATAACTGAAATACTCCATCCTTCCGGTAGCCTCCCTCATCCATCTCTCTCTTTCCCCTCCTCAAACTCACCTTTTCTCCATCTCTCCATCCCCCACTTCCTCTCTGCCCTCTTTCCTGTGTCCTACATAAATGCTGCCAGATGAGATGGAGGAGACGAGGGTCAGTGGCCCCTGTCTGGACATGCTGTATGAACAGGGCTATTGTGTCCCCAAGACCTGCATTGACACCCTGAGACAAACCAGCGTCCATAACGCTCTGTCTCACTGTCACCCCCCCCCCCCCCACTCACATTCTTTTATATATGCACTCATTGGAATACTTGATTCTGATTGGTCATTCAGAATTCTGCTCTTAAATGTTGTTAAACTGTATAATTGACTCATTACATTCAATTGACTTAATATAATATTCTAATAATATAATACCTATTTATATTATTTTGTATAATTATCCATATGTATATGTTTTAATTAAACTATTACTTAATGTTGCTTGTCCATTTATTTATTTTGCAAATATCAAGGAGGATAACAATAATGACAATTTATGTATTAAAGGCACAATATGTATTTTTTTTCACCGCTAGGGGTCGCTAAACTCTTCAAAACAATTACAAAGGCGTAGATTGATGACGCAGTGAATGAGTGGAACATGGAACGTGATTGATCTAATAGTGTTTATGGGAAAATAATGTTTATGGATGAGTGAGTGACGGTGGTATGAAGCTGGACGTGGCCGAGAATCGCAGGTGCGATTGATAATGTGAGACAGATATCAGTGGCACATGCGAGTCCCGGGGATATAAAGAAACGAGGACATTTCATTCTACCAAACTACTCATAAATGCTGAAACACTCATTCAGGTCAGTTTATTTGAAGATGAATTAAAATTGTGAGGTAACGCAGCTCTGTTTCACTTGATCTAACGTTACACTATCATGCTAAACTGCATTTGAGTGTGTAGAATGTTGTAATGTTTAGTATTAGTTTGTTGGCAGTATGAGACTTAACAGTAAGCTAGATCAACATTAGATTATCATACTGATGATATTCTAACACTTCATCGTGTTGAGCTTTATAAGATTGATTAGTCTTATGTAGCCTATATTTGCTTACCTTGTCTTATAACATGCAGAAGAGCGCCGTCTCTGTCGAAGTTTGTCACAAAGCTCTCACCATCTCGGATAGTGAAATGCCACGGCGATATTGATCCTCGTTTTATTTTTCCTTTTGTCCCAAAGTTTGCTTGCCATGGTCCATAATGTTTGAACGAAACAACGACAGCTTGCTGATAGACGTTATGCAGCTGTTCACGTCTGTTGCCATGGTTACTGTGCAGCACAAGCGGAAACCAGGAATAACACAGATATTATGTCATTAACAGGCAACAAGTGACAAGAGAGGGACGGGCACTGTTTAAAATTGTGAATTTCTCTGAATTTACAAATTCTTGGATACATTTTGGATAATGTTAGCTGAATGAAATATATAACACTGTGCAAGTGGTTTTTGGAAATTTTTATATAAAAATTTTACATATTGTGCCTTTAATTGCAATCTTGACCGACTGAGGGCTGTTTTTTTGTTTTTGAAAAAGGCCTGCTCACCAATGCAGCATTTATTTGATCAAAAACCAGTAAAAGCAGTAACATTGTAAAGTTGTTACAATTTAAAATAACAGTTTTCTATTTGAATATATTTTAATATTTAATTTATTCCTGTGATGATAATGGGGGCTCAGGGATTGATCTTCTGACCCTAAACTTTCGAATGGTAGTGTACACTCAGTGTACAAACATTGAATATAAAAAAACAAATATTCCCTTTCCTCTCTTTTCTAGGCCGATCCTCTCCCGGCCGCAGTGGTTGAGTTGGTGAAGGGTGGATCTATATCTTCTATTCAAGACCTGCAGTTTCTACTGTTTTCTGAATCCTTAGGTAAATCGGCTCTCTTAGAATTGCTCACATACTGGAAATCTCACAGAGATTGCATTAGTCCTTCTTCTATGGCTCGAAATGGCACAGACAGATATTTGAAGTGTGAGGATATAAAATTCCTCTATTTTCTGTTATTGAACTTCTTTTTATATATTTTTTTCTAAGCCTAATTTATAGGTTTAGTGACTCTCTAAACATAGTACTGACCTGTACTGTAGTTATCAAATGTATTTGGTATTTTAGAGGTGCATGGTGCTGAATATGTAGATAATTTGAAGTGTTTTTTGATAAAGTTTCAAAACACTTGTGACATTCCTGATGGCAATTATTCCCCTTTAATAAAAATGTTAATTATGACTCTGGGCTACAACACCCTTGTATCACACACTTAATATAGAATGCATCTTGAATACTTATTACAAAGCACCTTTTTAGGCTTTGACTTTGAACCTGTATGTTGTCCTCATTTAGATTTAAGGAATTTAGACATTCTTATCTTAGTTACTTAAGTGCTTTAGCTTCATATGACAAAATGTACTGTCCAAAGAACCCATCCAAATCCATTAAAAAAACTTAACCAATGTGTGGTATGATGTGCCAGTCCTCCTCTACTGATGTTTTCATCCCTAGAAAATAGAAACGAGTTGAAAGGTTCTGCCATTAAATGAGTTCATGTATATTCACCACTAATTTGCTACCTGTTCATGTTTGAAAGATGCTGTTATTTTGTTCTCCAGAGGTTGACCCAGACGTACCTCATGATAATGACACCAGCAACCGTCTGCCACGGAGTCTTCTGGGTTCGTACATGGCTCTTCTTCTCTTGTCTTGCTTGTTGCTGTATCATCTGTTTTATTCTCCTTTATGTTGTCATTATTTGTGAAATGTGTATTTATTTTGTTGTAGTCTATATTATATATATATATAGGTGCTGGTCATATAATTAGAATATCATCAAAAAGTTGATTTATTTCACTAATTCCATTCAAAAAGTGAAACTTGGATATTATATTCAGATTCATTACACACAGACTGATATATTTCAAATGTTTATTTCTTTTAATTTTGATGATTATAACTGACAACTAAGGAAAATCCCAAATTCAGTATCTCAGAAAATTAAATTACTTAAGACCAATACAAAAAAAGGATTTTTAGAAATCTTGGCCAACTGAAAAGTATGAGCTTGTACAGCACTCAATACTTAGTTGGGACTCCTTTTGCCTGAATTACTGCAGCAATGCGGTGTGGCATGGAGTCGATCAGTCTGTGGCACTGCTCAGGTGTTATGAGAGCCCAGGTTGCTCTGATAGTGGCCTTCAGCTCTTCTGCATTGTTGGGTCTGGCATATTGCATCTTTCTCTTCACAGTACCCCATAGATTTTCTATGGGGTTAAGGTCAGGAGAGTTTGCTGGCCAATTAAGAACAGGGATACCATGGTCCTTAAACCAGGTACTGGTTGCTTTGGCACTGTGTGCAGGTGCCAAGTCCTGTTGGAAAATGAAATCTGCATCTCCATAAAGTTGGTCAGCAGCAGGAAGCATGAAGTGCTCTAAAATTTCCTGGTATACGGCTGCGTTGACCTTGGACCTCAGAAAACACGGTGGACCAACACCAGCAGATGACATGGCACCCCAAACCATCACTGACTGTGGAAACTTTACACTGGACCTCAAGCAACGTGGATTGTGTGCCTCTCCTCTCTTCCTCCAGACTCTGGGACCCTGATTTCCAAAGGAAATGCAAAATTTACTTTCATCAGAGAACATAACTTTGGACCACTCAGCAGCAGTCCAGTCCTTTTTGTCTTTAGCCCAGGCGAGACGCTTCTGACGATGTCTGTTGTTCAAGAGTGGCTTGACACAAGGCATACGACAGCTGAAACCCATGTCTTGCATACGTCTGTGCGTAGTGGTTCTTGAAGCACTGACTCCAGCTGCAGTCCACTCTGTGAATCTCTCCCACGTTTTTGAATGGGTTTTGTTTCACAATCCTCTTCAGGGTGCTGTTATCCCTATTGCTTGTACACTTTTTTCTACCACATCTTCTCCTTCCCTTCGCCTCTCTATCAATGTGCTTGGACACAGTGCTCTGTGAACAGCCAGCCTCTTTTGCAATGACCTTTGTGCCCTCCTTGTGCAAGGTGTCAATGGTCGTCAACTGTCAAGTCAGCAGTCTTCCCCATGATTGTGTAGCCGACAGAACTAGACTGAGAGACCATTTAAAGGCCTTTGCAAGTGTTTTGAGTTAATTGGCTGATTAGAGTGTGACACCAGGTGTGTTCAATATTGAACCTTTTCACAATATTCTAATTTTCTGAGATACTGAATGTGGGATTTTCCTTAGTTGTCATTTATAATGATCAAAATTTAAAGAAATAAACATTTGAAATATATCTATATACATATCATGTCTTTGTGAACTGTCAATTGTGTCAAATGCTGCACTCAAATCTAACAGCACTTAACACAGCAGACTTGCAGGAATCGATAGTATATCGTTTAGAACTTCTACCAGTGCTGTTTACGTTGAGTGGTATTTGTAAAACCTGAGTGGAAAACTTAAATCTTGTTTTCATCCTGAAAGTGCTGTAGTTTGTGAAACACTGTTTTCTCCAAGATTTTGGACATAAAAAAAGGTTGGACACTGGCCTAAAATTTGTCAAAACTCTCGGGTCTAAAATTGTCTGATTAAGATTAAGATAGCTGGACCAGGTCAAAAGAATTAATAAGGCTTAAACATTTTTTGGCTAAAGAATTAGCTGTACGTTGAAATCCCCAAAAATAAAATGCCTGTCAAAATTGGAAATGATCACCCTTAAAAAATCTGAAAGGGGGGTTTGGACCTTGATGACTGGCCTGTGAGCAAGTAAAAAATCGTGTCTAATATGTTTTCCACGTAGTTTATTTTTGTCTGTGTGTTCCTGTATTTGTCTGCAGATGCTCAGCCCGCTCAGCAAGCCATCTGTAAGGTCAGGACTGAGGTCATCGAGGTCACGCGCTCCATGTTGGACCGTAGCAATGCAAATTTCTTGTTGTGGCCTCCGTGTGTGGAGGTGCAGAGGTGTTCGGGCTGCTGTAACACCAAGAGCCTGCAGTGTGTTCCTGTTCTTACACACACACGATACCTACAGGTACACACACACACACACACACACTCTTTTCAATGTGTACTTACTAAGAGTGTAACAATACACTCATGTCACAAAAATCTCACAATACAATACTCTTGTTTGAACAAAGCCAAAATAGGCTTTTAAAAATTATTATTGCTTCTAAGACATATGATACACAGTTAACAAAAAGTACTGTTCATTAAAATTATTTTGTATTACATCAGAGTGTGGATTTGAAACAGTGACAACAGAATAGAAAAATTCATAATTCGTATAGCTAAGAACACAGAATTATTTCAGATAAATTGCACTCTGTCCCTAACTACATACATGAATATTGTATTTTATTAAATAATGTATTTTATTTTTCATTTATTAATAATAATTAATAAACATGGAAGCTCAAATATGTAACCTTCTGGGTATACCATATAGGATGCTAAATTTAAACTTTAAACTTTCATTTTGTATTAACTAAATCATCGCTATCCACAATATATACATACTGTTGCATTTCTGTATTGCGATGTTGACACAATATATTGTTACACCCCTAGTACTATTATTGAAGGAGAACAACTGCACACTCACTTAAGCATAGGCTATTTATTTACACCAATGTTTCGGATAGTAGCCTTTGTCAAGGTATACGACAAATGAGAGTACAATGAGAGTGTATACTTACCGTAGAAAATTTTTTTATAAAAAGCTGTCACTGGGGCGGTACCCTTTCAAAAGATACTAATGTCCTACTACACTTTAGGTGCTAATATGTACCTTTAAGATATTAATATGCATCGTTCAATGGGTAAACAAGGTACAAGGTTTTTCTATGAGTGCATATGCACCATTTTCAGTTTCCTCTCCTCTTCATCCTCAGGTGATGAAGATACAGTATATGAACAAGCGACCTCTCTACGATAAGGCTGTCGTCTCTGTCCTTGACCATGTAGAGTGCCGCTGTCAGCCGGCTCCTCGGCCCGCCCAGCGCCGGAAATCATCCGGGCAGAAACAGGATGCGCGGGATCGTTCGGGGAAAACTCGACCCAAAGATGAGCTCCATAGCAGGGATGAACTCAAACACAACCAGAGGTTAAGCCTGGAGGACCTGCTCAGCCACAGCTGGCTGCCCAAAGAGAGGTTTTCTGAATCTGGAGCACCAGACACTTTCCATTTCAGCCGTGACGGCTGGGATCGGAACGAGACGCAATATGGAGGGGGCAAAGGTCATCACCGTCACCCTGCGGACCGGAGGAGACACGGCATCATGAATGGCACATCAACACAGGGAACAACGGCTCCACTGCCGAATCATACCGAGCGGGAAGAAACTGATTCATCACTGCACAATGTTACTCAATTCGAATCAAAGAGTAATGCCAACCAAAGTACAACCAATCAGACATCTGAATATAATATGCCGCCATTGGAATTAACCAATCAGACTTTTGAGCACCAGTCAAATCTCACACAAGAAATCGAAAAATTGGGAACAACCAATCAGACAGACCAACTTGTTTTCAATGCCACAGGAACAGCCAGTCAGAATCTGGGAGATGTAGATGAGAACGGTCAGAAAGTGAGAGGGGAAACCTCAGACGTAGAGGCGAAGGAGGAGGAGCAAGAGCAGAGACAAATGGACAGAAAGGCCAAGGAGGAGGAGATAGAACACCTGCTGCTACAGCACAAACACCTAGAGGAGCAGAAACACAAACATCACCTCAAAGTACAACAGACAAATATACAGCCTGACGGGAAAGCACAGCAGCTTCATCATAAACAACATCACCCTTATACAACCACACAACGAACAGGTAAAATACCAAAACACAAACAAACAGATAATGAGGTTCAAACAGATACAAACAGATAATTCACCGCAGAATTAAAATTTCTCGAATTTACTCAGCCCCATATCATCCCAGATGTTTGTCTGTCTTCAGTCAAAAAGAAATCAAGGTTTTTGAGGCAAACGTTTCAGGATTTTTCTCCATATAGTGGACTTCACTGCGGTACAACGGGTTGAAGGTCCAAATTGTAGATTCAGTGCAGCTTCAAAGCGCTTCGATTTGGTCAACCAATACCTATGATTATCTCAGATGACCAGACGCTTACACTCTAGGAACAGAAAGTAACACTTGCATACGCATACATAAACTTGTTCAGTGCAGTATGGATAGCATGTATCAAATGCAATACTTATTACTGTGCAAAAAAAGAATTCAATTGGATTACAATAAAACAATCACACACAACACTGCAAAATCAGAATATAATATAGATAAATTGAAAGTTGATTTTTATTTTTTTTGCAAACAGGAACTACATCTTCTCCTTTGCAACATCTCCCTGCTCACAAACCTCACAGGCCACCTCCTCACCCTCCGAAAAGAAGGAGAAAACAACGTAATCGTATCAGCAAGTCTGCCATGAGAGCCCTTCTCATGTAACACAAACATACACAGGTGAGCTGATCAGAAAATTCTGAAATATAATGCCACTTAAAATATAGTAATATGTTTAATGGTAACATCATTTAATGCAGTATCCTGACTATGCCTTTTTTCTCTCGCTCTCTCGCAGATGGATGTTCAGATGGAAGCAATTTCACCCTTATGAGTTCTTATTTATGTAACCAGTGTGTCCGGGGACATTAAGAGTTGCAGCACTAATCAAAACATCTGCAACTCACCTCTCACAACCTGCTGTTCACCTTCTCTGCTCAAAGTCAGGAGGAAAAGAACAGTCCCGACACGGAAGATGCTTGCATCGAGGATTATTGCAGGTTCTCTTGCACCTGCTGAAGATTCCATGTTCTCCAGTTGGCTCTTTGAATGGACATTCAGCCTTCTAGCTCCAAAAATTCTAGAAGTGGGACTTGAGAACCATGTAAATCAGGAAGTTGAGAAGCATGAAACATCTTTTGAACACTGATCAGAGAAACTGAGTAACAGTATTATGCTGGGTCAGTATGCAGCCTGTTCAGCACAGAACTAGTAAAAGGTGGAAGAGAATAGCCTGAAAAAACATTTCCCATGATCACTTACCTTAAGAGAAAACCAGTAGTTATACCGGTGCTACATCTCACCTTTCTTATTGAATCACCCAAAGCGGTTTCCAATTTTTTTTTTTAGTTATGAATCAGTGCTGAAACTGAGGCTTGGATTTCATGAAGCAGCTGATAAATGATTCATAGTTTTTCCCCTGGTCAAGTTTTATAAAAAATAAATCTTTTAAAAAGCAGAACATTTACAGGGATGCACTCAAAACATGTTATTTTATGCCATATTTCAAACTATGTGCTTTTACTGAAAACATACAGAGACAGAAAACGCTTGAACAACTTTGTATTTTAATATATTACCAGTCAAGTTGTCTGCAGTATCATTAGTTATTATTTAAGCGATGCTTAACACTGGAAATTCACACAGGATGAAGCAAGGGAATGCATTTTTGTCTCAATTAATTCCTCAGACCTCTAAGAGTGAAAAGGTGCTACATTATAACACAAAGCAGTAAGAGTTTTATTCATTAATATTATTTATTCTTTTGTAAATCTGTTCTGTTCACAGCAGGCCCAGTGTTTCATCATAGTCTTTCAACACCAAAATGTGGATTATTTTTAATATGTTGGTGTACAGATGGGCTGTTTTGGATCTTTACTAAACCTTGCAGATTGTGCAGAATGTGCACTCTTTTTTATATTAAGAATAAAATTTAAACACTAACCATTAAGGTGTAATACATGGTCTTATTAAGATTTTTTTAATTTGTTGTGTAATTTTAATATGATATAATATCGTAAGCTTTTGAAAGGTTATTCACACTACCTTCAGTTAAGAAACAAATACAAAGCTGTTTAGATCCTCACATGCACTTCATTTGTTGCGCACAGTCTTTAACTCATTTGACAGACACTTTTATTCAAAGCATCTTACAGTGCGTTTCCTGGGAACCAAAGCCATGAACTTGGGGTTGCTAGCGCCATGCATACCAGTTAAGCTACATAAACTCTTGTTAATAATGGTTTGTTTTTCCTCTGTCACCCCGATAAAAACTGGCTTATTCCCACCTCATTTGCCCAGAAAACTTCACTTCTGTACTTACAGTATCTGCCAACAGCTTTTCATTTTAATTTTGGTTTGTTTATGATTGGATTTGGCAGAGGGTTTTTATTCAACGTTTGTCACATTTTACACACTTTCCCTACCAATCAAAATGTTGGGGTCTTTAAGGTTTTTTTTTTTTTTTTTAATTTATCGAAGGTGACTTAGACATTTATAATGTTACAAAAGTAATTTTTTTTTTAAAAAAATGTTCTTTTGAACTTTCTACTAATTGAAAACTAAGTTCATACTTTCCACAAACAATGTTAAGCCGCACAACTGTATTTAACATCAACAATAATCAAAAATGTTTCTTGAGCAGCAAATCATCATATCAGAATGATTTCAGAAGGATCATGTAACACTGAAGACTGGAGGAATGATGCTGAAAATTCAGCTTTGCATCACAGAAATGAATCACCTTCAAATGGAAAATAATAATTGAGGGCCTAGCTCAGAAGGTGCAAAGGCACCTATTGTATCTGTTTTCTTCTTCTTTTTCTTCTTCCGCTCTCGAGGGACGATATTAAAATTTGGCACACCGATAGAAGACAGTCAGAACATTATCCACAGCAATTTTGGAGTCTCTAACTCCCTCTAGCGCCACCAACTGCCCAAATTGGCTAGGAGCAAAATTCTTCCAAATTCAATGTCATTTTTGTTTGTCAGTTTGTCCGATTTCACTAAAATTAGCTCACATCATCTTCAGACCGTGCTGGCAAAAAGTTATTAAAAGCTTTTTGATAAACCAAACCGTTCTCAAATAATGTACGAACGAATTCGACAAAGAGCACATCAAAATGGATGTGAGGCTGTATCTCCGCAACTCTTCAGTGTACAGAAAAGAATCTTGGTACATTTCATCAGAACCATGACCTGAGGGTACTTGTAGCATGCCGCTTGCTGCTCAGGAGATATGAAAAACTGCTTTTTTGCTTTAGTCAAAAATCATAAAATTGGTATCTTTTGATTAAGTGCAGCATACCGAACTGAATGCCAAATTTCTGCCATTCTTTTACGAAGACATTAGTATATCATTACGAAACTCTGTGTCATCAACCACCATGCCCTGAATGTGCTGAAAGAACAAAATTTATAATGGAAAGTCCTTGCTAATAGCTTTTGATTCATTTGACATATTTTAATTAAACTCCTCCTAGAATTTTTCACCAAAATTGGCTCAGATCATCTTCAGAAGATGACAGTTTTTAAAAGCTTCTTGATAGACCAAACCGCTCTCAAATATTGCATCAAAAATTTTGTTGGTATGATGTCAAGTTGACTCTGAGGCTGTAACTCTGCATTGCAATGGCATTTGAACACCAAACTTTGTGGGTGTCATTGTCACTTCACACTGACCACGCCATATTAACTTGACAAAAGCACCACCCATTCGTCAAAAGTGATAAGCAATTCAATTGTATTACTAGTGATTGTATTTGATATGTCAGCTGTTTTGTCTTTAATTACTCATTGTTGCAGTTGGTCTGATGCTCCCAGCCACGCTTAAACAACTCATCATGCCTTTTTTGTGCTTGGCACCTTAATTGCTACTTGCAGCTATATTTTTAAATTGTAATAGTAATTTCACAATATTACTGTTTTTACTGTAGTTTTAGATCAAATAAATGCAGCCTTGGTGAGCATAAAAGACTTCTTTCAAAAAATGTTTTAAAATCTTTCTCAACCTCAAACTTTTAAACTGTAGTGAACAGATTAAACTATATCGTGACGTTCAGGGAAACCTGATGCAGTCCCACGGCCCTGTAAATGCTAAAGTGGGATGTCCCAGAAAGTCCATTTAATCCCTATCGCCACATGAAGCTCTACTGGCAGTTGGAGGTCTTTGGTGTTCTTGAAATGGGAGGAAAGTTTATTGCGTTGCTACTCAAGGGAGTCGTGTTGTTTGTATTTGTTTTTGGGAAGGTGACAAATATGTTCCTGGACTAAAGGATCCTGATTAAAATTCCCCTGTTCGCTGAGCATAAAGTGGCCAAGAGGCTCTTTCTCAAGGGCACTGACAGATCTACACTCTTCAGCTAAGTTTTCTGGAACCAAACGGTGGATCTCTGAAGGTCTGTTTTAAAAACAACAAGACAGTATTTTTCAGACCCCTGACCTCTAGCTATGATAAATAATCCATTAATGTTTGTAGCAGTACATTGTGCTTGACCATCATTTATGCAATGAAAAAAAAGGCCTATCATGCAGTTTGTTTTTGTTTGGTCTGTGTGTGAATGGTTGTGAGGGTGCCCTGCTCTTTTGCGGCCCACCCGGACAGATGGACGCACTCCCTCACTTCATATCTGACTCGCTCCCTTGATAACTGGAATTTATGTGCTGAATTAATGCAATCAATTATGCGCCTCTGCATTCCTGTGGGAGGAGAGAGACAGTGAGAGCCAGTAAAGTGGATCAGCTCAGTGTTGGCATTGTACATCATGACCTTAGATGAGCTTGACATTTTGATGCATGAAGATTCAACTCAATCCTGGAATAAACTTCACTCTCCGTGGCAGTTAAACAGTATGTCAAGTACCTCTCTCAGTATTTTAAATGTTTTTTTTTTTCAGTTTAGTACTTCAATATATATATATATATGTTAGATGAAAATTAGAAGTTTAAGTTTAATATATATCATCAGCTTTATTATCAGCTTTATCAATTACCAAAATTTATTTAGTAGTCTTAGTTTTAGTGAACAATATAACAACACTACTGGACGATTGTGGGAAGATGTTTTTGTTGTGTTTTGTTGGCAGTTTTTGAAAGGTCATGTTAAAAGTTATTTCTGGAAACTTAAGGGATAATGTCTTTTAGTAGAAAAAAATTAAAAAAAAATTTGTACTACAGTTTTTTTTTTTTTTTTTTTTTTACAGTGTATGGCATCTACTTTAACTAAATTCATTTGTATTTTACTTTTGCTGCTTAAGCAAGTGATGTTACCAATGATGTTAGAAATGCTAAGTTATTTAATCAATTTCCTCTATTGATTTCTATGGTTTTCTTAAAACATTTTTATTACTCCAAAAGGAAGATATATATTTTCCAACAGAGCAAAACAATCACTGAAATATCATATGCTTCAGTATTACGCTTGCAATTATTACTGAAGCCAAAGCAAAGATATTTACAAATAAAATCACTTAAATACTTGGCAACCATAAAAGGTCACATACTGAAAGACACCACTAAGACAGAGAGAATGAGAAGGTATATTCCTCTCTGCTAGTACACTTATTTCCCTCTAAGTACACTTAAGCAAAGGTGCTATAAAGTTTGTTATTATTATTTCTGCAAAAGCATGATGTACAGGCACTCAGCGTTCATGTTTGCAAGAGTTAAAGCACTAAGAGCAGATAAATCTCACATATGCTAACAGAGAGAGGAGTTTGCACCCTCCCTTTCAATGATTTAGCCTCCATTAGCCTGCTAGCATAACACACATATAAACAGACGCACACAGGTTGTCCACAAAATCACAGCACTTTTCAATGGCAATAAGATTACGTCTGGATATTGTCATGCTCTCTCCAGGCCTGTTGATGTTAAAAATGTGTGTGAAATTCAATGAATCGATGAATTGAACTGAAGCAAATTATGCTAACAGCTAAGAAAAGATGCTGAAAACAAGTGCAGTGCAAAACTCAGACATGAAGTTCAAATTTTACATGTATTACTATATGAGGACTTACCATAAACTTCTATTGTCGGTAGAGCGCATTATATTTATATATTTTATAAATTTTATTTTGTGTTTAAATGATAAAAAATATATATATATTGTAAACTGCAACTTTGGTCTTTTAAAGCCATCTAGGCTTCATAAGACATGAAATATAGAGTAGAGTCTTATGGTGCTTTTTGTAGGAGGATGACAGATTTTCTGAGCAACATGCTATTTCTCAATGTAGACAAACTCTGTCATCCATAACTTTTGAGATTTAAAGTTGGCATGAAACGGAAGTTGAGATAGCCTTTTCTTCCCTATTGTTCTTCCCTATTGTCTTATATATAAGTGAAACGGCTTAACAAACAGGAAAAATCTAGGGTGGGACTTGATTTTTGGGGAATTGATTGGATGGTTGGGGTTTGCTATTGTTGTGATGTCATGTGAGTGACAGGTTGCCCCCACACCAGTAACACATCATCAGTGATGTCGCTGCAAGAGTGAGGGGGAGTTGTTTTGATTAAAGAATATAAGGACACATTCATTTTTAAAATATAATATTGATAGTTAAAGTGGTTTCTGAGAATGTGGGTGAAAGACATTGACACGTACAGTCATACACGCTGTTTAATCAAGTATGTGCAAATAAGTTTCTTATGCACAAGCGCACAAACACAAGCCACATGGCCTTAAACAAGATAACAGGAAGACAGTGTGTGCTGCCGGCACAGATAAAGATCTGATCTATTGTGTGTGAGCTTGTGTATGGTTTGGGTGTGTGAATATGTGCTCTCTTCCGCAGATGTTTGTGAGCGTGTGTATGTTTATCTCTGTGCATATTTGTGTGACACTGAGCCTCAAATAACCTCCTGCCCCAGACCTTCTGAGACTGACGGTATTTGTCTCGTATACAATCACAGATTGTACAGCTGTTACCACGATGTGCATCTCAACGAACATTCTGCTGTCCATCACATACATGATCCAGGTTTTACGTGATCAGCAGGCGCAAACGTTTACACAATGTTATATTTTGGTTGCAAGTAGTATATATTGCACTACAAAGTTTTAAAACAAATGTTATTTGTATAGTTGCAATATTTTAGTAATATATATTTAGTTTACCTTGAGTCAATCACTTCTGGCTTTTTGATTGTGACATTTGACACGTGCGATTTCTGTAAAGCTGCTTTGAAGCAATATTGGGAAAAGTGCTCTACAAATAAATTGAATTGAATTACAAGCGAATTGATAATTAATTACAAATATGTTTTATATAACTAAAATAAAATGTTCTAGAATTGTGAAAAGATCTGGTAGGTTTCATTAAAGTAGTCTTAAACTAACATGTAATATATTTTTATAATACAAAACAAAACCACACAAAATTGCAATATTTGCCAAAGTGTTGTTTTTCATTTTTTGAGCCTTCTATCATTATTATTTTGAAAATAACATTAAAGTGTGCGAAACCTGTAGTTAATAGTATTAACAATATCAAAAATGTCAATATTATGATTACATTATCACAAACAACTAAAATAATAAATTTTACACATTTAATGTGCTAGCTTGGAGCTTTGTTGATCAGTTTAATAAATAAGCTTCTATCTGTTCAATACAATATTATTACCGAGTGTTCATTGGTTATTATCTGTTTTAAAGGTATCCAAATGTTGAATGTTATTGAATTCTCAATGGGAGTCAGCAGGTTTCAAACGTTTTAGTTAAAAAAAAACTGCAAAGTTTCATCTCACTTCCCACTAGAAGATCATTGTGTGTACTTTTTTTTGACTGTACTTTTACATCAGAATTCAGGGACTTCTTTTAGGTGGGAGAGTTTTGTTCTGACTCACTAGTTCACATCAGTACTGCTTGGGAATCAGTCTTCCATGAAAGGTCAGAGGTCAGTTCAGGGGGCAGGATTACTGAGCTAAACAGTTTAGCTAGATTTTTATTTAACAGAAAGCTATTCCACAATTGACCTATTGATTATGTATGAGTGTGCATTAGATTAATTTATTTATTTTTGCCCATTGGGGTATGTAAGTTGGATAAAACAATATTTGTATTGTTTTGTTTTTTTTATTTAAAGAAATGCTTTTTTAATGCTTTTTAAATGCTAAATGTGACCTGCTTTAGTCCCTTTAACTAAACACCAGAACAGTTTAACTGCTTCATGACCTTTGACCTCGTCACTTCTTAAATAGTGACACAGTGGTGTCTCCCCAGCTAGTGTTTGGTCAACCTAAACTATGTTTTAAGTGAAATAAAAGTCCTTTTGAGTATACTGAATTTATGTTTATTAAATCAAAGAGTTTGATAGAGAAGGGAAAATAGCTTTTTTTTTTATCAATATTGTACAAAAGACATAATATTTTATGAACTAAATGGGACATTCTAAGAAAATGATTGTATTCCGTTTGATGACTTATGCTGCCTTCATGTGCTCAGGGAAATTTCCTACTTCCCAGTTCTTAAGTCATGATCACGAGCTGGTCACATTCAAGTGCTTTGTTGTCGGAAAGAACAGGAATCATGGAGGTTTACTCTTGCCTATTTATTGGGAAAATATTATAAAAACTATAATTATATCTAGCGTCCCACATTCATTGACAGCCACATTCACTCCACGATCACAATAGTCAGCTTGATAACGATTCTGAAATTTCGGTCAAATACAGGCTATCTTGGCTGTGTATAAAACAGACAAAATACTTCAAATAATTATTCATATATGTAAATATATACTACTTTAACGTCACAACAGCATCCTCCCCTCCGCTGTGTTCAAAGTTTATGGCTCACCCACTTCCCAGTGGAAAATACAACTTGAGAGGGCATTCCAATTTTTTACTAGAAAACTCATATTTACGATAATTCTGATAGCACGTGAAGGCAGCATTAATACTGTTGTTACAGTTAGTTGTCGTCATTATTATTAGTTATTTGATGTGTGGTGATGCTTTATGTGTTGACTTCCACCATTTAGGTTTGTGTGTTAATAGTTGAGGTCTAAGTAAAAATATATGACACTGTTTGTGTATTTTTAATTTACAAGATATCTTCCCCACATCATGGTAAGTGTAATACAAGAACGCATATACAGTAATAAGAAATCTTTTGTTGCTAATTCAACATTTAAGATATCTGCATGGTCTGACAAAGCTTAAAGTCAGCATGAAATCAAAATGTACAATTCTTTATTTTTTACTAACTTTTTTAAAATTCACGTGCCCCCGTAATCTTTAATCAAAATCACTTCCCCTCCCTCTTGCAGTGACTCTTCTCTTATTTGATGAGGTGTTTACTGGCACGAGGGCGGGGCAACCTGTCACTCACACGACATCACATCAATAGAAAAACCACAACCATCCAATCAATTCCACATCAAGTCCTGTCCCACTTTTTTTTTCTCACTATGCTGCTTGGTATGTTTACACAACAACCATCCACAAAAAAAAAGCATCTTTTTCATGCACAGACGACAAATCAGATCTGCAAAACAGCGACAAATCAGATCTGCAAAACAGCAAACAATGAGTCTTTATTTGTAGGTTATGGGAGAACAGAGTGGGAGTGCAACAGGTGAGGATATGAACTTGAAATGATAGTTGCTTTAAGACTGATTTCTGGTGCAAGTGACGAGGTCATGAAAACTGATGAACAGGGGATCCAGGAAGATGACAACGATGGGGAACAGTAGACTAATCGGGAACAATAGGTAGGTACTCAGGTGAGTGAAAAGGTATAGTCTGTGTTACTTCTCATTGACGAGACCAGACGAGGAGGTGAAGGGAACGGCGGCATAAGAAAGTAGTGTTCATGAGGGTGCACAGGTGCAGGTGATCAGAACTGTGGCAAGTGTGGATCAGGAGGGATGCTGGGAAATGTAGTGCAGACGGGTACTGAGCTGGTGACTGTGACAAATATGGTAAGAAATAGCAGTTTGCAATATCAAGCAGCATAACGAGCTATTTTGTACAGCTAAAAATAACTGGAAGCGAATGACACTGGAATTCAGACATTAAAAATACCTCTTACCTGAAAAATAAGGTGGATAGACTGAACACATAATACACATCAGGATGACGTCACTGCTTTCACAAATTTGCGTTTTGCAGAATTGTTGCTTGCATTTTGAAACCCTTTTTCAAAAGTTTGCGTTTTCAGGTGTAAATGAAGTTTTACGTTTTTAGTCGAAAAACTTAATGTTTTGTTCTTCAGGTAGATATTACAGACAAATGAGAATTTGAAGGTGCTTTAATGTAGTACTCATATGGAGACCCCGTGATTACATAATGGTCTCATATCGCTATAGTTTCCAAATACTTTGAAGGCTTTCCTGTTTATTTACAACAAAGCAAAGGGGACATGTTGTCTACCAAGAAAAATTCACCTTGGTTTTGCTCTCTTTCTCATTCAGTCTTGAACAATGGATCTTAAAGTCTTTGTGTGGAATGTGTCTACTTTCAGGAGCAAGATCAGAATTTAACTGGAATGTTTGTGGAGTGACAATAACTATGTGTGTATGTGTGTGTATTCTGGCATTATGGTCATTGTGAGGAAGAAATGTGAAATTAAACTCTTTTTCAGTGTGTTGGTATAATTAAAACATACTCACACACTCTCACACATACAAGTCCAATATGAGGTGCAGAGTGGAGTAGATTACCCTGCGATAAATCACATCTGCTGTGTGAAAACGATGATACAGACATACTCTAAAAACTCCGGTCTGCCAAAAAACACACATGTGAAACACTGAGAGAGACGGAGATAAACACATATAAACAGACACTAAAATTAAGTATGTGTGAAAGAAGAGGCACTCTTCAGCTTTAGTAAAATCTTTAATACATTGTGTTTAAGTACTAATAGCGATCACACCAGCATAAGAAAACAAACACTTTTAATTCTCTCCTTACAACTATAAATAAGCCAGTCACAGCCACTGTAGTTCTATCAAAACAGTGATTTGTTAGGGCATCGTGACCATCAACCTGAGACTGTCACTGTCTCCGAAATCAACTACCTCCCTACTATACAGTATGTGAAAAACAGTATGCCAACAGAGTAGCATGTCCGAATACAGTATTCGAAAAACAGTAGGCGAAAAGTACCGGGACGACTACTTCTGCCGAGATTCTGAAGCGTGGATTCATGGACACTTTACTATCCCATGATGCCTCTGGAGAGGTTAAATGAATGGCAGTGAAACGACGAAGTGAACGCTGATAGGTCAAATGACAGTAACAACATGGTGAATGTACTATGTCTGGATCACATTCTTACTGCCTGTTATATTCTTACTATACAGAAAATTCTTTTCTAATGGTCGCAAAGTATGTTTAAATGTACTATCTACTCAGACAGTATGCAATTTCAGATGCACCATGTGTGTTTGCATCAGCCAATGATATGAGTTTGGCGAGGGTCTGTCTATTTGGCCGACTAATGGAAGACACTGGGAATTTTGGGAAACCTCATTCTTTTGTTTGATGTTAGTGGTGTGGGAATAACATTTCAGCTTTAAGGAAAATAACACTGCATTTTTATCATCAAGTTATATTATTATAGTCATATATGTTGCATTATTTGGTGAAAACAGCCAACACTACTAAAAACACTACTACTACTAAAAAAAAGAGTCACAAATAATTCCGTACAAGTTGCTTTCTGTACAACCTCAGTATGTTTTCTGTTCATTCCCGCGACGCTCAAGAGCATGCGCAGTATGATCTAAGTGCAACGCGAGAAACATTCTCAAAACACGTTAAAATACAAGTTGTATATTTGCCTATTGTTCACGCAAACTCTCAGAAATGTCAATTTTGTAATTTATTGTCAGCCAAAATAATTTTTGGTTCAAAGTTTTGTTGACTCACTTAGCCTAGGTTTTCCATTTCAAATAATATGACTCGTTTCGAAGGCTAGCGATTTGTGATTCGGCTAGCTCCCGAACTTTCTGTTTTTATTGTTTGTCAACAATTGTGATTTCTGTGTGAAAACGTTTGTCAAGCTGTTCAAGACAGAAATGCAGAATACATTCAATACAGTGAGTAACCTGTGAGAGGCACAGAGGAAAAACATTCATTTTCGACTAATGCGTTGTTTGCTTTCCACGTTGTACACTGTGGAAAAGAGAAATCAAAATAAGACTTTTCTTACATTCATTTAAAACAATACTGCCATCTGTTGGTGAGATTATCACAGCACAGCTGTGTCCTACGGAGGCTCGAGAGAGTTTTTCATCAGCTTTCATTGTGGGCATGTGAAACATCTGTGTAGCTAGACAATGCTCTCAAGTGACCGTTTAAATAGATTTGAACTGCATTTATTGTGCTCAATATCATGCCCATTTTATCCATGGCTCTCGCTTGCATCTTAATTTTTTTACTTTCTCGAAAAGCACCAACCTAACATTGAGTCCTTGATCATTATGTTCCAGATGATCCTCTTGGCTCTGACTGTTCCATGCCAACACATGGCATCATGAAGTAGCCGGATGGATGAGGGATGACCGAACAACCTTGATCTGGGCTGGAGGTGTATGGAGGGGGTTCATTTGATGGATTATTGGTTGGGCTGTCAACGGGGGAGGGGTTTTGAGTGTCTGGCATGGGGGTGGGAGGAGTTACAACGTAGCCTCCATTTATTGGAGCAAAACTCTCAGACTTTCCTAACACAGATGTGTCATCTCTGTCTGTAGACCCATTCAATGCTTTGTCCTGAGAGCAGAAATCTTCACAGCACAGAATATAAGGCCCACTGAAGTTCATACCCGATTTGTCTTTGCACATGCCTTCCCCTACATAGGTGCACAAGTGGTTTGATCCACATGACTGTCCCATTTTAACAGCATTTAAGCTCGCATCTTCAGTGTTTAACAAAAGCTGCTCCTGAGAGACACTGTAACAAAGTAATGTGTAAAAGTAAAACATTGTCAGGCATGGAGATTTAAGATGCACAACATTGTCAAGACTTTAAAGTCGGCATGAATTACAATAATGCGCCATAATGAAACGGATTGCATTAGTCGGAATCCAAAGTCGTTTCAGAGCAGTGTTGCTACGGTATTATTAACTAAATCTAAAACAACACATAAAACTAAATCATTTTTGGTAGCTGAAACAAAGCTCAAGTCAAGTCACCTTTATTTATACAATGCAGATTGTTTTAAAGCAGCTTTACAGTGATAACAGGGAAATGATTCAATGATGCAAAGTGTTCATTTCAGCTGTATAGCGGCTCTAAAAGAAAATAGTGTCATTGTTCAGCTGAAATCAGTTTAGTGTTGATTCTGTTCCTTTGTAAAGATCATGAATTATTAAATTAGTTAATTTTTGTAGTTAATAAATAAAATAAAATATAGCTAAATATTACATTACATTTAAAAATTTGGAAATATTGCCTTGACAAATAACTGAAATGACTAAAACGGATATGAAATTAAAGCTAAATAAACTCTTTTTTAAAAAAACAAAAACTAATTATAGCAAAATCACAATTTTGCAAAATATAAAAAAATAAAAGCTGATTTAAAATGTTAATAAATGCGATAAAAATATATAAATTATACTAAAATAGCAGTTTCAGAGACCATATACTGTAAAGCCGCGATCATGCAAATATTGACATCACAATAGGAACGAAAAGACTGTCGCAACTTCCGTTTCATGCCGACTTTAAAATTCTATTATTTGGTAAATGTTTTCACTTGAATGAGTGTTTACCTGTTTTTGCAGACACTGATGTTATCTGTAGCCAGCAGAACACATATAGAGGTTGTCTCTTTCTCAATCTGGAGATGCGGCCATCCGGTGGAAGACTTCTGAAAGAGTAAGAGAGATATAATGAAAAATGAAATGAAAATATAATGCAGTTACACCAGGTGTCATTTATAAGAGTGGATTACTAGTTATCTTAGTCTATAAGGACAAAACGGATAGACAAAAAGCCATGTTTACAGAAATAGTAAGGGATGTCTGAGAAACGCTGTTGAAAGTGGATTGGACCGAGCAGCAAAACACACTTGTAGCCAATCAGCAGTAGGGGGCGTGTCCACTCATGATGTGAGAGGAGAGAGAGCGAGCAAGAGGGAGATTTGAAGAAAAACTGTAGAAAGAGAGACGGCTGAGAGACATTACAAAATAGAAAAGATCAAAGGTATATCACTGGAAAAAGATCAGGCAAGAGTTAATATTAGAAAAGCTTTCCACCACTAGAAACACTGAAGCGGGAAGACCTGAAAATGGGAGTAATGTAACATTTTTTTTTTGCTATGTTTTTGAACCAATACATGATGTTGTTGTAATGTAAGCTTTAGTAATAGAACAGTTTTGAGTGTCATTGCTTGACTGGAGCTGGTGTGCTGCTGGCGACGAACAACAAACTCTTGCTTGTACTCTTATGTGTATTATTATTTTTTTGTTCTTCCTTGTCGGTCGTTCGTCCTCTCCGCTTTATTTTTCCTGAGGTATTATTTTGCTTTGCTACAGCTATGATAAAGAGATCATGCGTTGCGTGTTCGAAAATGCATATTGTGCATCAAGCTCCAGACAAGATCAGTCAGAAATGACTCACCTTGATTATCCCCTCCAGCACTTTGCTCTTTATGGGCGATGGAACCGATCCCTTCCATAACTTGACCCTTCTGTTAATAGAATTACACGTATGAATAAACAATCAAACACACAATCAAAAATTCTATATAATGACTGCTCCTGTAGTACAGTAGATCATGGGCTAGCATTACCAGTGTAATGAGTATGATTTCATAGAAATGCATGAACTGATCAAATGTTGGATAGATGCACAAATATCAACGTGTAGTGTGTTTTACCTCTGACAGACAGGAAGGGCATTGTACAAAACGATGAAAATCACCACCACAAACACAGGAACCAAAACGCAGATGACAATGGTGATGGGTGTTGAAACTAAACACAAAAAAGCATCTTGTATTGAGTTCTGTTCTATAAGCTTAAATAATTTTAGGAAGATATTTCCAGAACTTTTATTATATATTTGTTATTTTAAAAGAAAATACACACGTGCTCTGTATTAAGTACACATATAAAGTTTATATTTTCTTTAGATTATACAAAAACACAAAATGCACACATAGGACAAGAGTATTGAGTATACAAATAGTCTTGAAATAGTATTATTAGCACACTCAAGTTTATCTGAATGAATAAATGAACAAACAAATAAAGAAAAGCATGCATTTATACATAAACAAACACGTACAGCAGGGTGATTTCATATGTACTGTGCCACTTCTTTAATAGTAATTTCAATGTATCTCGATATAGCTTCAATGCAAAAAAAAAAGAAGAAAAATCACCCAATCTATTAAAATTCAACTTGTTTGTCAATATTAATAGTTTTACGTTTTTCAAACCCTAATTAATTAAAGCTGTAGTATCTAATTTCTGCTTTACATTTAATTGCATTTACAAGAAATTAGTAAAAACATTATAGAGATTTAAAATATTATTTTTATAATTATAGAGATTTTACAAAATATTTATTTACTCTTAAAAATGCTATAAAATCAAAACCATATGTTTAACCAAGTTGTGTTTCAAATTCCTATGAGATTTTGTTTAGGTGCAGTACCAAAAAATAGCCAATGGGTGTCACCAACAAATTTTTTATGCATTCTCCTGTCACAAATTTTTACATTTCTGTCACAATATCACTTTTATCACAAAACAGTCACCAAATATGGAACCTTGAGTCTCAGACCATTTCAGCGATATGTGTTTTGTCAAGATTAGAAAACGTTTTTGATATAAAATGGGGCAGTAAAAGTTTGTAATATGAAACATGACACTGCCCACAAGGGGGAGGAGTCAATAAAAAGGAATTTAAGTACTGTTTCCATGATAACGCAATATTCGAATGATATCTAATTTATAATTATTAATAAAATGATGGGGAAAAAAGACTGTAAATAAAGAGCACCAATCTTCCTGCTGCCGGGACGCTGACAGTTAAGGGGTTTTAAACAGCATTTTAAAAATGACCATACTAAATTTACTAAAACTGATATAATAATACATTTAAGTTAAATAATATGTTAAAAATACAACTAAATTAAATGTACAGAGCCAAAAAAATTGGCCTATATCTACCCAAATTCAACTTAGGTCAATATTAATCATTAATTTTACTCAAATCTGAATTAATTAATGCTGTAGTTTGTAATTCCTGCTTTAGATTTAATTGCATTTACAAGGAAGAAATTGGTAATTATTTTAAACAGCATTTTAAAAGTGAGCACATTTCAGTTGTGAACTGGGCCTTTTCTCAAATAATCCAAATTTGTCTCAAATTAAATTAAGAAAGAAATATATCAACAAAAAAATAGGTTTGTATAATCAGAAGTACATAACTGAAATCAAGGGTTACCTGACTTAGTGGTGAACACTACTGGCTGTGACCAATCTGATGGCTGAACTTTAAAATTGACACTTGGTAGAGGCAGTAATCTAATCTGGAACTGGTATTTAGTTGAAGGACTTAGAAACGTCGAGGGAATCTCAAAATTTCTGTTCTCCTTTTGAATGATTTTGTCCTTTACGTCCTACAAAAAGAAAGTAAAACCATGCATGTGATCAGTCACAGCTACAATGAATCATTTAGTCGTTGCAACACAGATATCGAAAACGAAAGATATCTAACCTCCACCTCGTTGGTCAAGATTTTTAGCTGGATGGAGTAATCAAAAAAATGTTTAACATCTGGTACAGTCCAGTTCATTTTGAGTAAGCCATCTTTTTCCGTCAATTGAATCTGGTCAGGTTGTGGAAGTTTAACTTGAAGAGAAGAACAACAAACATTAATGTTCCTCCTAAACTCCAGAGTGCAGCACTGGCACACAAGACTCCACAAAACAACACGTTAAAGACACTCACCGTGTTCTTTAGTTTGAAACATCCTACTGTATTGCACTGGTCTCAGCTCCACTGTTAACAGGTTCGGGTCAGAAACATTCACAGAACACATAAACTCAGATAGCTCAATATCACTGGACTGCAGCTGAGGATATTCACAACAAGCAGAGGGTCTGAGGGACAGAGAAAGGGTTGTCAGTGTACAGGATGTGACATCACACTGTAGATCAACTGTTAGTGACATCACATGAGTTTGTGATGGATGGAGAACTCACTCAGTGTCATTACTGTCGCGGCACCAGAGATGATAAGACATAACCTGCACATGGACTGTCTTCATTTGCCAGGTACACGTCACAGCATTGTCTCCCTCTATCACACACTGCAGGTTAAAGACTCCACTGGTCTCCTCATCTGCAAGAGGTACCGAACTTCATTAAAACAGGTATATGCAGTATAACGAGGAAAAAAGAGGAAATGATTTTAGATTAGCAAAATAAATAAATAAAAATAACACCATTGTGAGTCTTCCAGGACACCAGGGGGCTCCAGTCACTCCAGAGTCCTACAGGACCCCGGGCCCTCACTTTGGCTTGATAATGGTTGCTGGGCAACAGTGACTCCTTGTCAATCATATACTCCGACGCATTGATGTTATCCACAATCTGTTATAGTAAAACAGAATGAGAAAACTTATTAAAGGTAATATTTCCAGTAATATTTCTATAAATGAACTAGTATGAAGAGATGTTGGTTCACGAGCCGCTTGAAGGAGCGACAGCGCTCTGTCACGACACATTAAAGAGCCACTATACAGTATTTATTGTTTAAAAAATTACAGTATTTTAAATATATAACTATTGTCTGTCGAGGTGTTGTCAGTTGTCAAGAATCGCTTGTTTGTTTTCCTCACTTGTAAGTCGCTTTGGATAAAAGCGTCTGCTAAATGACTAAATGTAAATGTAAATGTAAATGTCAGTGTCCTCTTTGCTGATGTATTTTCACTTCGTGAGAACATGATGTGTGGCGTGAGAGCGCATGGCTTGTCGGACATAGAAACGGTAACTAAAGGGGGCGGGTCTTTGCGAACGGTCAATTATGGCGCTTCTATTCTATTGCGCTCCGTCTATTTGGCGTGATCTTTCACTGAAGTGTGACGTTTAGAGGAAACTGCCTTGCATATAAGGCTCGTCGAAACTTGACAGCAAAATGAAAATATCTAAATGACATTTACAGATGGAGAATATACCTGTGAAATGTAAATTACTGAGGAAAACACGACATCACAAACGAATTAAACAAGTATCTGTCAGCACATGTCTGTCAGAGCATCTGATGAGGCAAGCCCCATTTAAACTACTTGTTAACTATATCTTACAAGTTATTTTAAAGCCTTTAATATTAAACATGACTCGTGTTTAGAACAATTTGTATTATGCATTTTTGTATTATGCAAAAGGCGGACTCGAACCCGGGTCAATCCCCCCATAAGACAAAAATACTGAGTAAGAAAAGCGTTTTTGCAGTGTGAATTAATTAATGATTGAAATATTTCAAAATTGCTTACGTTTTAAAAAAGGCGGAGGAGACCGAAAAAAACTTTGGTTTCACTGAAGAAAACCTGCTTCGGACCAGGTTAGGTTCACTGAGTGAGTTACCATGATAAGTTATCTCTCTTTCAGAAACTTGACTTAGCCTGCTTTCTCTTTTTTGACATATCTCACATTCTGAAATGGAAAACCCAGATTATCACCTCGTTTCAGGGTTAACGTACTCAGAGTTTTCACTTAATTTCTTTTCTGAAATTGGCCTCTGGTGGAAACAGGGCCACATACAGTACACATTTAAATGCACTCAGCATTCTCTCATGTAAATATCCAAATCTTGACATCTATCTCCAGTTTCAGATCGCTAACATCACTCTTTCATGTGGAGGCTTTATCTTAGTTGGGAATCTTGAGTTTGAGGTTATAATGACGTTTCCTTAAAATTTCAGATTGTGTTGTTTGATAATACAGTGAAACAAAGCTGCTGCTGCACAGTTATTGCTGTAGACAGGATATACACCACATCCTATTAGAAAATGTTGCTATCAGATAATATTTGAGTGCTTTAAAGCCTTTTCAGGGTTTTGCAATTCATACCTTTGATGCGTTTTCCTCATTTATTTAAGACCATTTATTTCATTACTGATGGTAAATATATATCTTTCAGAAGTTTTTGATTTTTAGTTTTTAGTATACAATTGTTGTGAAATATTATTAGTTAGTACATTCCCTTAAGTTAATATACACCCTTTAGGGGTAGATAAAGCACAGTGTTTGCACATTTTTTCTGACAATGTATTGTATGTGTGTGTACTCACAGTCCAGTCATGCTTGTCTCTGCCATACTGAAGCTGATACACGAGAGTTCTTGTGATGTTTGAGGATGCAGGATATGGGCTTCTCCAGGACAGCAGACGACTTCCGCCATCAACCGCCTTCTCTGTCAAGTCAATCGGGGCCTTAACTTTTCCTGAAATCACACACACACAACGGTGAAATGTCTTTCCACAACAGTCATGCTTTAGAATGTAAATACATGCACAAAACACACACTCACCATGCTGAGCAACTTTGAGAATTGTGGCTCTGGGTATACAGGGAACTTTGAAGTATAGAGTGTGACTTGTTCCTGAGCTAAACCTTCTAGTTTCATAGCGACACTTGTGACGGATCTTCCCATTGGGTAAAAGCACACCGGGTCTTTGCGGGACACAACGTATTACTGGCCTACAGAGAAGGAGAGAGAGAAAGTTAGTTTTCCTCATTGTAGTCATTATTTCTTGCTTGCTTGCTTTCACCTACTTAGAAGGTTTGTCCCAGTAGTAAAGTTCAAAGAAGGATATGTTTCCTGTAGCTTGTGGATGAACATGTGGATCAACCTCCCAAGTGCATTGTACATGGGTCTTGTAGTCATTGTTACACTGCAAGGAATCCAGCATTGGAGATTCTAAAACAAGAGATCAGCAGTCAGTATTAAAGGTAAGGTCAGTAACATCAGTTCATGACTGAGATTTGACAGATCTGATAGACTCTACAACATATGGGTCACCAAAGTGTGCTAAATACATATTATTTGCTTTGAGGCAAATAATACTAAAAACATACTTGATTTGATTACAGTTGCACAGATATTTTTTACAGGTAAGAATCGAGATCTATAAAATTTCCATAAGTGTTTATCAACATCAACTCAAGAATTTTAGCTGGAATTTATATTAATATAAAATGTTTATATTAGGGGATATAACCTTCTTTTAGTTTTTAAAGTTTTTTTTCCCATTAGTAGTTTTATTTGTTTAGTATGTTTTTCTAGTTCACATTTTAAATTATGGAAGCTTGTTTCCACCACTGAATAAGAAATAAAAAAAAGTTCATTTTGTCTTTTTGTCCTCAGCATTGACCCTTCACTAGGAGTTTGATTGACAGGCGATCTAACCAATTATAACGCCGAATATGCCGTTATATCCGACAAAGCAGTCCCCCTGACTGTTAGTTAGTAGATTAACGTAAGTGGACTTGAACTTGAAATATTTTGTGTATTCGCGTCTTTCCACGGTTGAAACAACATTCCTTCTGATGTTCATTCATGTTTATTTGATGCTATAAATGAACTAGTATGAAGAGATGTTGATTCACGAGCCGCTTGAACTGAGGAGCTACAGCGATCTGTCACGACACATTAAAGAGACACAAAATGGTGTTTATTGTTTAAATTTCTTTAAAAAAATACAACATTTTAAATATGAGACTTTGTTTCATATTAGAAGTAACCTGCTCTGTCTTGTCTGTTGACGCATTGTCAGTGTCCTTTTTGCTCCGCGATGTATTTTTCACTTCGTGAGAACATGATGTGTGGCGTAAGAGCGCATGGCTTGTCGAACATAGCAACAGTAACTAAAGGGGGCGGAATATTTGCGAACGTTTGCAAGTTTATATCTCAATTCTGAGAAAAGAAGATATAAACTCGCAATTGCGAGAAACAAAGTCGAATTGCAAGAAAAAGTTGCAATTATCTTTTACGTTTTTTTTAATTCTGTAGTGGAAACCAGTTTCCATATTAAATGGCTTTGCAATGTGACATTAATTTTACTTTATTTTTTTTAATTAAAATAAATACACTAATAAAAGTATTAGTTTTTAGTAAAAAAAAAAAATCATAATTAGCATATTTTTGGCTCTTGGTAAAGGCCTAAATATAAAAGAATAGCAGAGTCCACACCACAACGATAATGGCACAGAGAAATGATATCATTGGAATTACTTTTAGAACATTTTTTTTCCAGTTGATGAAAAAACAATGACAACCAATCAGAATCAATCCTGCTTTAAAGGGTTAGTTCACGCAAAAATGAAAATTATTCCATGATTTACTCACCCTCAAGCCATCCTAGGTGTATATGACTATCTTCTTTTGATATATATATTGATATATTTCAAATCAACGTGTTTGTGTAAGACAAGTATCCTTATTTAGAAATATAAAGTAAAATAACAAGCTTCCAGCGCGACAGCCATACGCATTTGACGTACGTCCAAAAGCGTTTTAACTTCTGTGATCTACACTCCATATCTTACTTTATAAAGCAAAGAAGTATACTTGTCTTACACACGCATTGATTCACTTCAGAAGGCCTTTATTAACCCCCTGGAGTCATATGGATTCATTTTTTTTTTATGGATGGAGGCATTTTTTTCTTCAGAATTTGGGGTACCGTTTACAACCATTATAAAGTTTGGAAGGACTAAGGATATTTTTAAATATACCTTCAATTATGATCATCTGAAAGAAGATTGTCATATACAACTAGGATGGCTTGAGTAAATCATGGAATAGTTTTCATTTTTGGGTGAACTATCCCTTTAAGAGATTCAGCATTTAAAGCTGCAGACGACAAACACTACAGCATGTGTTTATAATAATAAGGTGTGGTGTGGTGTGGACCCTGATATACTTATCTTTATAGTTCTTAGTGCATTTAGTATGTCATATTACAAGATATTTCAGCTTCGCAAAAGTGTTTCATGTGAACCATTGCACATTAAAATTGCAATATATAAACACTGCAAATATCATATTACAACATATACCTCTTCAGAATAAATAAAAAAAATGCCTGTTCAGTGATGATCTGTCCTCCAGTTTGGGGGAAAAAAAGAAGAACTTTATTTCAAAGGTTATTTTTTTTTCCTAGAGTGTCGCTGTCACAGAAGTGTGACCACAGGCTGGAACTTCTAGAGGTTACTAGATTGACAAAGCTCTGGTTGATGTCATTTTTCGGATTGCTGAGTTCAAAGGGAATTTTGATATACTATTCTTAGATTCTACAACGCTCTCAACTCAAATTACTTAGAAGTAAAGTTCTAAAATCAGATCTTTAGAACTGCTTTACACTGGCCAATCTCATTGACCATGTCCTGAATTACAAGTGTCTGCAAAGAAAAATCTATTGACTGTCTTGTTAGGTCCAAGATAAGGGTTTATTTTTGCTGGGATAATAAAATTTGTATGTATGAGTCCAGGATGGAGGCCTCAGTAAGATTAGAAAGACCACTGATAAGGTCTATCTGGTGGACACAGGCCTGAACTACGCAGGTTTTATAAAAGAGAATTGAATGCAGTAATGTCTTATCTTTCTTTCTCACCTTTTCCAGGCATGACTTCATAATGAGGACACTGGCTGTTACTAATGTCCCCTCTGACCAGCATAGTGAATGAAACCATATGCAGAATCCACGTAGAAAACATTGTAGCTGAGATCGGAGTCCAGGTGATTCTTCTAGTTATTTCCAAGATATCTGAATATTTAGAAACCAGTGCTGACGGTTAGAACCATTCATTTTAAGAGAGTTCACCCAAAGCAGAAAATTCTGTTATCGTTTATTTACCCGCAAGCCGTTTGTTTTGAAGAACTTTGAGGTGTAAACAACATTTGACCTCATTGACTTTGAAAAAACACTGAGCCATTCGTCAAAATATCTTATTTTGCGTTCCACGGAAGGAAAAAAGTCATACAGTTTGAAACAAAACATGAGGGTGAGATAATGATTACAGAATTTTCATTTTAGGCAAATGACATGCAGTTATTGAAGCAAATGCAAAAACACACCATATTCATGCTTCTGAGAAATTCTTATTGCTTTTAAGCACACAATTTCGTTTTTCTTCTTACTTTTATATTTTTCCTGTCATTAAAAAATGCTCCACCCACACAGCAAACTTTAAAGATGAAATGTTTTTGAAGTTATTTCTGCGCAACCTAATGAAACAGTAAAAATAACGGTAACACTTTACAGTAAGGTTCATTAGTTAACTACATTAGTTAACATGAACTAGTAATGAACTGCACTTAAACAGCATTTATCAATCTTTGTTAATTTCAACATTTACTAATACATTATTAAAATCCTTTATTAAAGCACTGTGAACTAACATGAACAAACAATGAACAACTGTATTTTCATTAACTAACGTTAATGAAGATTAGTAAATACAGTAACAAATGTATTGCTCATGATTAGTTCATGTTAGTTAATACATTTACTCATGTTTAACTAATGAACCTTATTGTAAAGTGTTACCAAATAATAGGTTTTTATGCATGTTTCCTAAACACTACTCTCGTCTGTCATTGGTCCGACAAACAGATTGTCTTGTGTAAAACTCATACCATGGTTGCGTCTTGAAAATGGCTAACTTCACAACAAAGCATATAAAAATGAAAGATGCACAAAAATCTTAAAAAGCACAAAGTTGCATAAATTAAATTGCTTACTGTTTGAGACAAAAGCATGATGACTTCAAAATCCATCTTTCAGTTGAGAATTCAGAATCCATCTTTAAATTAACGGAGCACTTCAAGGAACAGGCGTGGATCTTGATAAACACTTTAGATCTTCATGGCACATGTTTTATGCGATAACCGTACATAAAACTACACTTCTGTGGTACACCCGACCATCTACCCATAACCCACTAATGGAGCTATGCAGCGTAAAACACAGACGCGGTACTATGTCACAGTTCTCGCAACTGCCAGGAAACTGTAAAGAAAGGGATTTCCCTGCGCTTAAGAGACTGTGAGGGGCGTTGAGGGAAAGAGATGTGGTCAAACTGCACACGTTCTGTCGGAAATTGACTTAAAATGTGTGTATTTTGTAAAAGTTACTTTAGTTTCTTATGTTTTTTTTTTAATGTTTTTTTTTTACCGTTTTTAAGTTTACACTTTCATTTAGAGATTGCGTGGTGTACGGTAGGGTTGCTATGTTTAGCTGCGGTGAAATACACAAGCGAACGTAGGTGAGTGAACTTACTGAAAGGGTAAAAGAAACAAAAACATGTTTTACCTCACTCCTTGTTCCTACAGTCAGGTAAAATGTGTTTTCTCCACAACTCTTGGTCGTCTTCATGTGTGAATGCACTCCAAAAACAGAACAAAAACACTTAAACAGTGTAAAACACTAAAACAAGATAGATTTACTTGAGAAGCTAACTTTTTTCTGAAATAAATCTTGAATACATTTTTAAACTTTTTTTAAAGAGCATTTAGTAAAGCTAAACTTTCTTTAGTTAGGGTTAGTTTAAAACATCTTCCGAAATGTATCTTTGTCTTTATTTTTAAGGTTAATGTTGTAATTCTCAGAGAATCTATATGGATTAAAAAGAATTCTGAATATAATTATCTCTAGTCTTTTTAGGTTATGATTATCTGTTGATAATCTGGGTATTTTCCAGTTTTCAAACCCAAGAGGTGATCTTTAATCCATATAAAGATCAGGGTAAAAGTCATTTCTGATTTGTAAGTCTTTAGAGACGCTTATAACAAAGTTAGTTATTGGAAATTACCACTACATGATCACATTTTAAAAATTGTCGTTTTTCCCCATATCCCATTATCTACGCTGTTTCAGTCTTTGCGAGTTGAACTTAATGGAAAGATTTGATATTTTTTTTATGAACTCACTCAAATAACAATATCTTCCACTTGTCATTGATTTTAGTGAATAAAAAATATATAGAAATATATATGCCTATAAATAGCTGAAAGAATATTATACAATTTCAAACTTGTCTAAAAGTAGGCCTATATATTTGTTTAAAAAATGCTTACCTTTATTTCTGTTATCAAAAAGGCTGGTAAACTTTCCAATAATCTGCTTGGATGAAAGAGTGCCGATTGCAATCAACTTCAAATCAATATGCTTTCCTAGTGTGCGTGTGTGTGTGTGTGTGTTTGAGTGCATATGCACTCATGAGATCATGTACTTGAACTAGCTCAAACCAAAAGTTCCTTTTTTTTCTCAGTTGGGTAAAAAAATTGTTTGGTCATCAAAAACAGCCTTCACACCGGAACAGAGTTAACATGCTGCTAAATATGAACCAAGTACCAAATAACTAAATAACGATATCTTGATCAACAAATTGACTGTATTGAACTTTACAGCATGAATGCCACCTTAGAATGAATGTCACAGCTTTCATACAGCCACAAATACACACACCTTAATCTCACATTAAATTGCTAACACACATGGTAAGACACACCCATGAACTCACAAATGCAGACATAAACAGTAATGAGAGCTTTCCAGTAAAAGGCAGGAGATCCTGAAAGTGTCAGAAATTTCTCACTCTTTCTCTTCCTCTTTCTCTCTGTACATAGTGTATGTGTGCAGGCATGACTTATACTCAGCTCTTCTATTTGAATTCTTAGATCAAGAATGAGTCATTTACCTTTTTGATTTGTTGCTGATGGAAATATGTTTAAACATCCAGTCTGTTTCTCTTATATTTTCAGGATCCACAGGCAATTCATTCGTAATTTAGTGTACGTTAACCATGATGTGCCCGGAATTACTAACAAAGACAAGGATGTTCCTAACCAAACATAGGATGACAAAAATACTCACTGTCACTGGATGTGGTGCTTATTCTGCAAAAGTTGACACACAAGGGTTCTTCAGATCTCTAATGCTGAATATGTGCAGTAATTCTGTTCGATTAGAAGGTGACACTGATTGTGTTTTTGGTCATAACATGGTATATAGAGGGGGGAAATTAGAGCGAGAAAAGTATTGAGAAATGTTGTATGCCAGCTTTGAGCTCTTGTTACCCACAGTAGCACCAAAACTCAATCGCTTTGTTCAAATATGCCTATTTCTATGCTACATAGTAGGCCGAGCTGGTAATATGTACAAATTCATAGTGTTCATGAAGCAGTACTGAAAAAAAAAATTGTGTTGGATTTACATGATTTAATCTTGTACATTGGTCCCACATGAATCAATGAAGTTAAACAAACATAATTTGTTCATGTAACTTCAACATAATGGAATGAAGTCATTTTAAGTGACCCTATAGTCTCAAAGACATTTTTATATGGCTCCCTGATGTGATTGAGGCATTCAGTTTCATACATTCATCCAATTCAATTTCATGTATTTTAGTGTCGCACAACTGAATTGTAAGAGAAACTTGTAACTAGCTATAGCGCACATTCCCCCAGTTTCACAGACAAGGCTTAAGCTAGTCCCAGACTAAAATGCATGTTTGAGCTATTTTAACTGAAAGCAGCTTGCAACTGACATATCTTAAAATAGGTCAGTGTTATTGTTTTGTCTCAAGATGCACACCAGTAATGTTTTTTCAGCATGCTTATTAAAACTACTTAAATGCCCTAATTGAACTGTAACCATCGCCAGCTGAAGTGCCCATTAGATCCCCTAGAGGGCACTTCAGCAAGGACTAATCACCACACACTCACTCACAAACCCGGACTACATTTCCCAGAATCCCCGCACCTGTCACTGATCACTGCTCCAGCTGATACTCATTATCCCACCATATTTAAGTCCAGCGCACGCACACTTATGTGCTAGGTCTTGTTATTTCCTTGAGTGTAACATTTCGGAGCATTATATTCTTGTCTTGTCTGCCTATTTTCTGATCCTGCCTGTCTCATCATTTTTGTTGTTTACCTGCCTGCCTTTTGATCTTTTGCCTGGACTATTACTACGAGCCTGCCTGTTCCCTGCTATTACTGTTTGCTGTTTCATTGACCATTGCCTGTTTGACTACGTTTTTGAATAAAGCTCGCAACTGGATCTCATCCCGCTGACTTATCATTACATGAACAATCCTGGCTTAGTCTAAGCCCTGTCTGTGGAACCAAGCCATTAGCATCTTAAATGCTACGCATTGAATGCCCCTTCAGCAAAGCAGTTATGAAATTAGCTGTTTCAGTCCACATCCTAAGCAAAGGCTCCATTCTTCTTAACAATGATAACCCAATGCAATTTAAATGGTTCTAATAATTCCAACTTAATTAAACACTATTACACACTAGCACGTCTTATCTTGCACAAAAACACATACAATAACACTTAATTTCAACATTTACCCTCCCTTGATTCAGAGATATGGAAAGCATGCTCGGAACTAACAAGCACCGCCCAGTTTCAGTTAATGCAACACAAATGTAATCCCAACACAAACGAATTAAGTAAACTTCAATTTTAAATATATTTAACTGAGTTGAACTCAATCAAATTAAGTTAAGACAAAATGTAAAGCAATTGTGTTGCTTTAGCTCATTTTAACTAAGCAATTTGAAAAAGCTGCAAAAAATATTTCAGTGCAGATAACCTTCAAAGAGATTCTGAAGCATGTTATTTTAACCAATTCAAAACTCTCTATGAATACTTTGCTGCATAACATGGCTAAAACTTGAACGATATTTAAGCTATAAAGGTTCGCTTTTATTTCATGGCCTAATGCTTTGGTTTTTATGCTCTCTTAATTTGTTGTTGTTGACTGTGTACTGTTGGCCATGATCTATGAATTATCAGTTCATCTATGTTAAAGTGATGTGAAACTGTGATATTTCCTGACCACAGGGGACAGGACGTACATGAGATACTGATCTCTCTGCAACAAAAATAATTTTTGTGAACGCTTGAAGTTGGATGGCTTTATGAAATTTGCATCTACGTAAGTGCCATACCGACATTTAAACAGCACGTTCCAATAGAGTCTTTTCATTGCCTTATTTTGAGAGAATTTTTGGTTACAGCCATTTTTAGTTTTCCCTAGTTGGTTTATCAGATTGTTCTTTGGTAAAGTATCCCGTCATTCTCCAATCCTTCTGTGGAAACCACTGGGTGGCAAGACAGACAGATAGATAGATCTTACCTGATGAAGCTAATCATAAAATGATTTTTATTATTTGGGTCATGTCATCAATGATACAGGACCAATGATTTCTGATTGCATGCCAAGTTATAGTCTGTCTTTACTTGAACTTCTCAAGAGCGTGGCTCTCTGTCAGACCACATGTTAAAGAAAAAAATGAAAGAACAAAACAAAGGAAGATAAAGAATGATTGTGTGAAGATATGCCATGTTGTTGCGGAAATGAGCTTTACGTATGAGCAAAACAAGCCTCTGTCGATCACAATGTTGTCATGAGAGAAAACCTTTTTTTGTCTTATGTTATTAATATCATAAATATATGTTTTATTGTCTGTCACTTCATATAGACCTCTGGGTGGATCTCGATCAGCATACTTATATGTTTGAAGAGTATGTGCTGCTCTGGTGATGAGGATGTGAGTACAGTATGCACACAAGTATGCAGGAAAAAAAAAAAAAGACAGGATATCCTATACTACTACACTAGGTTTAAATGACATTGAAAGCAAAAAATAAATAAAAGAAAAAGATGTCTGTCTTGGCTGTTTTATTGAGAAAAGACATGGAAAACAGTGGAAAGAAAACAATGGAATATTTAGTTTTACTCATGCACACTTAGTTTACTTGCTTTTAAGTGCACAAAAGCAATCATTATCTGAATTTGGTGCCTTTTAAACATCATTTTGTGTCCATGAGTCTCATAAAAACAGCTCTGGCCACCCCGACCCCCCAGAATTTATGGAAAATCTCATTACAACAGACCGTTTTAGCCAACCCTTTATATTTTTGCATTTAATAGGCATCAGACGAACTGTGGATGCTCTGTGGTCATCATATTAAGCTAAAACTAACATGTACTGTAGCTAAATTCATTACTGAACATTGCAAACATTGTGACCAAAACGTTTGGAGCAATATAAGTGTATGCATCTATGAAATATAGGATGCCATCTGGGCATTTTTGCTGTAATATTTTCAGTCTGGTGTGCTATGTGTAGTACAAATAGTATTTGAATTGTGAATGTGCAGTAGATAATGAGCTAATCAGTTTTTATGCTCTTTTTTTTCTTTTGTTTTGTGACAAATTGTAGTGGGTTTTAAGAGCAAGATTAGGGTTTGTGGGTTTGAGTTATGTTTCTGTAAGATAAGGATTTGAATGGTTTGCTGCACATTAGCTTAATGTTAGCATTAGCCACGGGAGGCTGGTTGTGTGCATCTATCTGGGTTTTTTATTCAGTGCTTTCCTGTTTTGTGAGGGATTGTATTCATTTACAGAGTACTTTTATCTTCTCAGAATCAGTGTATGAAAGTTTGCATATTCATGCATGACTGATATCTGGATTCCCCTATTTCTAATTTGATGTTTCTTCAACTCAGTTGAATTTCACACCTTTATGCTTTCGTTGTTTCTGTGTGTGTGTATGTTTCGACAGATAAAATGTTAATATTTTTTTATGCTTATTTTTATTTGTGCACGTGTAAGATGCAAATTTTGACTTTTAAGCAAGTTCAAAAACATTGCAGCATATTAAGAAAGTCATTGTCTTTCATTCACAAGGTCTTTTTTTATAAGCCTTGTTAGTCATTTAGCTGCTGACTCTCTACGTCAGAGGAAGAAAATGTTTGAAAGAAACGTATAAATGTCTTTTATTGACTTTTCATCCCCCCCCCCCCCCGTCTTGTGAGTAACTCTTTTAATTCTTTTAATCATGCATGTAATTCTCTCAAACAAGTCTCTAGAAGTTTTGTGTTCTTTAGACTTCTGAACCCAACTTCCTGGTGTCAACATGAACTCGAAAAGCCACAAGAAGGTTAGAACTTCCTCATTTAAAATTTTTTTTCAGGACCTCTTTTTCCACTGTTAAACCTTAAGTTTGGTTTTTATATAGTTTATTTTGAGTCGTTGTACTTTAAACCAGACGGTGACTCATGAACAGGTAGGAAGGTTTTGTGGCCAAAAACTACTTTCACTTCAAGTTAGGTGCTTTACAGGAATTGCTTTTGGAGTGAGTTGTGTGTGTGTGTGTGTGTGTGTGTGTGTGTGTTTTCTATATAACCCCTATATATGTTTGTGTTATTTTAGGGTCTGTAATACCTGGAGGTGTACAATACCTGACAAAAGCTCTTCATTAATGAAAATGCGAATAGTATGACATTGTTATATTATCAAACAATTTCCAAAAGCGCTGGAAAAATGTCCACAATAAGATTAATACAGTATGTTGCATGGGAATGCTAACGGATAGTTTTCTCCAGGTATTGTAGACGTTCTTGTGCACCTTAGTGATAAGTAACCAAAAGCTGATCAAATGCAATTAGTGAATGAATATTTGCCCCATAGTGCCACATAGAGTTATTTTCTTGACATAACCATTCATATTTTAAGAACAGATTATACAATGAAGGTGTTTTGTGTGAAAGTGTTTCTTTCACTTATTCTTTAACAGAACTTGTAATATTGCAAGTGCACACATACACACGCAAGCACACGCACACACACACACACACACACACACAGTACAAACTGTATATTCAATACCCCTACACTAACCCCTCACAGAAAACATTCTGCATTTTTACTTTTTTAATAAAACATTGTTTAGTATGTTTCTAAAGCTATTTTAAATATGAGGACTCGTAACATGTTTACGTCATAATACCAGTGTAATACCCATGTCATTATACAAATTTGTGTCCTAATAAATCACACACACACGCACACACACACAAAGTTTCCCAATAGCGTATTGGTTTTAAGAAGTTCCTTAGAAGTTGCAATCTCTATATGATGTAATAATGTTTTATTCAGACGTGAGTCTACTTCCTGTGGGCACAGATTTCCTTCTTTGTTTTTTAATTCAAACCAAACTGAGGCAGATTATCTGGAAACTTCTTTGTAATAGTATTAGCTTATTTTTCTTATAAGGAGAGACGTTTTCTCATTCAGGACAGGGAAACAGTTTTTTATGGAACTTTTTTTCTTACCCGTAAAATTGGGAATTTGTTTTGTGTAATGTCGTGTGCCTTAAAACTACCCTGTAGCCATATGTAGCACGTACAAGAGGTTCCAGAGTCATTTTTTAGAGGGAATGATGCTGATAGAGGTCTAATGTGGTCTAATGTTGTGTTGCAGTGTGTCCTTTCCTTTTCTTCAGAAGCTTAAAGGGTTATATCAACCAAAAATTACTCACCCTCATGTCGTTCCACACCCGCAAGAGTTCTGTTAATCTTCAACACAAATACAAATGTACAACAACAATGTAGATCTTTTTGATGAAATCTGAGTGATGTTTGACCCTCCTTAGACAGATATGCAACTACCACTTTGATGCTTCAAAAAGTTCATAAAGAGATCATAAAATTAATCCATATGAATATAGTGGTTTAGTCCAAATGTTCAGAAGAGACACGATCCCTTTATATGATGAACAGATTGAATTTAGGCTTTTATTCACATATCAACATTGATCGATGAACATAAACTGAAGCTCAACTGAACCTCGACACGAGAGAACAAACCTCTTCCGGAAGCTCCGCAATACACAAGATGCTCATTGGTTCTTGTGGAAGCTCAAACGTGCTGAGTAATATGAGAATGCACTTCATTGGTTCTCGCACGTCAAGCAAACATGCTTGAGCTTCCGTTTTCCAAAACTGATGTGTACATTGATGAATGTTTATATGTGAATAAAAGCCTAAATTCAATCTGTTCATCATATTAAGTGATCGAGTGTCTTCAAAAAATTTTGACTAAATTGTTCAATTCATATTGATTAGTCTTATGATCTCTTTTTGAACCTTTGGAAGCGTCAAAGTGTCAGTTGCATAGCTGTCTATGGTGGGGCAGAAAGCTCTCAGATTTCATCAAAAAGATCTTAATTTGTGTTATGAAGATGAACGACAGTCTTACAGGTTTGGAACAACATGAGGGTGAGTAATTAATGACAGAATTTTCATTTTTGGGTGAACTATTCCTTTAAGCCATGGACTGTGATGTTGCACTGAGAGCATTAGTGTGTGTGATCCTGAGGGAATTATGCAGCCTTTGTCCTTCATGCTAGAGCTGCACAATTGACTCTTCAGCAGGCTTTAATGGACTACAATTCCCATGGGATGTCCACAGGATACTGCATCCTCTCTGTACTTTGATATTCATCCTAGTGAGCTGGTTGAAGACCTTAAAATTACAACAGAGAGATTTTATAATGTACAGAAACATGATTTCTAGTCCTGAATCTCTGTAACATTTCTGTGTTGCTTCAGGTGCAAAACTCTCTGCCACAATTATGCAGCATATTGGGTTTTCATGACTTCGGTTTGCTATCTTGTTCCTCTTCAGACCTGAACCTCCAGCTGAACCTGGGACTCCAGCTCACTCTACTGCATGTAAGACTCTCTGCCACCAAGTAAAAGCTGTGGAATGGGCTGGACATAAATAAACAAACAAATAAATAGAGAGAGAGAGAGAGCAAGTACCACAGACTTGTCTAGCAACCTGGTTACTATGTATTTGCTGACTGATTCAACTCAAAAGACTCCCAAGAGCACTGATGTTTAATACTTCAGTGGTCAGTTCATGAAATATTGACTTAATATTCTCACAGATTAACAGAGCACTGCATTTGTCTCATGATTTGTAGGTACAAGGTTTTCTCAGGACAGTTTTGTCCATTTAATTATTAATCATTACATCAGAGGGAATATTTCAACTGTGCACATACTGTGCTCAAAACTCAACTGAAATGAGTTATAATCGGTCCCTGAAAGTCAGTTTTCCTTCAGTTTCTCTCCAGATGCAGTAAATGTGATCATGGTGTTCACTGAAGGCTTTGAACAGCCCCTAGTGGTGGTTTGCTTGAGATTCTGCTAAAGTCTTTTGTGAAATTACCGGATAAGAGATGAGAATTATAATTTGGTCTTTTATTCCATGTCTAAATGGATTTAGGGATCAGCTTAATGCACATTAAATGAACGAATTCCCATATGGATCCCAAAGCAAACTGAGGAAAGGAGAAAGTAGGCTTTATTAGGTTATTCTGGTAAATCTGTCCACTCTCTCCTGTGTACTCTGGATCATTCACATGAAGAAAAGCGGTGTACATGCATCCCTCACACAGTCTATATATTTGAAACTCTTTACACCAGATTAAATTCTCAGATGAGTTTGTTTATAGTAATATTTGCTTGCATATTAATAGCCTTGTTATATTAAAAAAGTAACCAGTTTGTGTAAATTGTGCAAAAGGCCAATCAGTCTGTGAATTACCAAACAGCTGAGGTAAACTTTAACTATGGTTTGAGTAATTCTGTAATGTAGCTTGTTTTAGTGCCTCCTTTGAAGGTTGATTACAGAACAGCATGTTCGTTGATGTGATATTGAACGTCATTAGCGTTTAGCTGATCTGGGAGCTGTGCTGGCTGTTAGCCTAAAAGCTCTCTTTAATAAACACCAAAGAAACCCAGTAGCTGAGTGCAAATCACTACACTCAGGTATGCTTGCCCTAAAATGCTGAAGTCCATGATTGGTTGAGGCAATTGCCAATCAAAGTCACTGATTTTGTCACTCACTTCACGATCATGTTACTGAAAAAGTCGTTGTATTACAAGTCTTCTGCAGTCAAGTACCAACCAAAATGTCAATATTTGCTAAAAGTTTTCCCTTCTACCATTTACACACATTTAGATTGTTTTAGGTAGACAAAATGTTTGGGAATGTTACTTTTTTATTCAGGGAATAAATGCAAAAAAAAAAAAAATGTAATGGATCAGGATTGACTTCAGTGATTCCAAAGAGTATTGGTTGTTAACCAATAGTGACACACTGAAGTGTAAATTATATTAAAGTCAGCATAAAATGGAAATAAATGCATATATAAATGCATGTTATTGGGGTCTTACTGTGAACAATTCATCGATGCATATATTTAAATTTAACATTTTTGTTTTGATCTCATAATTTGTAATCAAAATATCTTGATTTCTCTATGGCAGGGGTCTTCAACGTTTTTCAGGGCAAGGACCCCTTAGATGAGCGAGACACGGAGCAGGGACCCCTGACACGAAATGTGTCAAACATAGCCTCTGATATTAATAGAAATCAATCATATTACGATAGTAATATTATGTTGAGACAATATAGATTAGAACTATGTTGTTGTACATTGTCTGTATGCTATATTTTCATTGTTAAAAAGATTTATGCATCATACCAAACATACCACAGTTTATTAAGTTCAGCGTTGTCTTGAACACAATTATTTTAATAGATCTGCAGTTTCATACATTTAAATTTTATTGTCAGGTAGACAATTATACGTTTCTCTGAACTTCAACTAAAAGCCCGGAACACACCAAGCCGACGGTTGGCCGTCGGGCAGTTTTTGTTCGTCGGCCGACTAAGTTTTCTCAGTGTATTCCGCACTGTCGGCTGAAGTTGGTCCTCGTCGGGTGTTTTTCGGCCGATTCGACATGTTGAATCGGCGTCGGGCCGTCGGTGAGTGAGAGAGAACTCTGATTGGCGGTTTAGATAGCAAACGAGTCAGTTCACGAGAATATAAGCAAAAGTTATGAAAGCAAGCAAATAAGTCATGACGGCACAGACAGAAGCTTGTTCTAATTTTACATCATCTTACCCGAGCACTCGAATGCACAAATATTTTCAAAATAACATGAGCGGAGTGGAATAATAACTTGATCAGCATGACTGATATTCAAAACGGTAAGCATGTGCTGCTTTGTTTATGGTTTGTATACTTGCAGTCTTAGTTTCGCTTTCCACTTTTGAATGACGAATATAGACAAATGCATCTGCTTAAATAGACAGTTATCGCCTTTATACGCAGACCCAGAACTTTCGGTGTGTTCAGGCACATATTTTCCCCCCACGCAGTCACACCGTTGGCTTTCGTTGCCGCTAGTTCTTTGACGTCGGGTTGGTGTGTCCCAGCCTTTAAGTTTAAACAGAACTTCACTTTTAATTTTTCTCTCAGGTGGACGATTATACATTTACCTGAATTTTAAGCAGAAGATATTACAAAGCGATCCATTCTGGCGAGCTAAATTGTATATAAATTATAAGCCAGTAGTATTTTCAGATTAGAGTGCTCATAGTCTGCGTTGACAGTATCATGAGATCACGTGACTGCACGTGGATGGAAGGATTTTATTAAAGCTGTTAATGTAATTTGTAAAATCAAATATTTTATTTAAATTTGACTCTGTGATGTTTTTACCCATGTTTTAATTTTTTTTTTTTTGTGATCAAACATTAATTGACGGACCCCCTGCAATACTGCCGCGGACCCCCGGTTGAAGACCCTTTGCTCTATGGTGACGTTTGCTGGACTTTTCCTGTCATTTCATATGTGTTAACACAATCCCATTTCTTATAAACGATTGTATGCTCTCATTCAGATCTGCCCTCATCCAATTGACCCTTCGCAAACAGTTTGATTGACAGGCGATCTGACCAATCATAACCCTGAATCCGCCATTTTGTCTGACAAAGCAGTCATAACCCCGAATCCACCATTTTGTCTGACAAAGCAGTCAGGGGAGTTAGTAGAACTCGAACTTTTGAAGAATTGTGTGTACTCACGTCTTTCCGCACTTGAAACAACATTCCTTCTGATGTTCATTCATGTTTATTTGATGCTATAAATGAACTAGAATGAAGAGATGGCTGATTCACGAGCCACTTGAAGGAGCGACAGCGATCTGTCACGACACATTAAAGAGACACAGTATTTTTTAAACTTCTTTTAAAAAATTACAGTATTTTAAATATGTTTCATTATCAAAAGTAACCTGCTTTGTCTTGTCTGTTGACATGTTGTCAGTGTCCTCTTTGCTCCGGGATGTATTTTTCACTGCTGGAGAACATTATGTGTGGCGTGAGAGCGCATGACTTGACGGACATAGCAACAGTAACTAAAGGGGGCGGGTCTTTGCGAAGGGTCTGTTAACAACTAATGGATAGAACAAATCAAACATCCATTAAGACAATGGAACAATCTGTCACTATTTCTTTTACATTGTGATTTTAAATTAAACAAAATATATTATAGTCTGTTCTTCCTACAAGGGTATCATATGGCTTCAGAAGACACGAGTCATATGGACTATTTTTATAGTATTTTTTTGTCATTTTGGAGCCTGGCAGAATGTAGCTTTTACTGTTGGAAAAGAGCCATGTAAAACATCATTCACCATATTTGGAACCCATCGTAAATGATGACAGAATTTTCATTTTTTGGGTTGCATTTAACACAGATGCCGCTGCCACTTTGAGTGAAGAATAAGAGAAAAACCAGAGGTGCTATGGCACACAAAGTGATATGGGCAGATGGAGTGATATATGGCTCATTGAAGCACATTTGCTGGACTGTGATGGGGCGGCAACAGACGATTGGGTTTCTCTGATGCTGCATATACATGCTTGAAGAAAAAATTACATTGATTTCTCTTGTGTCTGAAGCACTCTTTCACACATTCAACCTCTTGTTCATGCTATATTTTCTCAAAGAAATAATTGTGTAAGTGCCTTTAGGTCATTTCATTATAATTTGGACTCATGCCATTCTCTGTATGCCTCCTGGGAGTTTATCCCTCACATTTTCTAGTCATTCTTCCCCACTCAGCAGCTTTAAGTCAAACTCGCCTGTTCCTTGTTTTATCTTTACCTCAAAACATAATTTTCCTCAGGGTTTGCTCATGGGCTTCTGCATTGTTCTTTCATTTCTCAGAATATTTCATTTTCAGTTGTTCTCATTTAAGTATCAACTTCTCCTCCTAAAATTACTTAGGAGAAATGAGATTAGACACAAATTGACCGTGATTAGACACACACACGATTGAGCCATTGTTGATCTCTTATGAAACACAGTAAGAGACATATTTAAAGTTGGTCTTTTGACCAGGAGAAAAAGTTAAAAACAAGTTTATAGTTCTTACAAAAATAAGATTTTGAATAATGTTAGTAGGTTAGTAATGTATAGTAGGCGTTGAAGGCAAGGAGAGGACGGTGGCGTTGTTTGTTCGCCGCTTCTCCACCTGCGATCTTTTAATTGCGCTTATATAGGTTATATAGTTTGAATGCATATATTTTGTGCTAGTGTTATTTTTACTTTTATACCAGTGGGGAAGCTAGGTAGCTAGGGACCTACCTGCTACAGACGAGTTCTAGCTCAGTATGGCGTTCAGATATTCCAGCTCGCAACTTCGACGACTTTGCAATTCCGCAACCACACCTGGATTTAACATCTCCACCATTGAAGAACTTGGACTTCTTCGCCGCCCTCGTTACATTCATAGAGGCTCCGGTCGAAAATTCATCTTTCTTAACCAGCCAAGCTGCTCTGCTACAAACATCCCATCTCTCTGGTCATCCATGGGATGTCTGTTGCGTCATCAGAGTACTGCTGCTTCAGTTACTTTCAGCACTGGAACCCTTTATAAGAATTGCAACAGTTCAATTAAGTTGTTGGGTGGCACTTCTAGTAGATTTCATTTGTCTAGAGGGATTAGACAGGGTTGTCCTGTTTCTCCATATTTATTTTTGATAATAAGCCAACTCCTTGCAAATCATGTTAAAGTCAGTGCGATTAAAGGTATGTCTATTATGAATAGAGAATTAGTTATAATGCAATTAGCAGATGATACCACCCTTTTTCTCCAAAATGAAAATCAAATCCCCATCGCAATTAATGTTATAGAAGACTTTTCTAAAGCATCTGGTGTCTACTTAAATATAAAGAAATTATGGCAGTTAAGGAATGTTCTGTGGCATCTTATTGTAACATTCCCATCAAAACGGAAGTCAAATACCTAGGAATTATAGTAAGTGTCACGTAACGCAGGGAACAAACTCACGGATAACAGGATTCTATTACGATGTCAGTTCCGTATTTATTTATTTTTTTGTAATTTGAATACGGAAGGCGGTCTGGCAGGTGCTAGATATTTTACTTCATAAATTGTTAAATATGGATATTTTTTTACACGCATGCATCACTTCGCTTCAGAAGGCCTTTATTAACCCCCCGGAGCCGTGTGGAATATGTTTATAATGGATGGATGTGGTTGGAGACACTTTCTTCAGCTCATGCTCCTTTGGTAACGCATACTGCCATGATAAAGCTCGGATGTGTCAGGATTTTCACTCTCGTTCACTCCATTTATTAGGGATTTTGTTCACTCCTTAATTTGGTCATTTGTTCAGGTTATTCATTTGGTAATTTATTCTTTCACTTGCTTCTGGTCATTTATTTGGTCATTCGTTCATTCATTCATTGATTCGGTCATTCATTCATTCACTGCTTTTCTTACGGCATCACACGGTCCCTCCTATCTGACTTAAGCCCCTCCTCTTCTCTCTGTCGCTCTCTCCCTCACTCACTTTCTCTTTCTCTGTCCTCTTACACTCTCTCTCTCTCCTTCATCTCACCTCCAACTAGTCAGTGTTCTGTCTCTCTGTCCTGCTCTGTCTCTCTCTTCTTCCCTCTCTGTCTGTCTCCCTCTCTCTATTTGATTTGCTGTCTGTCTGTGCGTTGCCGGTCTCGTTCCTCTGCAGACCTGAACCTCCAGCTGATCCCGGGACTCCAGCTCACTCTACAGCAGGTAAGACTCCGGCATGATTCACTACCACACAGGAAAGAGTTATGGAATGACTCGAGATGGTAAAACAAAGAACTGTTTGATAGGCTGGAGTCAGAAAGGAGAACAAGTACCACAGATAGCTTTAAAGGAAGTGAGACAGAAAGTAAAATGATAACTGGAAGAAATGGGTAAATTATCAAGTATGAGGAAGATTAAAACGGTTTGAGGATGCAGGGAGAGATGGTCATCTCCTATCAAAGTCAGAGTGGCTGCAACATCATCTTCATGTAATATCCCATTCACAAACCACAGCTGAGCTCTGTCAGCCCTCCGCACTGAGTGTGTGTGTGTGTGTGTGTGATGGAGGGAAAGAGAGAGCTTGTACAGCATTACTGAAAATGTAATAGATCACATCTACAGAAAATGGGTCTGTAAAATGAGAAAAGACTGGCAAAGAGATTTAGGAAGACATACAGATGAACTTGATGAATCGTTCATTAAAAAGCGATTTAAACCTCAACACGATGAAGGCAATGTGGCAGAGCATTTTATTTATCTATCTATCTATCTATCTATCTATCTATCTATCTATCTATCTAGTTTCTTTTTTACTATCTATCTATCTAGTTTCTTTTTTTTACTATCTATCTATCTATCTATCTATCTTTTTCTGTCTTTGTCATTTTTCTATTGTTCTGTCCATTTTATCTATCCATCTGTCTTTCTGTTACTTTGCCTGTCTATTCTGGCCATTTTATCTATCCATCTGTCTGTCGTTCTCTCAGTCTGTCTGTCTGTCTCTGATGTTGGAGTGTTGTTTCTATTCAGTGTTTCTCTTAATGCTTCTATATTGATTTCATTCATATACGCATTCTTTACCGAGATAAAAGATAATCTGCCAAATAATATTTCTGTAATAATTATATTGTCAGCATTAATTGATTTATTTTCGTCACTTTTCTAACTGTGCATCTCTTTCATCTCTTTTTCTACACTTCTCTCTCATACTTAGTTAACATTTGCATGCACAAGACTTCCCATCGACGTCTATTGTTTTATATATATAACTTCAATAAATCTAAACCTTAGCTTTTCTTATAGTCCAGATGTTGGAATCACACAATCTGGAGATTGAACTAGCACAGAAAGAGAGGGAGAGATTCAGAAGAATGCCAGAGGATGAGGAGAAGAGCTTGACTGCATTAGTGCTGCTCCAGTCCTGGTGCAGTAACGTGTCTTTGGGTTCAAATACTCTCTGATGCTTACTGTCAGGGTGTGTGGGGACTGCTGGAATGGTGTTAGCTGAAAGGATAGCATACCAAAAAAATTACATCCATTCTGCAGTGATGGCACAAAGTGTGTGTGTGTGTGTGTGTGTGTGTGTGTGTGTGTGTGTGTGAGTGAGAGAGAGAAAGAGAGAGAGAGAGAAAGATGCATTACTCCTGCAGGCTGCCTGCTCTGGTTAATGAACCAAATCAGTCACACATGCACAGTCTCTTGCACATTTTTGGCCATTTAACTCTTTTGACTAGATTAACCATCCACCAGAGGTTGCCAGTGTGTTTTCTTGTCTTTTTTTCCTGAGGTATCTCTGGTGTGGTTTACTGTTGTCCTTATTTAAAGGTGAAATGTGGAATTTCTGCGCCAATGACGGCACCAAATGTAATGGTTCTGTCCCAAAGGAGTGGTCCACCTGAGAGTCCACAGTCTGATGACATAATGCCACATAGACTGACAAAGAATAATCTGTTCTGGAGCCCAAGTTCTTCTGAAACCTGAAATGACAAATAAGACACTTCTACGTCTTGGTGAACATGCTGCACACATGTACACTCCAGCTGACAGAAACAATGATAGAAACGGGTTTTGAAACACTCCCCTCCTTTGCAAAACTGATACTGGCCTGAAGATAAACCGTTGGTAAAGCGATGTTGAAAGAACCAGTGTTTGCACTTTTTGGGGAAATTAATGTATAAATAACTTGCCTATACACTGAAAAATAAAATGGTGTAGAAACAATTTTCACTCTAAAATTGTCAGCGCCAGCAATTTTGATCATATTCACAAAACTTTCATGGTTCCCATATTTTGTTGTATTAAAGGGATCATGAACTGCATTGTTTTAGAATGTTTTCTGCACTTATACTGTTAGTATGATTTTTTTATATCATAATTTAGAAATAAAAGGCAATTTTCCTACCCTAATTTTAGCCTTCTGATTTGAACGCTCTGTTTGAAGGGAACGCCCACTGATGTGATTGGCTAACATCTTTGCAAATGAAATAGCTAAGTATTAAATGTTTAGCTCTCTTGAAAACTTTTAGCACGTTTTTACAATTACAGCTCTCAAGGTTAACTAATCGTGTAAAGTGTTGATTATATTTAGATCTATGGCAATATATTTAGATTGTAGTATGAAGGTTGCAGTGATGAGCATGTAGCCAATCACAGACATGTTGAGCACATGAATGCAGCGATCACATCATTACAACTTGATTTCTGCCCACTAACGAATGCTTTCATAACTAACTAAGAGATTTGTTGATTATTATGGGAGTTTTTGGCACGAGTCCAGAACTCAGTCATTGATAAACTCGCACTGTTTGATTGACAGCTCCAGCGATTGTAAAGGGAGCGTTCTTTGATCGCTTTCTATTTATAAGTTAATCACAGTTGAAATAACAGATTGTTTTCATCCTACTAAGAGAAACAATGGTTTGCCATTGCGTTTTTGGCACTGTCTGGATGAAGATACAGAGCAGAGACTGCGCAGTGAGCTGTGTTGACAGAATTTAGCGATTGGTGAGGAGAGAATTTCAGAATAAATTTTTCAGAAAAAATTTCATTCATGAAGTTGTGTGAACAACACACGGCATCCATGTATGTCCAAGCACATGCGAACTTTGGTTAGAGTGGGAATAATACGATTAACATGTTTACACGCCTGTATATTGCGATTAAAATTGCCGTCCAGCACCTAATTTAATGCGATTATGCTTACTACGATTATGAGCTTAATAATCGAAGCTTGAAGTATTGTGTTTACATGAGGTAAAGTTTAATCGCAATATTGCCAAAATCCCATCATAATTGCATTATGAGAGTGCGTGTAAACGCACTGAATGTGAAGTTGACCGTTACGCCATTACCGGTTTGATTTACTGGCACATAGAAAAAGAGCATCTGACTGTACATGAATCATTACAAATCAGAAATCATTGGTCGCAGATCAGGTCGTTCGAATTAACATGGTCTTACATGTTGTTACTGTCCAATCCATATCGTAAATGTCTGTTTGCAAAGCCTGCTCCAAAATTGCCACTGATTTACCAAAGAGTCCACAGTGAAATTTACTACATAAAAAATGAATAATGCTCAACTGAGACATTCACATTGTTGAGAATAAATAAAATAACCACATTCCTAGCATTTGAAAGGTGTTATTTTTAGTCAAAAGAGTGATCCTTTGCTTTTGTCTCTTCCTCATCTCACTGACGCCAGTGGCCAGGGCCAAACTTGCAATGTTGAAATAGATGTTGACATTAATAGCTGTTTTTTGACTAACAAGGAAGTTTTCAGATCTGAAACTTAATGGATGTTCTTATGGTATGATGACCTCTTATGTATCAAATGCTCAAGGAAAATTTGATTTCTCACTTCTCACTTCCTTTATATTTATATTGCATTTTTTTTTTGTCAAAACATAGATCAAGTCCATCAACACCCCCAAAGCTTGCACAGTACCTCCAATAGTGAGTTTGACCTTTTTTTCTCAGAAATGTCAAGCAGTTTTAATTTATATGCTGGTGAATGTATGGTGATCACGTTAGCTTACGTTTGTGTAAACAACTTCTTTCTGATCCTTCTGGGCTGTGTTGAACTTCACTTTTAGACATAAACTCGCAAACTTCCCTAAGCACTTCCCTTTAGGGAATCACCGCCACCATTTCGAAGTGCATTCAACTTTGTCAAGTGGATGGGGAAAGTTTATTTGGACAGACACTCAACCGCTCGATTTTGACATAGAGCGTGTCTACTCAATACGTACACTTCAGGCAGATCCATAGACCACTATACAACACGTAAATAATAAATTAGCTCCATTGCGGAGTCCAAGTGATCAAGGGCTTAGTGAGTTCCATTTAAACACATTGCATTCAGATCTTCGCTTGTTTTTGGATCCAGAGATATACTATTTCACAAGATCACAAGCACCCCCAACCAACAGTGAAAACATGGATTGCTGGGAAAAAATGAGGCAAGAGTTAAGAGAATATTTAACATTTGCCAGCATAGGAGTTTAAAAAAAAAAAAAAAAAAAAATCAGTTTCAGCTTTTTTTATTTGTTTGTTTATGTGATGTTTGTGTGGCCCATTGTGTCTTTTTCCTAGTTATGGGCCATTAACTGTGTGTTTGTTCATACAGTTTTGGATGAACTGATAGACATCATTGAATTTGTGTGTGTGTAATTGCGTATGTGTGGATGTGAGAGCGGTCGAGATTGGACAGCTGACACTAATTGAGTATTGGCAGACAGAGAATGCAATGTTGGTATGTGTGGGACGATGTGTGTATGTTTGAATTTCTTTCCTACGTGGGCAGCTTTTAGATGAAACTCAACAGTCACCAATCTCTTGCGATCTGTTTCTGTCTATCTTTCTCTCTCTCTTTCACATACACATCACTCAGTGAGGCTTTCTGGAGATTAATTAATTAATGCGCAGTACTGTTGTGACAGTCTTGAAATGATAGATTAATTGATTCAAGACTTTGTGAGGTCTGCGTTATTTCAGCCCCACATTAGTGGCTTGACGTAAAACGATCAAAGCAATTACGGCCGGTGTCTCATCAGAACTACGTATGCATACTAATTCAAGCTGAAGTGAATTTTGATCTGGAGGATATGGTGAAGGTGTGCCGTTGTTTACTCCCATTCATGTCATTTCAAATCGTCACGACTTTTTCTCTGTAGAATAAAAAAATGGTGATTTTTGGACAATATTTGGCCAAATTTTCTGTGACAGAATGACTAAGGGTGCGTTCACACTTGTAGTTCGGTTGGTTTGGTCCGGACCAAAAAACAAAAACAAAACATGTAGTCCTGATCCACTTAGCGTTCACACTGGCATTTTTAACAACGAACCTAAAGTTACCGAACCAAAGGCATAGGGATACGGTCACAACCTGATTGGTCGGTTTTATGACGAATATTTCGCGACGGAACTTGCTTATCGACCATTCAAAACAATGCTGTGTGCTGGAGTAAATGCCATCATTTTATGCGTGTACATATGGTTTTATTTTTACCATCTGATAACTCACAAAGAGCTCATAAAATGTTCAAAACATTCAAAACAGCATGGACCACTCATCGGACCAAATATTGATCAGGAACTTCACCTCCTCGTTGCTCCACGTTTGCCCTTTACTCAACGATCTTTCCGCGTCGTCAAATCAGCTGACTTGTAGCGTCGCATCTTGAGGCATCACGTCCTGTTTTTGGTTCGTTTACATGTCTTTGGTCCGTGTTGCGTTCATATATCAATCGAACCGCACCAGAGTTCGTTTGGAAGTGGATGGAGACCCATCTTTTTTAGTGGCCGCTTGTTTGGTGCGCACCAGGGTTCGGATGGCAGCGTTCACACATGTTCAAATGAACCGCACTAGTTGAGCAATCGCACCAGGGTTCGATTTAATCGAACCAAATATGACAAGTGTGAACGCACCCTTAAAAGTACCATCATTAAAATTGTCCATATGACTCGAAATGATTGAAAATTCAGTAAGTTTTACTATAATAAAGCCATGGTTAATTTTAGTAATTCATCTAGATTGACAGTAATTTATACAAAACATTCTATTCTATATAAATACTCATTTTTAGAAATAATTAAACTCCATTAATATTAGTCACTGCATGTACGCATCTGTATATATGAACCATATTATCAGCCACATGTATTGCACAGCTGCATCTACAGAAGACCGTCACAGCTTTCTGCTTCCAGTCACAATCACAAAGCAGGAGACTGATCTTGAGTCATAACTGAATATTTGAGCTGTCAAAGCCTCTAGATTTCCCAAAAATTCAGTTTTAAATTCCCTTTCAACGTTTACGCCTGATCACATGCTCATTCAAGGTCAAACGGTCTGATAAATGCCTCCATTCTTAGTGCAACAGCAGACCACTGCAGTCAGGCCTGATTCTTGGCAGTTGTGGAAGGGTAGGCTGGCAGATATCCTGGTTGGGGGGTAATACTCTGGATGGATGGATGGATGGATCAGTCTCTCTTTTTTCTTTTTCTCTGGCTCATGGTTACTGCTGATTATTCTGTAATGAACATTTTATAGTTTATTTTATTTATAACACTCCTCTCTATGATATGAGGATTATCTTGTTGTCACTTTAAATAAAATGCAACCATTTTCACTTTTCTACTGTTCAGTGACAATTCAGAAAGAAGACACGGCTATATTGCTATAGTAACGAACGCAAAGTATAAAAGGCCTGTTCACACCAAGAATGATAATTATAACGATGCCTATATTTGCGTCCACACCGACAAATGATAATGGTCTGTTTATTCTAAGCTCACGCTGCGGTTTTCAAATATGTGTAACATTTTGTTGCGTTTACATGGCTTTAATCAGCAGGTGTCCTCAGTTTCGAGTGAAATATAGCTAGTGTAATCTATGGGTATGTTCACACTTGTCATGTTTGGTTCGATTAAAACAAACCCTGGTGCGATTGCTCTGTTATTGCGGTTCATTTGAAAATGTGTGAACAAGCGGACTGAGACCGCTGAAAAGATGGGTATCGGTCCGCTTCCAAATGAACCCGGGTGCGGTTCGTATGATATATAAAAGCAACACGGACCAAAGACACGTAAACAAACCAAAAACAGGAAGATGAGACCGTAAAAAGGACGAAATCCTCACGAATATCGTTTTTTCTCATCATAGTCATGAGTTTGCCAATCACAGGCATCAGATCATTTGTGTGTGTGACAGAGGGATTCCCGCCACTGTTTTGACCCCTTTACACATTTTATAAGCTCTTGAGTCTTCACGAATTCCCAGCTGTCCAAAATACCATCATATGCAGGCTATGCACACACAATAAGCATATCTCAGCACACTGAATGATATTTTTACTATGCCTTTAGGTTCGGTATCATTTGGTTCGGTGATAAAATTGCCAATCTGAACGCTAATCGGACCAGGACTAAATGTTTTTTTTTTTTTTTGGTCCAGATCAAACAAACTGAACTACATGTGTGAACGCACCCTAACAGTGCATTAAGCTGACAAAGTCGTGTATGGAATAAAAACAACACCTAGTCTTTTTTACTGCAACTTCAAAGGAAGCAATACAATATTGTCGAAACTAGCGCTGGATACCTGAGGTAATTTTATGTTACAATGTTTGCTAGCCTAGCATAATGATCTCTTCTCACCATTCCAAGGGTATGACCGATTGTTTTCCATGTATTAATTTTCTTTAAAGTATCCTTGAAAAGAGTGTTTGACTTGTCAAAGTTCTCCCAATGTCATCTGCCATTTTTAAATGCGTGAGCCCTTAAATTAGAATGGATTCTGATTGGCTGTTTTTTATCGTTCAACAGCTGGAAAAAAATTGTTCTGAAAGTGATCCCAATATGTGGAATCTGCTATTATTTTATATTTAGAAAATTTTTTCAAATTATATATTTATCATTATCGTTCTTTGTGTGAACGGGCCTTGACTAATTGAAAGATCAACAGCACAGTCTTATTTCAGTGTTATTTAAGCTGACAGTTTGCTTTGTACATTCAGTTTAACAGCATCAACAGCAAACCAAAGGGTTTCAAATGAACTATATGCATCTTACATATGTTCTTCTTGCTCCGTCCATACAATAAATGCACGTTCTTAAAGGAGAGAGGTTTTCAACTGATCAGGTAATTGCAATTGTATGATTTTAGTGGCAGCCAAATGACACTTTAAAATCAGTCAGAGTTATAGTTCTGATCACAGTTCTTCTGATGGATGTAGGGGATTTGTCGTTATTGTCAAGAAACAAATCCCACTATCTTGTTTGTGTCCTTGTAAGCGACATTGTGTGGGTGTTAGGGGTGTTTGAAATTAATATGTGTGTGTTTGATGCCAAGCCCTTCGTATGGATGTGTTTGTGTGTTTATCTGATTTGGATTTTATCCATAATGCTAAAACACCTGCTAATTATCCACTCAGAATTGAGCTGCATGCTAATGGAAAGACACACATTATCACACACACAGTATCTGGCATTTTCTGAGCCAATTAACATGAGAGGTTTTCTATTAATGAGTTGTTTTATTTAGTGTGGCAGCGCGTGAATGTTCTCTGTAGGAGTGCGGCGTTCAACAAGAATGCATAGAGAGAAGACTGACTCACCTGCACTAATTTATACATTTGTGCCTGCCTGAACATGTAGGGACTTATGCTGTATCTTTTACCCTTATACCTGTACATTTGAACAGGTACAATGAGGACATATGCCCTCAGAAGACTCACTTTTATTATACTTTTATGGTATTTTTTTTTTTCTGAAATCTCTTCTTATTGCAGACTTTGGTATCTTTGCAAAGCTGAGGCAAATGTGTGTGACTGATCTATTCTAAGCTCTTTGTACCATTTTAAGGTGAGTATTTTTACATTGGCTTTAGGTTCGGCAAGGGAAAAGACTAACTTTAGACTGACGTTGAGGTCACTGTGTCGTACCAGGAGTTACACCTTCAATTAACCAATCCCTGACCTCCTAAATGAGGTCAGCACTGTGGCGGAGGTCCGCTGGGAGAGCAGTCTAAAACTGACTCTCTCGGTCTTATCCTGTTACTCTCACTGTTCTTTCTTTAGCTTTCTGGATGATTTTAAATACACGCTGTAATATGCCCTAAATTTCCACATATAGCTTTAAAAGCAATTGAGTTTTATATATATATATATATAGTTCAAACAGGACGGCATTTATTTGAAATAGAAATATTTTACTGTCTTTTACTGTCACTTTTGACCAATTTAATGTGTCCTTACTGAATATATGCAGCACATGCATACTCATTTTCTTTCTGTCTTTTTGCAGAGGTCAATTGTTCATTCAGTCAGCAGAAAAGGAGAGGTAGAGTGCGTTCCTTTGCTTTTCACTGAATAGCGGTTTTCTGTTACAGTATCTTTGCTTTGTCATCTCAGAAATCCGCCTGATCTCAAGAGACACTCACACCTAAAGGGCAAAATAATAGAAGTCACAACAGTCGATATGAACTCGCAACTTCAAACCGACGGCCAGTAGGATTTCATGTCTTTGCCCTTGTGGGGAGTAGAAAAGTCTTTTTGTTTGATAGAGTTCCTGAGGTTAAGGATACTGCCTCAGAGTCTGTACTAACTGTGATTCGGTCCCCCGCTGAATCAAGATTAGTTTTGATTTGTCCTCCGAGATATAATTAGCCTTATTATCCTGAAGTCTGACCCCCTCCACTTTCAGTGAACCAATGGCAATGATTCACATACACCAAGGGACAAATGAATTTGGTTCTTTTCTAGCTGAATCCAATCCATGTTTAAAAGGATAGTTCACCCAAAAATCAAAATCCTGCCATCAATCCTGCCCACACGTTGTTCCAAGCCTGTATGACTTTCTTTTTTTTCTGTGTAACACAAAAGAATCGGTTTTGTCTTTAAATGAACGTTTTCAAAACTTTTTGAACAATCCCTTTAAGAATAGGTTGGGTAATTCATATTTATGACCGCTAATCTGAATATTTGGAGTACACGTTTTAGAATAATCTGATATTAATCACAAAATGTGCATTTTATCACATACAAACAAATAATGACTTCAGTGCTCTTGGCGCCACATTTAGAAACCAAGAACCAATCAGAATCATCATCATATGGGCCAGACCAATTAAACCAAGCAATCCTGAGGGTGCACCGCAATTCTGAAGGTCATTTTACCCCCTGCAAAGCAGACAAGGCACAAACACGTACTGTAACACTGGTTCTGCTCCAAGCCGGTGAATTCTGGGATAGCCCAGGAGATAGTAATGGTCACGGTGTGGAATGAAGTGACTTAATTAGGCCGAACAGTGCTTTAATACCCACAGGGCTCTGGACAATTACAGTAAGAGGCCATTATTACAGTATCTCTCTCTCTCTCTCTCTCTCTCTCTCTCTCTCTGTGTGTGTGTAACTCCATATATAGCTCAATACTTTCATTTATGTCCTGTATGACCATGAGATGTAAGATCTCTCGCTCTCTCTCTTTCATTTTGCTGTTCTCTATGAAGCACTTAGCGCACAGTTTTTGCCTCGGGCTCAAGCTGCTCAGTAGAGTGTAAAGTTATTGTATGAGTGTGTGTTTGTGTGGATTAATGTCGCAATATCTGAACTGCTGTAAGAAGCAGAGTGGTGCTCTACTGCCCTTGATACCGATACAGGACCTCTCGGTGTGTCTCTCAATGTCCGTCTTAGCTGTAGACATCCCGGAGAAAATGAATTTGTCATGGTTAAATACATGCACACTGTGTATATGCACTGGTGTTTATCTTCAGAAAACTTACTACATGCAAATGACTGGACTAACACTTTGCAGAATGCTCTCGGAGTGCCTGCCATTTATAAAATACTATGATTGATTACATTTTGTTTATTGAAAGTATCGTAAAAGTGGTGCATAACACTTGTGAGCTATATTTTAAGTCCTCTAAAGTCATATGATAGATTTATTTGATGCGTTCTTGAGAGAAGTAGCAATGTTCGATTTATAAGGAATCATTTTTTTTTTGGATCAAATCTTTTTGATTTACAAAACCTGTCAGAGTGATTAATTCACAAATTGGACTTCTCAATTTCAACTCACTGACTCAATCTAGTCACAGCAATGTTTGGTTTGTCAATTAATCTTTTCAGTGAACCACTTGATTCAGAAAACCTGTCTGAATTATTATTTGTTTGCAAATCGGACTGATTCGGTTCTCAACCCGATTCAGTCACAGTCCATTTTGTGAAGGAAAGAAAACGTTCTTTTGAGTCACATCTTTTTATGATCCGGTTGATTCACAAAACTTGTCTGAATGATTTCATTTGCAAGTCATACAGAATCAGTTCTGAATTTCAACTCACTGATTCAATGATCTAGTTAAAGTAATGCCCGATTTGTGAATCTGGTTCATTCACAAAACCTGTCTGAATGATTTTGTTTGCCAGGCATACTGAATCAGTTCTAAATTTCAACTCCTGGCTCAATAATTTGGTCTCGGCTCACTGAAGGGGAAGATTATGAGTGGATAACAAAATTAATTTTGCTTTGTTCATCACACAAGACAGTCAAATGACTTGGGAGGACTTGAAATATCAAGCACAAGTTGAATGGATGACTTTTATGGTGCATTTGCATGTTTTTTTTAGCTTGACTTATTTAATTTCAGTCCATATTTATTGTATTTGTATGGAAAAGAGCAGCCAACACTTTAGAATTTCACCTTTTGTGCTCAGGTTTGGAATTATATTTTTTTTTAGATGAATCATTCCATTTCTCTGAAAATCAGTAGCCTACTGAGATTTTATCTTGGGCTAATAATTGTGTGTCCTTTAAACTCATTTTAACACGTTGACGTCATTACTGCTGAATTGTCTTGTGTTCTTACACTGAAGATTTGCTGACTGCAGAGGGACTCAACTAATTCTATTTTCAAGGATTCTTAAACAGCAACAACAATACCCTCTAGCATGCACACACACACCCACACATATACTCTTACACACACATTGCACCAGGCATGAGGAGAATACTAATTTCATGTTGGTCCTCTTTTTTTCACGCTATAAGCTGTAGACATGACAAGAATGGAAATAGAGGGGAAAAGAGAAAGCGAGCAAGCTGCCTGCTGGGTTGCGGAGAAACAAGGTGGTAGAGGAAGAATTGAGGATGGCAAAAACGGAATGAATGAATGAATGAGAATGGAGGTGAGGAGTGTGGAAATGAAAAAAAAATGATTAGCTGCGTAGTTTAAGATCGCACTAAAGGGGTGAATTAGTAATGGAAATTAGTTTGAAATTAATCTGATGTCTCAATGAATGATTCTTTGTACAAGCAAGTCACAACTGGTTGAAAAGTGGGATGGTTGAATGATGGCTTTCCCTTTAAACCGGCTCAATCCTGTTTTGGTGTAGACGGATCCAGTTCTGAATCAGTTTGTTCGTTTCATTGTGGTGAAGTGGCACAACTTCACCATGAGGACCAAAACAGCTGTGAGATGTGATGTCACAAATTGGTGTGGTATACTAGATAAAAGAAAAATTCACCCAAAAATGAAAATGTCATTTATTAACTCTCATGTTGTTCCAAACCTGTGATTTTCTTCTGCTGAACACAAATAATCTTGAGAAATCTGTTTTTGTTCTCACAGTGAAAGTCAATGGGGTTTAATATTGTTTGAACCTTAAATGTTCTGTCCTCTTATTATACACATTTTTTTTAATATATATAAATTTCATCAGTTTACTTTTGACCCTGGTTCTAACAGTCATTGGTTGTTGGCAGCAATTATGAGCCGCAGTCAAAGGCAACACTTCCATCATGCTTTTAATAATGAGAGTTATGTGTGTACATCTATTGATCTCAAGTGCTGAAAGAAACACAAATCCCGCTCTTAATGAGCAAAAAGCTTTGGCAAAGTCTTCTGCGGCCAAGAGATGTTCTTAATTGCCAATTATTTACTGTTATTGCTGTTATTAAATGGGCCGCGTGTCTTTGTCAGCACAGATAAATAAGCTCAGAAGTGGCTCCTGTTCTCAATAAAATACCAAAGTGTCGGTGCCAATAGATAAAAGTGGACACTGGACACATAAACCCATTATGTCAAAATGTAAATGAATCTGTTGTTTCAAAAAGCACTATTCTCTGAGTCAAAACGCTGAAGAATCCTGTAATGAGTTTGGCAGCAAACCCATAATCAGTTTTGCAAGGAATTGACATTTGTCACAAACTGTCCGCCAACAGCCAGAGCCTATTTTTCGAGAGCCACTTCAATCAAATCATCATTAAACATCTGCACGGGAGTCATGCTGTAAATTGAAGATCATTTTCTCCACCATTTAATCACGCTGAATCTTTGGACTGATGTTACAGCTGTACAAAAGTGATTAGCTCACATTCAGGCGGCCACAGCAGCTGGTACAAACACATTAACGGCAAATTTATGTTTGCATGTTCCTCTTGACTTCCTTGTAGTTTGTAATTAAATTTGTTAATTTCGTTGTTTATTGCTTTCTTTCTATTATGAATATGATTGTGAGTAGCGTATGAAATAGCACTTGCTAAAATGTACATGTTTCTGCATTATTCCTTCAGTTCTTGTTACCACTGTAAAATTATTATATTATATTATGTAAATAAAAATGTTATATTATTTGAATATATATATATATATATATATATATATATATATATATATATATATATATATATATATATATATCATTAAAAAATATATTGTATCTCTTTCAACCTTTCATTTGCGTTTTGAAGATGAAGGAAAGGTCTTAGGGTTTTGAACAATGGGAGGGTGAGTAAATGATGACAAGTTTTTAATTTTTGGGTGAACTAACTCCTTATTTTATTATTATTTTTGATTAATAACTGTAGTTGTACTGCTATAGATTTCTCTTTTATAGCTCAGAAGTTTAATTTAAGTATCAAATTATCTCATCTGTGTCTTCTAAGAATTTTTGGATGAAAAATTTAAGAAAAATGTTGACCGATTTATGTGAATTGGAACTCCGATGATATAGAGAAAAGTTTGAGTTCATATTGAGATCTCGGACTTTTGATTTATAAAATCTGAGCACAGTGAGACTTGAGATTTCCAATAAAACTCTAGAGAACACTTTTTCTCAGTAAAAATTCTGAGAAGCAAGAAACTTAAGCTTGAGTCTCAATTTGATATCCATTCAATCTCACTGATGTCTTTGAAACATAAATGAGAAATGAGACCCTGTGGGCTCTGTATAGCTAATTTCATAAATTGCCTTACAATGCTAAATGTGTCAGAGAAGGAACACATCTCAGAGAACTGAGGTCAATGACGGTACACTAAAACACTAAAATCTCTCAGCATGCACTCTGGCCGTGAGCCACAAACTGTCCCTGGTGTCTGATCTCAGATCAGTTTATTCTGCCTTGCTGCTTGACTTCACACCAAGCAGACAAGAGAACTTTTAGTCCTTTTCCATTCCTCTCCTCCATTCCTCCAGACCTCACTGCCATTCTTCATTAATCTTTCCTTTTTTTTTTTTTTTGCTTTGTCATCTGCTCTTGCTCTTTTCTTCACTTCTCCTCTGCTGTTCTCAAGACTGCCTATATTCATTACTTCAGCTGCCTGTGTTTTTCTCTTGCAGCTAATGGAATAGTGTGATTGTCAGTGTGAGCTGAAGTGACTGAACACAGTGTAGTTGGTGTTTTAGTAGGTGTATTTGAGTCCTTGAATGAAGATTTCATCAGAAGGACAAAGGGTTCTTTACACGAATACACCTCTTATGTCTGTTTTGATGCTGAAATCTCTATCTGTCCTTACCTGTGTGTCTCTCTCACTGTCAATGTCTGGATCTGTTATTCACTTTGCAAATTAACTCTTAATCCACTAAAATCACTTACACAGCAGTTAGGTAAAAAGAATTGCAATAATATCGCAGAAAAGATAAAGTTATTTTTTGGCAGTATTTTTTGCAGATTTAATTTTTCTATATTCAATATTCAGACTAGGGATACACAGAGCTATATTTAATATTGGAGATTCTCTATGGGGTTCAGGTCTGGTGAGTCATGGTCATTTAACCAACTTTTGGTGGTTTTGGCAGTGTGGGCAGGTGCCAAATCCTGCTGGAAAATGAAATCAGCATGTTCAAAAAGCTGGTCAGCAGAAGGAAGAATAAAGTGCTCCAAAATTTCTTGGTAAATGGGTGCAGTGACTTCGGTTTTCAAAAAACACAATGGACCAACACCAGCAGATAACATTACACCCCAAATCATCACAGACTGTGGAAACTTGACACTGAACTTAAAGCAATTTGGGCAATGACCTTCTCCACCCTTCCTCCAGACTCTAGGACCTTGGTTTCCAAATGAAATACAAAACTTGCTCTCATCTGAAAAGAGGACTTTGGACCACTGGGCAGCAGTCCAGTTCTTCTTTCCTTAGCTCAGGTAAGACGTCTCTGACGTTGTCTGTGGTTCAGGAGTGGTTAAACAAGAGGAATACAACAACTGTAGCCAAATTCCTTGACATGTCTGTGTGTGGTGGCTCTTGAAGCCTTGACCCCATTCCTTGTGAAGTTCATCCAAATTCTTCAATCGTTTTCGCTTGACAGTCCTCATTAGGTTGTGGTTCTCTCGGTTGGTCGTGCACATTTTTCTTCCACACTTTTTCCTTCCACTTAACCTTCTGTTAACATTCTTCGATACAGCACTCTGTGAGCAGCCAGCTTCTTTGGCAAGGAATGTTTGTGGCTTACCCTCCTTGTGAAGGCTGTCAATGATTGTCTTCTGGACAACTGTCAGATCAGCAGTCTTCCCCATGATTGTGTAGTCTAGTGAACTGAGAGACCATTTTGAAGGCTCAGGAAACCTTTGCAGGTGTTTTGAGTTGATTAGCTGATTGGCATGTCACCATATTCTAATTTGTTGAGATAGTTGGTGGGTTTTTGTTAAATGTGAGCCAAAATCATCACAATTAAAAGAATCACAGACTTAAACTACTTCAGTCTGTGTGCACTGAATTTATTTAATACACAAGTTTCACAATTTGAGTTGAATTAATAAAATAAATTAACTTTTTCATGACATTCTAATTTATTGAGATGCACCTGTATATACATTTTTCATGCTGTAAGCCTACATTATAATGTTGTGATTCTTTAACGATTAGTTCACTTTTTGAATGAAAATTTCCTGATAATTTACTCACCCCCATGTCATCCATGGGGGTGAGTAAATTATCATGAAATTTTAATTCAAAAGTGAAGTAATTTTCTTAATTCACTTGTAGTATAAAAAATTATTGATTTAGCTTTTAGTGTATTTTTTAAGAATTGATTTAAACAAAAATTTGGCCATTTATCAGTTATCGACCATAAAGTGAAAATAATTAACAGCTTATGAATAATATTTAATTTTGGTGCATCTCTATTTCAGATATTTTTAAATGTGTCTTGAGTGTCCAAATATTTTTTAACTCTGTATGCGTGCTGCAAGGCGTTGCTCCTCAACTTGAAGTATATTTGACCCACCTTTAATATCACCAAAGGTCAAATTATTGATCTTTCAACTCAAACACATATGCACACACACACATAAGATGATGGTCAGGTTACAAACGTGTTTTTGAAGAGCGCTCTTTAATGCACCATCTCTAGTTTTAGTTTTGAACTCCTGTATCCAGCAACTCAAAGGTCAGTGTCACAGAAGAGTGCCTGTGTGAGTGGAAGTCTGATAGGTTAAAGCTCTCCAGGTTATGAGTTACCAGAATATTTTTATCTTAGTACTAAAATTATTAGTACAATATTTGATTTATCCCTCACCCTCAATTTGTATAAATGAACAAGAGAGGAATTTTGTTGTGTTTTGGGCTGCAGAAAAGTTTACATTTTATGATAAAGTTGTCGAAATCATTGTTTAATGGAGGGAAATTTTAGTTATTTGTTGTGAAAGTGAGTTATTAATGTGAAGCATGAATAAAGAGGCGAGCATAAATGGACAGATGAAAGAAAAAATGGTGTGTATCTGGATGGCAGACGGTATAGGTTGGGATGCGTGAGCTAGTTGGAGGACCATATTGCCCTGAGGTAGTGATGCATTGTGGGAATCCTGCAGCATGCAATGAGACTCATGCAAGACTGAGCATGTGAAGGAGGAAACTGGTAAAGCTATCACTCCTGCTGGCGCATTGGGCATGTGTATCTGCACACACACACTTTCATTTACCTAAAGCTATTTCCTTTTTGTCTTTGAATTCTTTAAGACTTCTTTAAGTCTTTTGCCTGTATCTCAGCGGGGCAAGGTTTGGCTGGTTAGCCTGATCCACTTAGCATGTCATAACTGCACCATCTAAGTGGAAAAAGCAGCTATTTAAAAGTTTTTGTTTTTGTTATTTTTTCACAAAGAACATACATACATACATCACAAATATGTTTTTGAGGCTTTTAAAAGTGTAAAATGGACTAATATTTGAATCAAACATATAAAACAAAATGACATGGATCAAAAATAGTGAAATAGATGCCATATTTTGAAATTACGTTGTGAAGAAAGCTGCTGACCGAGTTAACCACATATATAGTCTACCGGAGTTAAAAACTGCATGTTAATGTGATTAAAAAAAAAATGAACTGCTTTCTGTTGTGTAAATAATCTTTAATAATCTGACATTAATTGCAATCTTCAATCAATTAATTAGCAGAAGCTATACAGTAATAGTTATTAAAGTGAAGTATTACAGTATAGCTATTAGAGTAATAGTATTACTCTACTTGTGTGTGATGTATTTAATAACAGTCCTGTATTGTTGATCCAACGTGGTTCAAATGAGGAATGTGCGACCATGTTACTATGGTTTCGGGAAACAGTCGTAACTATCTAGTTAATTTCTCGAACAATGCATCATACTGGGATGCATCATACAAAAGCACCGTTAAATGACTTTGGTCGCAAGTTCCATTGAACTCTATTGGTGATGACGCACCCCAGCTAGATAATTTTATACGGGAAATGCTCCCTATTCCTATGGTTCCAGTATGATGAGTCCCATGGCATTTATGGTTCAGATGATTGGCTCAAAATGTCCTCTGGTCCCACGCAAACTTCCTTTCCTGGGGGTTCTGCACTAGCCAAGCAGCTGCCTTGGTACAAACACACTTTATAGCCTAAAGCTATTTCATCTTCCTTTTCTTTTAATTCCAGAAATGCTACCACCCCCCCAACTCTAATCATTTACTTTGGTTGGATGTGCATGTGATGTTTCATTATGTGCATGAATTACAGCCATTTTATTGTTTCCTTATTTTGCCATCCCGAGGAACCCACATGCCTTGTTCCATGGCACCTCTTCTCCTCCTCCCTACATCCATAATTGATGAGAGAATATTTGTCTGTTTTTCAAACATGTGCTCTGCAGTAGCAGCAATATGGAAAAAATTACTCCCTGATTCAACTCAGCTGTGGTTTATCTTGCTATCCTAAATGTTTGAAGTTAATGTGCATTTAAATAGTTTTATAATAATATAGCAAGGCGATGGCAGTTGACTTCACAAATATGATTTGAGACAATTTACTATAAATACCATCATTTTAGAATTGAAAAATGGATTTGTGCTATTGTAAAGAATAACTAAACAACTAAATATTAAAAAATGGCCATGTGTCAATATATTTTAATCAAAAATCATGAAAAATATTTGTTAAAAGTATTTATGAAAAGTGCCAAAGTTTTCTCCGTAAAAACAATGCAAGGTCCTTGAGTCGTTTTTTCAATGAATGTTTTACACGGATCTTTTCTTTTTCTGTATTTTATTTTTGGAACTTATGCATAGCAACATGAGCTTTTCAGTGTTTAGCGTGGACGGTGTTGTGCCTAATATTTTTAAGTCTCTCATGTCAGCAATCACACAGTTTCAGATTAAGCCATTTTTCTTTTTGGATTTATTAGAATGTTGGACTGAAATATAGCACATCAAACTCTTTAAGAAAATAAAAATCCATTTTTGATGTAACCCCAAAAATGACTTTAGTGTTAGCACAAATATAACAGTCTCACTTGTGCATCCACAGCAAAAAGCATAACACCAGATGGTCCATTTATTTTCTCACACACACATGCTAACAGCCACTCAGTTTACCAGCAACCGAATGAGTTTTGGGTTTGCCTGTCCTGGTTTAGCAGAAGGCTTTCCAGACCTCTTGAAGTCCTGTAAGAGATCCACAATCTGTCTGACAAGGACAGAATGCCTTGTGCACATGGTCATACCTGAATCAAGCTGTGCTTTCTATTCCAGTTCGGAACACTGTGGCACGGATCATTGAGCTTGTCTTTAATGTTAATGCATAATGTTATAGTAGGGGCCCTAAAAAGTAATTGGAAACAAAAAAAAATGAAAATGTCATCATAATTTATCCCCTACACGTAGTTCAAAACCTGTAACATTTTCTGCAGAACACACTAAAAAATATATATTTTGGAATTCTTTTTTGTCCTTGCAATGATGTTTGGGCCCCCCCCCCTTTTTTGGAACAACATGAGGATGAGTAAATGATGACAGCATTTTTATTTGTGAGCGAACTATCCCTTTCACTTTTAATTTTGCACAGTAGATCATTTGTTTTATCATTTGAAGCCATGGAATTCTTTTTCTGAAATGTTTGTGCAAACTTTATTTAAAATAAAGACATTTATGCATTTTAAACCCCACATGAAATCAAAATGGGAGCCTTGTGGCTTTTAGTCCATGCCTATTAGCTTTGAAGCTATATCTAAATGCTCATGTGTTCAAAAAAGTTGACAAAATTCACTTCTAGCAGATATGGATTTAGAGCATTTAAAGTCTTTCACTTCTGAGAAACCATACCAAAAATCCTGATGACTCATCCTGCAGTTTCCCTCCCAACCTTCCCGTTTTGTTAGGAAAAACAACTGTCCCTATTTGGCGTATTATTGGATTTTAAAAGGACTTTTCACACTACGGTAACGTAACATCACTTTAAACCCTGATTAAAGGTCTGTTTTAATCCATGGTATAAGCAACATTTCATGCTTGTAATTTTTAAATTAGGGTTAGCAAATCTCTGATGTCTGATTAAAGATAAAATTTTAAAGTGCCGTATGTTTCTGGGCAATAGAGCACATCTGCTTGGTGAATGGCCTTGGGTTAACAATTCCAAGTGTGAACAGGCAAAAAGTGAGACTTGGTACTTTCTGAGGCTATGTATTATAGGGAAACAAGTATAAAGAGATACTTTTTGACTTTCTCCATTATTGATCCAATAAAACCAATGATAGACACAGAGTGAGACAGAGGACAAGCACTGAAGAGTTTAAAAATCAAATGCCTCCTTCCCCCGAGTCTAGTGCGGTTTGGATAATTATACATCATTAACAGCAGAGAAATGCGCTGAAGGGTGTTAACCAGTCTTAACCGCAGGACTACAGACACACACACACACACAGTGGGTTCTGTGCCCCATAGCCCATGTAATTGACGGTAATGACGATCTGACATTCCCGGTTCTTGAGATCTCTCACCTTGAGCAGAATTGGACTCCCAACCGCAATGCGGCTTCTCCACAACAGCTCGAGTTTTACGACCCGAAGCGCAACTGAGGTTTAAAAGTGAATTTTGTTTAAACACAATGGAAGAGAGTCAGACTCTGAGACCAAATCTAGATAATATTAAATCCAATCCTATTTTACAGAGGATTCGTAGTTGAAAACACTGGTGCACTGAAAGGAGAATATATAAAAACCTCTTTGCAGTGAGAAAATGTGTGTGACTACAATCTTCTAAATGTATGACTTGATAGAAATGTTTTATATGCTTTAATTGAATTCCAAACCCACTTTGTTTTGTATGTCTTTCATGGAAAAGAAAAGGTTTGATGCCATTGATCATCATGAAAACGACTGTGAAAACTATTTTTGCCTTTTAACACTTTTATTTAGAGAGTTTCTCAACCTTTTCGACCCTCATAGTCCAACACAATATTCAGGCCCTTCAAGATAAGGCAAAATATTTTGTTATTTTCCAACTTTTTTATTAACAGAGACTGGAAATGCTGATGTATAATAATTAACATGACATGCAGGGGAAAAAAATACGTACATTGTGGCCATTAATAAGCAAATCGTTCCCACAACTTAAAACGAGGGAACAAATTAATAAAACATGCTGACATTATTAAGTTACTCCTGTGCATGATATAATAATTCCCTCGTTTTACTAAATCGTAGTAATCATTAGTTTCTGTTGTTTTAGTTCAATGAAAACTAAAGAATGACTTAGTAGGTGGTCATGATTTAGTAAATCGAGGGAACAAATTAATAAGTCATATGACACGATTTAACTAAAGCCACATCCAGACAAAGCCAGAGCTTTCCTTATCCAATCTTTTTTTGTTCTTTGTCTCAAGAAATATCTGCGTACACACGAAACCACTGAAACCGACTCAAAACGAGGTAGTATCAGTATCAGATCAGAATGTGGTGCTGTAAATCTGCCACAGAGATGCACTAAAAATGGAGAATAAGACTTGGAGCTGTATACAAACTTTTGTAAAGCTTAGAAATAAAGCTTTTATTTAAAGGCCCCACTAAAAACAAATGATTGTTGCTGCTTGTTTAATTTACTTAATTAAAATGAGCTACAGCAACACAATTCTTTAAAATGGAAGGTCACTTAATAAAGGACTTCATTAATCATTTTTGTTGCTAAAAGTCAGCCGTAAGTTTCTAGCTCCCAGCATGCTTTGCGGGGGACTGGATTGGGAGAGAAAAAGTTGAAATTAAGTCTCATTGAATGTGTTTTTGAGGAACATAATTATGTTGCATTTTTTGTGGTTACCATTGTGTTGAAGAGTGGAGCTTAAAGGATTAGTTCACTTCTGAATTAAAATTTCCTGACAATTTACTCACCCGCATGTCATCCAAGATGTTCATGTCTTTCTTTCTTCAGTCAAAAAGAAATTAAGGTTTTTGAGGAAACATTCCAGGATTTTTTTCCATATTGTGGACTTCAGTGGGGTTCACTGGGTGGAAGGTCCAAATTGGGTTCTATGTGATCCCAGACGAGGAATAAGGACCATTAAAAAAAATAAAATAAAATAAATAAATATTGTACTTTTAACCACAAATGCTCGTCCTGCACTGCGATGAGCCATGCATTACGTTGAAAGGTCCTGTGTGATGATGTGAAGTACCGTGTTAAGGCGAAAAACTCCATCTAATTTTCTCCTTCAACGTCAAAATCGGCCGATATCGTTGTTTTGTCTTTTTATTTGTTTATTTTTTTGTTAAGGGCGTTTGGCTTAGTCTTTGCATGTTCGCTTTGTAGACACTAGATCTGTACTTTCACCTATGTCGCGCGTGACCTTTCTAACGTGATTACTTCATGCGTGGCGGATCACAGAGCTAGTACAAGATGAGCATTTGTGGTTAAAAGTTCGAATTTTTTTTTGAAAACGACGGATTGGTTCGCTAGATAAGACCCTTATTCCTCGTCTCGGATCGTGTAGAGATCTTTGAAGCTGCACTGAAACTGACCTTCAGCTCCTTGAACCCCAGTGACGTACATAATATGAATTAAAATCCTGGATTTTTTCCCTCAAAAACCTTAATTTCTTTTTCGACGGAAGAAAGAAAGACATAAACATCTCGGATGACATGGGGGTGAGAAAATTATCAGGAAATTTTCATTCAGAAGTGAACTAATCCTTTAAGCTCAGTTTGAGGTCCGATACATGAAAACTATGATGCATATGGCATTAACAGCAAATACTGTGCTGTACGTGACGTATAGTAAAAAAAAAATAATAATTGCATTTAGCATGCTAATGTGTGCTTTTGCTAGCTAGCAGTTACTATGCCACAGCTCTGCTCACATTGTGGGAGGGAAGGGATAGTATTTGGGATTCAGTGCACACTACAGGCAATGATGGATGGTACTGATGAACCTGATTCACTCTGTCGACTTCACTTTACCTCTTTGTCCTCTTCTTTGCTAGTGAGAGAAGCAAAAGGTGACTAAAGCCAACAGCTTTATGAATTCAGACTTCCTAAGGTCTCTGCAAATGTTTCTCTAGACGATCATTTCATCATCTTTCTCAGACTGCTTGACGGGTTTTTCTGATGGCTATCTGTTGATGTGTCTGATGTGAAGAGAATTGAGTTTTGGACGGTCTCTCTTTTTCTGCCATGAATTTTGTTTCCAATCTCTGAATGCAGACTTTTAAATCAATCTGGTTTTGGCTTTCTTCCATCAGTTCTTCTCTGAGGAGCAAATGATTAACTAAACCATTAGAGGTTTTCAATATTTCATAATAACTGTTTGTGATAGAGTTTGCATGTGTTTTATCCTCTTGGGACCCAGTAATTTATTTTTATTTACTCTAGTGCACATTTGTTTTCAGTGAATTTCTCTGGAAGCATGTAAGCCGGACTTCATTATCTGAATTGATGCATCTTAAAGAGGTGATTCTGGGGTTTTCAGAGATATAACTTTTGTATCCGAACATGACAACTTCCCAACTTCCTCGCTTTAAAAAATGCTAACATCATGATATGTGTGTGTGTGTGTCTACTGTATAGTTTATATACATACACTGTGTGTAAATACACTGTTGTTGGAACCAGTAAGTCTTTTTTTTTTTTTTTTTTTTTTATAGATGTTTATTCAGCAAGGATGCATTGTAATATTGATCGAAAGGGACAGTAAATACATTTATAATATTACAAAAGAGTTCTGTTTCAAAGAAATGCTGTTCTTCTGAACTTTCTATTTATCAAAGAATCCTGACAAAAATGATCATATTAAGCATGAGCACAAATACCAAAGCATCACAACTGTTTTTAACACTGATAATAATCAGAAATGTGTCTTGAGCCTCAAATCCTCATATGATTTCTGAAGGATCACGTGACACTGAAGACTGGATTCGTGATGCTGAAAATTCAGCTTTACCTTTACAGGAATAAATTACATTTTAATATATTAACATAGAAAACAGTTTTGTTTTAAATTGTAATAATATTTCTTTTTTTCATTCATTTTTGGTCAAATAAATGCAGCCTTGGTGAGGATTATTTAAAAAATATATTACAAAAATTAAACATGAGAGCCACAGCTAATTCATATATATGATGCTCATCATTGTAAATACATAATATACATATTTTTAGAAACATAATTTTCAACATTTTTCTAACATTTCTACAGTGAATTTCTGTCTATGTGTGAGTGTTTTTTGTTTATTTTGTTGTTGCTGCTGCTGTAATGTGTTACTCATGTTCCAAACAGAAGGTTAAACTGATTGTTGTTTTTGAATGAAGTCAGAGTCCCCGATGGACCTTAAAGAGCCTTTTCACCAGCTTCCACTTTACCCGTAGCTACAAATATATTGTTTCCATCTCTCCATTCAGAGCTTTAATAGACTCATGCTGCTGTTGTCTCTAACGGATTGCGGTGGCCTTTGTATTTGCTCACATGCAGCTGTGATTTTAATACGGATCACTGATCATGCCGTAATGTAAAACTCCCCTTCTGGGCTCGGCAAAATATGTGTCTATCCTAATTTCTCATTCATGGTCTTCATCTTGTGCGTGCAAACCTTTAGACTGAGAGCTGTATTGTTAGATGAAGCATGGCTGCCCTCTTCAACACAAGAGCCTGTAAAGCATCTTTTATCTTGTGACCTACAATTATTTCTCATTCCACGTGTTCTTAACTGTCTTGCTTTTTTATTTAAGCAGTACACATGCCATCACTGCCATGCTATTAGTTAGTACAGCATGACTGAAGGTGCATCTGCATTCCAATTCGTATACTTATGCACCATTTTGTAGCATAAATGGTGTCGTGTGTAGTAGTGGGAAAATTTCAAAAAGAAAAAGTACACTTTAAATACCCAGATTATACACTTCATACAAAAACGAAGCGTGGATTGTTGGACACTTCATACACTCAATTATGCAGAGGAGAGGGAGGGGCTAACAGACTCTGATGTTGAATGACTAAATAACCTTGTAAAATTCATACACTACACAGTTGAGTACATATAAGTATTGAGTGTATAATGTGTCATTGAGGACACAACTTGAGAGAGTGATATTGTGTATATATTGTTCAGTAAACAATAAGTTGAGTTATTGAGCTCCCTCACAAACACTTTCAGTAGCAACAGCCTCCAGCACTCAATTTTCTTTAGAAAATGTCAAAGTCTAGTTTCTAAAAGTGCTTGAATATTGACGAAACATGTCCTGCAGTGTGCTATAGCGCAAAACAGCGTCTGTCACATCAGACGGCGCCTTACCTCTTTGCAAGACGTTTATTAGGTGTTTTTAGCTCTAATGTTAATATAGAAGTGCTGATAATGAAACAAAAACAACATGGTGTTTCTTTTAATGTCATTTCAGAAGAGTTTGCTTTCTAGATTCTCTTGCAGCAGATGTTGCAGTGATGTTTATGCTGCATAACATGGACTCATGAGCAGAGTTGGGGGTAATGCGTTACAAGTAACTTGATTAGTAAAGTAACGCATTACTTTTCCAATTTACAACAAAATGTCAAAGTTACTTTTTCAAATAAGTAAAGCAAGTAACTTTTTCGCATTTATTGACTTCAGCTACATACATTCATCAACTAACCATTCAGAAATGTCCTGTCGCATTCTACATGTTGTCGCTTCTTCTTGAGTCTCTCCATTATTGTTCGACACCGATGTTTGAACATAAAAGGTTTGTTTCTGACATTTTCAGTGAGTAATTTGAGCTTCTAACAAGAGCTTTTGAAACTCCGCCCTCTTCTTGGGAACAGCTGCTCATTTGCATTTAAAGGGACACACACAATAACTGAGCGTTCATGCTCACCCCCCAAAAAGTGACAAATTTAAAATGCTATAAAAATGATCAGTGGGGTATTTTGAGCTAAAATTTCACATACACATTCTGGGGACATCAGAGTCTTATTTTACATCTAGTAAAAGTGGCATTATTCGACCCCTTTAAATGAGTGTGATTTATGTTACAGTACCAGTTATGTCTGCCACCATAATTGTGTTTTGTGTTTGTGCCATGTAATTCACGTATTGCTCCGAAAAACCTTGACTCTTCCAAAGTAGATACATCCGAAATTCATGAAGTGTCGTGAAGTATGTACTTCAGCTCTTTGAACTATTCATTTTAAATTAAAAGAAAGCCAGAGAGTTTCAGAGAGACTCTGAAACTAGTGCTGACCTTCATGTTGTTTTGCTTCAAATGGCAGTTGTTTTTAAAGGTCCTCAAACTTGAGCTTGCTTAACCTCTCTTATAAAATGTGTTTTTACTTTCAGCAACTTTTTCAGCTCTACACTTGTTGTTGATGCTTGTGTTTCCTCCTCTCCTGTGTGTTCATTCTTGATAAAAGCAAAGTAGAATATTCCTTTAATGATTTCCTTTTGTTTCTTATTCTCTCTTGATCTCTAAGACAGTATGAATAATAAGCGTTTGCGTGTGTGTGCGACTGTGTTTCTGTCACTACTGTATTCCCATTACAAAGCTGCCAGAGGCATCCGGTTATGAACCAGTCGCTCTGTGTCATGTTTTTGCCTGCATTGCGTGTGAATGTCTGAGTGAAATAGAATTCAGAACTTTCCATTAGTTTTTAGCTTCTGTTTTATTCAGTGAGCTTTACTACAGCGTGATCACATGATCATCATCTTCTGGTCTGCAGCAGTGGTGAGGGAGTTACTCTGAAGCTTAGCACACAACAAGCTTTTCATAATTAAACCAGCTAAAACTGAAATGTTAAAAGGCAGCTTCACTATCATTTAAAAGTTTGAGGTCAGTGAGATTTTTAAAAAAAAAAGTAATTAATACTTTTATTCAGCAAGGATGCATAAATCCATCAAAAGAAGCATTAATACATCTTCTATTTCAAATCAATTATTTTCTTTTGAACTTTCTGTTCATCAAAGAACCCTGAAAAATCACGGTTTCCACAAAAATATTAATCAGCACAACTGTTTTCAACATTGATAATAATAATAAATGTTTCTTGAGCAGCAAATCATCACATTAGAATGATTTCTGAAGGATCATGTGACACTGAAGACTGGAGTAATGATGCTGAAAATACAGCTTTGACATCACAGGAATAAATTAATTTTATAATATACTCAAGTAGAGTACTTTTTTATTATTATTGTAATAATATTTCGCAATAAATGCAGCCTTGATGATGAGACTTCTTTAAAAAATAAAAAATTGCCGAACCAAAACTTTTGAAAAGTAGTGGCATTTTAATATTTTTTTGTTACACTTCAACTATTACTTATGAGAAGAGTAGTTACAATAAAAGCAATAATCCACACACCTCTCACACAATACATACATTACTTTTTAAATAATTTTTCGAAAACGTGTTTTGCTGTGTCCATCATGCACTTCTCTTTGTGACCAACAGGGGTCATATAGTTTGATTGTCTTGACAAATAGTTTGTGACTGTCTTCCTAAAAAGTACAGTAATCAAAACCAAGCAACATTTCAGAATTCTAGATACCACAGCAATTCCAATATACTATTAAACACCCTCTTTTATTAAATTATTAATGGTAGAAATAAAAACAATTAAATTCAAATTAGCCTTCAATTTTTTTTCCAATTAAATTAACATAGCTCCAAGTGATTGCAGGTAATTACTAAAGTAAACAGACAGCAATGATAAACAATGAAATAAATGAAGCGCAGTAAGTGGGTTTCTCATTTTCTTGTCAGTGTTGTTGATTGAATAATATTAATGACCCAATAGACTGCGACAGACCAGAACAAAACCAGTATATTAAAACAAAGTATATATATATATATATATATATATATATATATATATATATATATATATATATATGTGTGTGTGTGTGTGTGTATAAAGAGATTGGATTGTCAAATTTTTGTATCTGCTTGGTACCAGTAGTTTTGACATCCATAGCTAATCAACAGGCTGGTTTGAGCTGAGATGGGCAGATCTGATCTGATGTGGTTTGGTCTGGTCTGTTGGCATCTCTCATTGTCAGCCTCAGTGTTCAGCTCATCAGAAGCTGATAAAGCGAGATGGGCTCAGTAAAACACCAACTCAACTGTTTGAAAAGCATCTCACTCCTCTTCACGCTGTGTTCCTCTCTAGCGCCGGACTGTCTATTCCTCTCTTTCTCATGCACACAGTGCCTTTGATGTCTCTCCAGCTCTCCCTCCTCTTGTTTAAGACATGCACTCATTCGCTGCTTCTCCACCCCTCGTCGTGTTTTCAGTGAGGCTTTAGGGTGTGTTTCAATCTGCTCCTCAGTTCAATAGTCAGCGCACTGCCCAGGGAGTCACCAGTTCTTGTGCACAAAAACCATCCCTCTCTAGAAATTACCACAATGCACTATAAAAATGAGTTTTTAATGATCTTTGGAGAAGATTTTCTACTTTATTACACTTATTGCATTTATGTAAGGTCATAACTTTTTCTGAATGCCATTGTGTGCGGACATCACTATGCAAAACTACATTTTATCAGAATCATGGCAGTAGCTCGACTGTTTTAAGAGTAGCTTTTCCCCTAACAAGCTAATTTTTCCAACAAGACAAAATGCAACATTGCTTCCTCAACACATACTCTTATAATATGTGACACTTCAGTAAGTACTCTGCAGTAGTATTGCCCTTGACCTGCTGTGTTTGTAAGTGCTGCAGTGACTTAAATACAACCGTTTTGAGGATTTCACTAAGTCTAGAGGTCAAATGTGTTTCAGATCAGGGCATTAAGTGCAGCTCTCCACATGGCAGATGCTGTAGCAGTGGCTGTCATTGCCAATTCCTCCCTCTAGAGCTCCTTTCATCTCCATCTCCGGCAATCTCGACATTCCCTGGCCCTGCTGCCAGCAGGGCTCATGAGGGTTGACAGTTACGCCCAGTGATGCTGCAGGATTAGAGATGATTCTCCAGGGCCCCGGGGTCTCGCCGAGCCACAAGAAGAACGAGAGAGATAAAATTAGCCTCAGGAAGGGGAATTGGAGACTTTGAGGTGGGAGGAAAGGGGAAAGCCTTACAAGAAGAACGGTGCCTTCCGGGAAACAAATAGCTTGAGACATGAAAGATGCAAGGAAGAGAAAGGCTTATAGCATCGTCCCTTGCAGATATAGTGTTAGCAAGTGCAGTATCGCATAGTTTTTATGTGAATCATTTTTCAACTGGTCCTATTTTTTTGTTGAAATTAGTCATTTCATTTGTTAAGAAGATGAGGGTGGAAACTGAGAGAATAGGATCATTAAAGAGAGATGAATATCAAGAGATGGGAGGGTGAAGAGAGATTTCAAAGAGGGCCGATGACATCTCTGAGATTGGTGTGATATAAGAGAGGATGGAGTTTGGAGAGAGAAACAGAGATTAATGATATTAATGGTGTGGTTTGATTAGTTTCAGCAGATTTTTTGTAAGTGCACACTTTAATCCAGGCCTGGAGGAGGACACTATTGAATTGTCTAAAACGGATGCAGTGAAGCCCTATACAAAACAAAAACAGTGGAACTGGGACACTTTTCTCGCTCCCTCCTCTCTGCGTTCCTCGTGTCTCACACCTTTAACCTCAAGTGAGACCTGCATTAAAAACGGTGACGCCTCAGATGAGGGTCATGTTTACAGAGCATTGTGTCTGTGAGCAGCTGTTCAAAACTTTGCTCTCATTTAAGTTGAATTATTCATCAGGGGTCAGAGCGTTCCTCACTGAAAGACTCTTAGGCTTATAAGAGTGAGGAAAAACATTATTTTGTAGGAGAAAGGACTTAACATTCAGCTCAGTTTGTACAAAGTAATCTCCTAGTTTTAATGCACATGGAGCAACGTCAGTCAGTTCTTGCAGCAAAGTATGAATAATATTCAAGTCTCAGTTTCTGATACTTTATATAGCCCCTTATATCATTGAAATGCCACTCACCTGCATCTCTACTTGCCCTTTCCTTATGTCTGTGAGGATTGTGTGCCGGGACTGATTAGTCTCGATTTCTGCTGCGACATTCAGATAGGGTCAGAATTTGCCGTAAACAACAGGAAAGCATGGATTCATCCTGCCTTTGTATCAACGGTTCAGGGTGGTGGGGCTGTGGAGGATATTTTCTCGGCACACTTTGGACACCTAAGTGTCAATTGAGCATTAAACACCACAGTCTACCTGAGTATTGTTGCTGACCATGTCCTTCATGACCACAGTGCACACATCTTCTGATGGATACTTCGTGCAGGATATCGCGCAATGTCACAAAGCTCAAATCATCACAAACTGTTTCTTGAACATGACAATGGGTTCACTACACTCAGATGACCTCCTGTTATGTCCCGTCTAGGGGAAAGGGTGCAACATGAAAGACTCTGAGAAATGTATTGATATTGAACAATGACAAATTTATTGATTTGATTTGGGACTGGTGATTCAGGAGGTGACTGGGCCAAAATAAAAAGCAAAACTTCTTTGTTTTAACATCTCTTCTTTCCTAAACCCTAACCCAAAAGAAAGATACAATAGACAAACCCAACTGCCTAACCAAAGCAAAGATCAACAATAAACAAAAATGGTGTCAGACTCCCTACTTTCCCAAATAATTGGTATTTATAATATATACAAAAAAAATAGCAAAAGGGCAATCCAAACTCGGCATCAAAAACAAGCAAATGGGTCAAATGTAATAAAGTTCCTCAAAATACAAACAATTTCGGTTCAAACAATACTCACAGTCCTGACACACACAGATTCTGTATTATACAGCCAAACACTGCTCAAAACCAAAAGATCTCCCTCCTGGAGGAAGTAATGACATGTTTTTAAAAAGTCCTGTGCACCAATCAGAACATAACATCAATCAGCCCGCAGGAGCCAATCAGGATGACTTTCCAAGACAGACACACTCAGACGCGCTCAGAAAAACAGAAACAGGACAAAACAACCATAGGGTCGATACACGTCCAGTCACCTGATCTCAATCCAAAAGAGCTCCTTTGGGATGTGGTGGATTGGGAGATTTGCATCATGGATGTGCAACCGACAAATCTTTAGTATTTTCAAGTACTTTGTTGCTTCAAAACCAACTTTTGTAGTGTTGTGATTCACCTCATAGCTTGGTTCAGTTTTTTTCCTTTAGTTTTCTCAGAACAATGAGTTTTATAATTAGATTCTCATTTCATGCTAGTATACCGTAACGAATGCAACAGTGAAGGAGAGTTTAGAGGTGGTGTAGCCTATGTTGGCTAAAGATAACTGAAAGATTGCAGTTCAAAACGTGGGAAAAGTGAACAATGAAGTAGCAGCATTGCAAGGAACAAGTTATTTTATATCCCAGGTTGCATCACAGAGATTGCCCTGTAATATGTGTTAGGGTAGTTTTTAGATAAAAGCATCATCTAAATGACAGATGTGTAATATTCTCGTTCATCCAGATCTCTGGATTGGTCCTAGCAGAGCTCTCATAGTTTGATGAGCACCGCACACAACCCACCAATGTTACATAATGAAACCCACTCAGAGCTCAGTGTGGAGGCAGTTCATTTTCAATGTTTTTGAAAGAAGTATCTTATGCTCACTAAGGCTGCATTTATTTGGTCAAAAATACTGTAAAAACAGAAATATAATTACAATTGAAAATAACTGCTTTCAAAGCTGAATTTTCAGCATCATTCCTCCAGTCTTCAGTGTCACATGATCCTTCAGAAATCATTCTAATATGATGGTTTACTGCTCAAGAAACATATCTTATTATTATTAAACAGTTTTGCTGTTTGATATTTTTTGTGAACTGTACATACATTGGCATACATACACAATCTTTCATAAATGAACAGCCACACATAGTATTTGCCCTCTTGCCAAACACAAATTCTCAAGACCCAAGTATATAAACCTCTACACGATGCTTTAAGATATTACTTTAGAAGTATTTAAGATAATACTTTAGAAAACATGCTCTGATCATTCTGAAATTGTGCAAGATCCCATTCCCCTTCCTCATTACCTGATCACAGACATTCATGTTGAAGCTAACGAGTTTTGCTGAAGCTGGTTGGCTAACTGAAAACACAAAGAAAGGAAAGTGTTTAAATGGACTATTTTACTTAATGTACAGTTGTGTTCAAAATTATTCAACCCCCACTGAAATTGATTGTTTTGGCCGGTTTGACATTGATTTTGATCATTCAGTCATCCTGCTTACAATTAAATCAAAGAGGCACGTGTAGGTCAGACAAATATAACATAACATTTATAATGAAATAACCACAAATGTCTTTTCTCTGCTCACATCATTATCAGTTTTATTCAACCCCCAAGTGACATTCAATCTTAATACTTAGTACAACATCCTTTTACAGTTATAACAGCTTTTAAACGTGAAACATAGCTTGACACAAGTGTCTTGCAGCGAGCTACGGGTATCTTCGCCCATTCATCATGGGCAAAAGCCTCCAGTTCAGTCACATTCTTAGGCTTGCGCACTGCAACTGCTTTCTTTAAGTCCCACCAGAGGTTCTCAATCGGATTTAAGTCTGGTGACTGCGATGGCCATTTCAAAATGTTCCAGCCTTTAATCTGCAACCATGCTCTAGTGGACTTGGAGGTATGCTTGGGATCATTGTCCTGTTGAAAGGTCCAACGTCTCCCAAGCCTCAGGTTTGTGACGGACTGCATCACATTGTCCTCCAATATCTCCTGGTACTGAAGAGAATTCATGGTACCTTGCACACGCTGAAGCTTCCCAGTACCTGCAGAAGCAAAACAGCCCCAAAGCATGATTGACCCCCCGCCATGCTTCACAGTAGGCAAGGTGTTCTTTTCTTCATAGGCCTTGTTCTTCCTCCTCCAAACATAGCGTTGATCCATGGGCCCAAACAGTTCTAATTTTGTTTCATCAGTCCACAGAACACTATCCCAAAACTTCTGTGGTTTGTCCACATGACTTTTGGCATACTGCAGTCGACTCTTCTTATTCTTTGGAGACAGCAAGGGGGTGCGCCTGGGAGTTCTGGCATGGAGGCCTTCATTACGCAGGGTGCGCCGTATTTTCTGAGCAGAAACTTCAGTACCTACATCTGACAAATCTTTTCTCAGTTCCTCAGCAGTCACACGGGGACTTTTCTCCACTCTACGCTTCAGGTAGCGCACAGCAGTCGAAGTCAGCATCTTCTTTCTGCCACGACCAGGTAGCGTTTCAACAGTGCCCTTTGCCTTGAATTTGCGAATGATGCTTCCTATGGTGTCTCTTGGTATGTTTAACATCTTTGCAATCTTCTTATAGCCATTGCCCTTCCTGTGAAGAGTAATCACCTCTTCTCTTGTCTTCCTGGACCATTCTCTTGACTTCACCATGTTTGTAACCACACCAGTAAATGTCTAGAAGGAGCTGAGTATCACAGTCATTTTAAAGCTGCCTAATTGGTGCTTATTAGGCTTTATTGCTGCTCCCTGACATCCACAGGTGCTTTCAATACCTGATTGAAAACACTTCAATGGACCTCTGTTCTTCAGAGTGGTAGTCTTTAAGGGGTTGAATAATTGTGTCAATGAAGAATTCACAAAAGAAACATTTACTACTGTATTACAAAACCAATTGATGTCATTTTAGTTGCATATGCTTCTTTAAGAAGTCCTTGTAGGATTTCATTCTGAATTCAATTACAAATGTACTCTAAATTCTCTAAAACCATTTACAGCATTGGGGGGTTGAATAATTTTGAACACAACTGTAATATGCAATTTGAAAGACATTAATTAACATATTCTTAGGATTTAGAATACATTTAGATGGAAACTAAAACATTTTTTTTACTAAAAATGATTTCATCTGTCTTCAGTGTTTTGCTAATTAAACCTCTCTGTACTTTTTGTTGGTTGCTAAACAGTTGTATTAGCATGTTTGGCGTAGTCAGCACAGCTGACATCCACAATAGACATTCACATGCATTGAGCAGATCTTGCTGTACCAAACGTCATTGAGGAAAGTCAGCAGCAGCGATGCATTCCAGTCAGCAGAGCTGAAGCTCGTTTTTGCCCAGCTGACCTCCACCCGATCCAGATCAATGGAAGAAGAGCCAGCTGAAAGCAAAAAATACAGTCTGTACTTTCACTGCACACCTGCACATTACCCAAACTGCCGGGTGTGGGGAAAATGACTATGAGGATTTTTTTTTTACTGTGGGCAGGTGAAGGACTATCAATTGGTCAAGGCAAACTAGTAGAAAAAAGCAGAGAGGACAGATACAGAAGCCTTCGAGATGGTTTCCTCTCTGATCTGGAGTTGAACTTGAACTGTGTGGTTTTGAAGAATCACACGTCACATGTTGGCAGTCTCGCACCCCTCAACACTCGTTCATAATTTATGACCTTTTTTCACTTCCTTCTCTTTATGATCTCTAATGCGTTGTTTCACGTTGGATTGTTTTTGTACTATACGGTATCACTGCTAATTTTTATTTCTTTTTCTCTGCCTATCTCTTTTTTTGCAGTTGTAGGAATGGCGATGAACAGCATCCTCAACCCTGATGACATTAAGAAAGCACTGGATGCATTTAAAGGTGAATATGATCCACCATGTCATCCACATATGTACTATGACTCTAAAAAATATGATTTGAAAAAAATATATATGCAGAAAGATTGATGACAATCTTCTTTGATATTTAATAATTGATATTAAAATTTAGTTTAATTTAAATCACCTCTTTCTTAGGGGTCATTCACAGAGAACCTGTGTTTGCGTTCCACCTTGCTGTTTTCCATAGTTTTTTTATGCAAACATGCACTAGACAGACGTTTTTGGCCTCTGCAGTCGTGAGAGGGATGTTGAGATGTTGAGTCTCACATTTTTTAACACAAAAATGGTGTGACCAACCCCTTATTCTGTCATTTTTAAAATTAAAAAGCCATAAAAATTTGATTCAGAGACATGGGAAAAAATTTTCATCATATATTTGGACTTATGTCATTCTAAACCAAATTATTTGGTGAAGGTGGATTGAAACTGTCCAAAAAGACACTGTAGCACCATAAAAGTAGAGTTATTTCAAGACTTATTTCATTGAAAATCCACCCTTCTAAAGTCATCATATTTGATTTAAGAGCTACAGCAGAGGGCGAGTCTTAAGGTATACAAATTAAGGGTACATTTACACGACAACTACGTACTAAAAACAGAAAAGTTTTTATTCACATTTTTTCCGACAGCCTTGTCAAAATAATTCCTGTTCACACGGATCCGCGAAAACAACTAAAAATGCTGTATTATCATGCTTGGCCAGTAGTTGGCGATGTCACTTATAAAACAATGCGCCTATAGATTGAACACGTAATACACATCACATTTTACTTTTCACAAATTCACATTTTTGTAGTTTACACACAGACAAAAAACTTTTATTTGACTTCAAAATACTTATAGTGCACAATAGGTATGGACCACTTTTAGGATCTATTTATGCTTTTTAGTTCAATTCAAAACTTGACAATCTCAGTCCCCATTTACTTTCATTATATCAAGAGAAATTTCACCTTTTGTGTTCTACAAAAGAAAAAAAAAAGACATAGGAGTTGGAAAAACATGAGGGTGAGCAAATGATGACAGAACTTCTATTTTCAGGAAAATTATTCTTAGTTTCCAGACAAAACGTCAGTGATTCTCTCTGTTGCAATCTTCTTATAGCCGTCGACTCATTCGACCACAAGAGGTTTTTTGAGATGGTCGGACTGAAGGCGAAGTCGGCTGATGATGTGAAGAAGGCTTTCCATGTCCTGGACGCCGACAATAGCGGCTTTATAGAGGAAGAGGAACTTAAGTAAGATTTACACAATTTCTACACTACAAAAAAACTAACAACAAAAAAAAAAACAAGCACATTAGCTTGTAACCAGTTGTGTTGCGGAAAAAATAACCGCAGGATGTAGACGATGATATTGTGTATCGACGATAGCCAGATGAGATATCATCAAAAACATCAGCTATGAGCCCTATAAGAGGATTTGGCGTTTCCTATTAATGTATTAAATTATTATTATTAGACTACTTCTATTATTAAATTAATATTACAATTAATTCCATAGTGCATCAACACAACTGACACGCTGTGTAGATAATAGGCAAGAAGATGTTAGATTAGCTTATTCCTCATTTCAAAAATGACTTGTTAAAAACAAAATACTTCTATTCTCATTTTTCACTAAATTAAAGGCTAAATTAAACACCCAGCCTGCCGGAGGAGGGCCTCGAACTTGAGGTTCGTGGGGGGCCCTGCGGATTTGCGCTACGCCACTGCTTATAACCCGTAACATTTGTAATTGAAACCCACAGAATAAAGGCGAGCACACAAGAGGTTTGACAGGTGTTCGACTCGCTCTGTTTCCTCTTTGCAGGTTTGTTCTGAAGTGTTTTGCTACGGACGGGAGAGACCTGACTGATAAGGAGACCAAAGCATTCCTGCAGGCTGCGGACAAAGATGGAGATGGAAAGATTGGAGCCGAAGGTAAAATGAAAGGAATAAACCGTGACAACAGGAGCATTATGCACTTTTTTTCCTCTTTTCTTTTCTTTTTTTTTTTTGAAGGAGCACCAGTGGGCGTAATGGCTCGCTTGATAAGTGATAAGAAAACACTTTTTTAAATAAAAAATAAAAAACTTCTTTATATAGATGTAATATGTGTAAGACTAGTGGTGTAATTTTTAAATCCAAACCTCAGGTTGAACAGGCTTCCAGACTAAAAATGACTATGAATATGTATTTTTAACCCTATAAAGCCTATACTGTGTCATATTTGATATGTGCTAAAGCCTCTAAACTGTGAACATGATCAAAACTTTGCTGAAAAACTTGTTGTGCACAATATACTACATCATGTACTGTATTTTGTTCAGCAAGTAAAAGGCCTTTTAGGCCACATCCAATTGCTGTGACATCTTTAATGAATTACGTGAATAACTTTTATATTATTAGTAGCTAATATTCCAGATAAACACTTACTGAACCAAAGCGACTTGGGTTTACCTGATTATATTTTTAAGAAAATTCATGATAAAATGTGAGTATCGAATGTGATCCACCAGGCTTCTGATGAACATTTATTTGTCCATCTCTCCAATCATCATTGCATTATATGTTTTGCCCCCACAATAAAAACTATGGCTGGGGATCTCAGGGAATTCCCCCAGACAAAACAGTTTTTAAAGAATACGTGTATGGCAAAGGTGACGCAATTAATTTTCTCTAATTGGATTGGTTCTCTGTTATGTATAATTCTCTGTTACTAGGTAAACGCAAATTTGGATTCAGCTTGTTAATAGGGTCATGAAGTTAACGGACTAACTCTCTTGTTATATTAAGACAGCGTCTAGTTTTGTTTCCTCTTTTTGCTCTATTCAAACACATATTCAGACACACTTTGGCCATGTGTCTGGGGACATTTAATTTTCAAAAGAATACAAATGCTAATCCTGCAAGAAAAAATAATGTTAGTAGTATAAATATCATCAACCAAATTCCAATATATCACACACGCAACATTTTATGTTTTATATAAATGTTTAATAACCATTTTTTAAAAATAATAAAAATGAACTTTTCTGACTATAATTTCATAACTCAGACTTTGCAGGGTTAATTTCAAGTAATTGTTTCCAGTTCAGATAGAAATGAAAAATAGTTCAGAGTTCAGTGAGGGAGTCAAATCCCACATCAATGAACTCAGTAAAGGCTTCGAATGATTCAGAGTGACTCTGATTCAAACTGCTGAATCTTTTAAAATTACGTTTTCATAAGGTCATTTGAATCAGACTGATTCAGTGAATCTGATTTCGCCAATATCTGACGAAACTGCATTTAGATGCACACAAATTGACAACTGACTAGATTTTAAAATTGTTGCAATTCCTTTTGTATTTACAACTATTTTAGTTGCAGTCTGGAGCCCTAATGGACATGATTTTCTAAACCACATTGTACTTTTGCATCAAAAAAGACTAATAATTTCTCCATCTCTTTCTGTTTCAGAGTTTGCTGCTCTGGTTCGTGAATAAGTGACACGGACTCTTGGCCTGTTCGTACCTCATGACCCCTTGACCTCGACCTCAGCCTAACACCCCCCTGAAGCACAGACACATGTAGACACTCACTTAAGGCCAGGGTATACTTCATTTTCCGCGTTCCGCTCCGCTCGTGCACAGTTGAGTAAAAGAAAGTAAACTCTTTTGGCCGTGAGCGCGTAAAAGACGCGTTCAACCCACATCATACATCTAGTGGACTTTGCTTTCGAGTGCTCGAATCACTCGCACATGCACCGGTCACAAAAATTGTGGACAGTGCGCGGGCGTCCGCAGACCCTCCTGACGGGCAGCGCGCAGACCGTTGCGGAACGTGGACGGTCGAGGTATACTTTGGACTTCACACACACGCTTGCATACCCCCCTCCTAAATACATCACCAACACACACTAATCTCCTATCATCATGCTATTTATTTTCCTTTTTATACAAAAGTGAGTGTTTCTGCTGTTGTATAGATCAAGAGACCTTTAACAGGGCAAAACCTCATGCCGGCAATATGTAGATATAATAGAAAAGAAAACGGCACACTCTCCATCGTACACTATTCTTAATCTTCCTCTCATTGATCTTTCTCTCCACTGCCCCCCACCTTCCCTCCAAACTCTCTCCATCTCTCTGGTAACAAGCCTTTGTGAAACACACCAAAAGAAGAAAGAGGTCAAGTTGTGAAAGAACAAAATAAAGAGACAATGTCTGAAGAGTTCCAGTGTGTAATGAATCTGTTTGTGTTCTTTTTTTCTTCTATATCTAGTCAAATTATGTCTGACAGGGAAAAATTCTGAATCTATCTATCTATCTATCTAGACTTGTACCTCTCAAACTCTTAATAATGGATCATTTCAGAGACACTGAATCAACTTCACATTATTTTATTTGTTCAGAATTGTAGGTGTAGTTCACAAAATCTGTGAGAGAGTGTAAGTCATATCTTTTCACTGTATTTGCTGTTTGAAGCATAATAGACATAAATCGCCACTGTGATATAGGCACATATTTCTGTTCTGAATATTCAGCATCAATTAAACAGGAAAATATTCTCAAAGAAAAAGAACATGCTGATTAGATGCAAGACATCCCTACAAATGGGTTTGAACTAATGGGTTTGACACCTCAGGAGAAGGTCACACCAATTACTGTCAAGGTTAAAGCGAACATTCACTTTATAGGCACTTAAGCAGACAGAACAGCCAATTTAAGGCCAGCTTATAATTGGGCACGTCAGATGAATTAACTGAGCCGAGAGACAAAGTTCAAGCGCAGAGAGGGAGAGAGAGACCGATAGTCGCTTATCAAAGATGCCGGAGGTCCCGGAGGTCAGACCGCATAGAACCGTCGTTAAACCAGCCCCATTGGCAACAAACATCACAGTATACATTTATAAAGTGCATTTGGAGGACCTGTGACGATTTAAGAAGTATTTTTATTTGAAAATGTAAAAGATGAAAAAGACGCACTTATCTCAGCACTGAAAAGCATTTGAGCTGACGTGCATTTACGTTTCCTGATTGGTCAGCACTTCTCCAGCAACAAAACTTGCTGCACTTTATAAATGATTGGAGGAAACGGGACCACAAGAGAACCGGGAAGTGATGTCATGTTTGAAAATACACAGAAATGACCACTGGTGCAGTGGCCTTAAATATTTGGATACATAAGCCACACTTAAAAATGTCATGACAATATCAAACCAAGTGCATTTAGTTTAAGCAATTTCTCACTCAACACTTTTCAAGCCAAAAAATTCATGTTTAAATTTCAGATGATAGTTACACTATTCAAAACAAAGATAAACAGTGTTGTGAGCATTTATGGTAATCAAATGTTTGTGCAATTATTGTGATGATCTTTACTCTGATAGGATACTTGTGAACTTGAGAAGAACTGGCTTTATACATCCACTAAAAACCATACCATACCATACCAATACTTTCTAGGGCCACTGTATAGAAAAGTGTGCAAATAATTGTGTTTGCTGCTGCCGACCCTCCAAAGCCCTGCAGATAAAGTTACATTTATTTACAACTTCCTGCTTTAATGGACTTTTAAAGACCAGTCATTGATCATTGTTGAGTCGCACCGTCTTAAATGTGATGCTTTGTACTGATTATGCAGGAAAATTAATGCTTTTGAATATGGCTGAACAATGTATAGTAAAATGTGCAGCACTGATTAGCTGTTGAAGAATTATTGCCATTGGTTGACATATCATTCATATGCGTGGAGCTGATCTGTCATTGGTTTTGGTGGGTTTCAGCTTCACAGTGGCAAATGGATTCGTGCCTCTGCAAAAACACAGAAAGAAATGATGTTAACCAAAAGTATCTGCAAAACAGATGATCTCTTTTTTGGTGCTGAGGAAGCAAAAAGCAACATAATTAAAGGTTAATGGACTGAAATGAATGAATATAAAACTGTGTGTTTTTACCGACCTTGGAAAAAGTTCTGGCCGAGACTCATAGGGATCTTGTCGCTGTGAAAAACAAAATAAAAGTCATTCAGTATTTAAATGGTTTTATATTATTCTTACAATTTGTATGCAAAAAAGACAGCAAAACCACACAAATGTAATGTTTTCTCCTAGAGACTAATCTTGTAATTAAGGGTCAAACTCAAACCAAAAGCAACCGGAGGAAAATTGTTTCAAAGTAAATCCTACACCAAATTTTCTTTCACTGCACTTTAAATTTGATATACGATGCAATAGAATTATAATGTGAAAATTTCCTACTTATCTCATTTTGAAATTATTGAACAAAATAAAATGTGACATCGATCATATTAGATCATATAGTTCAGTTCCGTATATAATGAACATGAAACAATATTCTCTACAAAATATCCAAAATGTTACTATGATTATATGGTTTAACTGGTCATCGATTAAGGTTTTTCCTGTGTCCTCAACGTTAAGTCTTTTGGAAAATCCCTTTAATTAACAAAAGCCAGTTTCTGAATGACATCGTCTTCCAGGACATGACATCATTTTGGAGGGAAATGGACAGCACACATGTTGGTGAGTAGGCCCGTTAGCAATGGATTTGATCAACTCTGTGATGTTTGAAGTATAAAATGGTTGGTTTCGCACTAAAACGCTCTATGCTGTTTGATAAAATGAAGAATGATGATATAGTGTCAACATGGATGCTCATGAAGACAGCTCACTCACTCCCTGAGCAATGGCTAACTTCAGCTGTTTATTTCCATCCTGTTAAGTATCCTGATAAATAGATCTATCTACCTCTATCTATAGATAGATAAATCTAGACACAGCAAACCACAACAAATGCAAAATAAAGCAATAGGCTCATATATGACTGTGGGTATTTGACTTTACATCATTTGTGGTATAGCAGAGAATCACATCAAAGCATGCACACACACACACACACACAGGTTTGTTTTGCTATCTTCGTGAGGACATTGCATAGACCTCCCTTGATTTTATATAAGGTCAATGATATGTTCTATCACCAAAACCAACCCATCACAGAAACATGTGCAAAACACTAGATTTAAATAAAAACTTTTGGTTGATTTATAAGCCTTTTAAATAGTGAGGACCAGTCAAATGTCCTCAAAAGTATAGCCAAAACAAGCACACACACAGAGGGTGACAGACCGTCAGCAGAAAGAACTGCCCCCCTGCAGCCACCAGAACGAAGGATGTGGTGTCATGGAGAACAGAACTTCACCACAGTGCCCCTGCTGGCCACAGTAGGAACTGACACTTAAAATTCAATGTCAGCCTGCTCTCATCTCATCTACACATTTACATTAGCTTACAGTCAGGAATCTCTCCAGGGATTTAAAATATTCTGAACATCAGCAGGCACAAACCACATCAGAATTTAAAGCACACTCAAAGGATTCCTACATTACAGTCGCTGCATCTTAATTTTTGCTTGGCATGTTTTATTAATGTCTATTTGATGGGGAAAAAACGTAATGTTCCATCATTTATCCATCATTTATAAAAGTCAACATAAATCAAACTTCAACCTGTTTACTTAATACTTGCAATAAATGTGAACGATTCTTCAGTGCACTTCAGTGCTTTCAAAATCTTTCATCAAAATTTAATAACTTTTTGTCATATAGATACTTTACAAAGTCTAATACATTGCTGATGGGTAAAATCCAGCCATTTAATACAAATACAATTAATTAAAAAAAACAAATCATTTTAATTTTTTTAATTATAGAAATATTTTCCCATTCAATTTTTATGTTGCTTTTAATGTTGATTTTAACAGGTCTTACTCTGTTTTCTGAAGGGGTGGGAGTCACGGGTCTGGAATGGCTAGATCTGGTTGAAGGTGGTGGTGGTGGCGGTGGAGGTGCAGGTGAAGACGGAGATATTTGTTGGCTGATCCTCGTGGTTTGGTCGTAGAGGTTACTCATACTGCTGCTGCTTCTAAAAGAGCTGCTACTGAATAGAGAAAAATGTTCAGAGTTCATGAAATTGAAGAAATGAGAAATGTGCAGTATCAGCTTACCTGGAGACAGGTGGCCCAGGTGGTTCATCCATGGGGCCTACATAAGCAGCAGGGAACCAGCCTTGCCTAAACAATGCATATTGAATGAACAGGAAACAAAATCAGGTGGTCTGTTTGAGTATCAGATGTTTTTTTTAGTGTGTTACTGAGGAGAATAGAGCAATTCTCCATTTTATAAATGAACATACTCAGGAGTTTGAACACCATCAAAAGTAGTGACGTTCGAGTCTTGAATGAATCATTCTCTTAAGTGGGTAATCGGTTAATAGAATCGAACTGAATCAAACTTTAATTTCGGGTTGATGACACAAGACACACATCTGAAGTAGCGCACACGCGCTTCCTGCACAGCACCGAATGAGCCAATAACTATGTCCAGATGGGTTAATAAACCAAACAACTGCTTAGAAATGAACAAATCAAACCTACAGGCAGAGTTCAAAGTCAGCTTTTTCAGGCATGTTTGACCAGGTGCACCGCTGGGGTTTCTGGACCCCTGGCTAACTTCTCTCCTGGGGGTCAGAGTGCTGAATTGCTCCGTCAGTGGGAGGGGGGCAGATGAAATTTTTTTGTGCATATCTGATTGGAATCTGATCATATGCAAGTGTGAATGGCAAAAAAAAATCACATCAAGTGTGATTTTCACAAATCCATTTTGAGCTACACTCATGTGTGGTTTGAAACCCTATTCAAATCACATTTCTGGAAATCTGCTTCAGTCTGACCGCTCTAACTGGATTATGAGTAGTTTATGTGACAATCACAGCATGTAAAATGAAAACATGTCAGATGCTGTTATAGGAAATGTGCTGAAAGTTCTGGCAGGTCACACCAGTCAAGCTTGCATCAGCTGCTTGACTCACGTCTACCTATAGGAATACGACGCCTATTACGGCATCATTATAAAAGCTCTTCAGTATTATCAGTAGCTATTGCATTTTTCAGGAGCTAATTACCCCCCTCCATCCCCAGCTCCTCTCGTCAGTCAGGAATGGCCTTCTGATTCCCCTTAAATCAAACTAGTTCTTGTAAAAGGTTTACATGTTAAATTATTGACATCAATGATATCTGCACATTTATGTTGGTTCTGTTCTGTTACCCTGAGGGGGGTTATTGCTGTTCTCCCTGCCCAGAACAGAACCATACCGCCAATACAAACTCTATGCAATTATCAATCATATTTGACGATAGTCTGTGTTGTTAGCGTATGCCAACCAATAACATCATTGTCCTAGAAACCAATGCAGATACACAGTGTGAATTGTCAGTCATTTAGATCCGATACAGAAATAATCAGATTTGGAATGACACTGAACATAGCCTTAGAACCAGATCATTCTGTTCTTTTTTAGTTTTTATAGTTATATCTTTGAATTTTGGTTCAATAACACATCTGGACATGCTTATTGGCTCATTCGGTGCTGAGCAAGCTTGTGCATGCTAATTGGTATATGCGTGTTTCATCATCAACAGGGAACTAAAGTTAGATTCAGATCTATTGTGTGAAAATTTAATTTAAATGTAATGCTCAGCCGGACCAGAATGATTAGTTCAAGAATCAAACAGCACTAATCAAAAGTCTAAAGGTGTGGATAAAGGTGTTAACTGTTCTCACCGTCCAGAGCTATCAGAGCGGCCAAACAACCAGCCGTTCCTAGGCTCTTTAACAAGCAGTGTGAGGGTTTCTCCTTGAGAGAACGGGAGGAGGGTGGAGTTGGCATTGGGAGGGTGGGACACCATCGCTCGCATCACTCTGCCGCCAGCTGATCCTGAGACGGAATTGGAGCGACTGGGCTGTGGGGAGGGGCCTGCGATGAAGGGGTGAAATTTTGTCATATTGAGCAAAAAAACAATAGTGCACAATGTTCTTCAGATGTTTCTTCTGATACTCAAATAAGTTCTCCACACCTCTAGAGGGAACCGTTCCCAGCGGCTGCTCTGCCCAGCGATTAACATCCTGCTGACAGAACAACATGGAAACATGAGGTAAATTTCAACATCCACATCTATGAACAGCATCATCATTTAGCTCCACTTTTTAGTATCATGTGATTCTATTTTATTATGATTATTGTGTTATTATACTGTATCTCACAATATTGTCCTCCAGTCGTGAAGGAGCGCGTGAACGGGATTCTCTTGTATGATTCACCAGATCTTTCCACCCTTCTGCTTTGTTTTGCAGGCCGCCCCCTGTCTGTGGGAGGAATAACACAGTCAATGTTAAACAGACTGAGCACTTTTAACAAAATCTACTTCAAAAAAGGCAGAGAAAATCATACTCAAGAAAATAATTTATATGTAGCACAAAGATTTTTTTGCAGTTTTTCTTAAAGCCCCCTCAAAAACTGTGAATAAACTGGGTTTTTCACCTTTTAAAATCATAGTGAAAAGCTTTTACAATAACACCTTCAGTACATTTTGATAAGTTCTCCCTAATAATATCTACATATCACCTTGGTTACAACCCAAAGCAGAACATTAAGCAGCTAGTTAATTATAGACACTAATAAAAATAAAGATATTAACCTTGTTCATGAGATATGCAATAGACTGGGTGAATCCGCAGTGTTTCTCCGACAGGAATCGATATCTTCTTTCTTCCTCTTTTAATGCCTCTTTCTGACACTCTCTGAGAAAGTGCACATACTCGCTGCCATCCTACACACACATATTACCATCAACATTATCATCAGCATTCTTTTTAAATTTGTAGCTATTACCACCATCATGAATAACAATGATGACTTCAAACAAGCTCTTCTTGTGAAGATGCCAAAAATGCTTTTTTTTTACTATCCTGAAAATATATCACAGTTTTCACAAGAATATTAAGCACTATTTTCAACAATGATATTAACAAGGTTTTTTTCTTGATCATTAAATTATCATATTAGAATGATTTCTGGATCAAGTGACACTGAATATGCTGAAATTAATGTTACAGTGTATAATATTTTCAAATAGAAATCAGCTATTTTAAATTATAATAATTAGTGGTGTCAACGTTAACGCATGCGATTAATTTTTTCTAGTTTATTGAGTTAAAAATATTTAAGGCAATTAACGCAGCATCTGTTTTTTCTGTCATCCTTTGGCAAGTATTACAATATATTATCAAGCTCTTATTCATGCAAATGTATTAATCAGACTGTTTGGTAACTTTATTCAATTGATTCAACTCAATCTGTTGGACAGGAAAGGTAGGAAAGACAGGTAAATATGACATTTATTATGGTTTATGTGAGGATTGTTCTAAGTTTACTTAAATTAAAAATTGTTATATTTATGAAGCTTAATAAATGTAAAAATAAAATGATAGCTTTCAATTACACTGTAATGTTGAATGGCTATAATTCATGCATAAAATTGGGGAAAAAACAGTAGCAGTATTATCAGTGATACTTGCCGTCTTTCATAAAAAGATGCCATTATTTAAAATATACTGTCTTCATGTTGTTTCTTTATGTTGTTTTAATTTGTGAGATTAACTGTGAAATTATTACATTATAAAATATATAAAAAAAATGTATACACACGTACGTGTTTTTAATTGCGATTAATCGCGATTAATCACAGAAAATGTGATTAATCCAGTTATTTTTTTAATCGATTGACAACACCAATGAAAAAATATTCCACAATATTATTGTTTTCACAGTATTTTTGATCAAACAAATGCAGCCCTGGGGAGCATAAGACACTTCTTAAAAACGTTTTAAAATTATGACCGCCCTCAAACTTCAAAACTCTAAGCTCTCTTTAAACTCTTCAAAGCTATAATAATATAGTGTATTTATTTGCTGTTCCCATAGTAATAGATTTACCCATCCATAAACATCAAAGTGAAATATGGTTTACATTTTACATGCAATCAGCCATCTTAAGGGAGCTCGTAAACCGCCTTCTGAATCATAAAATGAGAAATGATTCCTGGTTTCACAGACGAGGCTAAACCAGGGCTGCCAACTTTTGAGTTTAGCTTGGAGTGAGAATTATGGAGTGTGTAAAAAAAAAACAAAAAAAAAAAAACACAAAAACCTTGCCTCGCAATAAGTGTATTGTGTTTGTCAAAACATTTGGTGATAAATATTCATTTTAGTGACAACATTACAGTGTTTACATGAAACAATAACTGGTAGTCTACTGTTTTTATTAGTGCTTGACAAAAACATTCACAATTTCAGTTCATAACCTTGTGATTCAATAACGATTCATTTGGATAAATGTCAGGGATAGAAGATACATGTTAATAATTCTCAAGAAAACATTTTCTCTCAACTAATGCCGTAAACATACGGGGAGCCCTGTTAGCTGTTATTATTATTAAAGATTAAAATTAACAACTCAAATTTATAAAAGCTATCTTAGATATGTAAATCTGCTTTGTATGCACAAATACTACATTTCATAATGCTGCCTAAACATCTTTGGTGATCGAATCACTCGCAATTCTTGATGGCGTACGGTCTGCGCAACACATTGGCTTTTTTTAACTTGCCGTGAGTTGGCCTAGTCTCAGACTAAAATGCATGTTTGCATGTACCATTTGGGCAGGGTGACACACTGTTCTCACCTGTGGGACCCCTCGCCTCATCTGCCTCTCCAGTGCTGTTGCTTGGTTTCGCACCTCTATCTCATAGCGCCTCCTGCTGTTCTGGAGGAGAAAGTGAACCAAAAAACATCAACATATGTATCATTTTAGATTTAACATTCAGATTCATTTTAATGTTCCATGTTATGACTTCCGAAATGATTGAAGGAAGGAATCCTTTGTTAAGTACATATTAGTTCTGCTCTTAGATATATCTGCCATTATACATTTAGGTGTATAATGCCGGTTTTGTTTTCTTAAAATGCACATTTTCTTTTTTGCATTTGCAATATATACTGAATAGAAACTCACCAATATGTAATCTTTATCTAGTCTGACATTGTTGTCCATCTCTTGAAGGACCTCGGAGTGGAACCAGCGGAACTGAATCAATCAGACACACTCATTAAACATGGGATTGGCTGTACAGACAATCTAACAAGCATTAAGTCAACAAAGTGAAAGATATCGAAAGATGGGTCAATAGAGGAAGATCTGTAACACACCACTCCCTCCAGCTCATTGGTGAGTCTCCTCTGACTGTCTGAGATCTGTATCAACACATCACCTGCAAAACAAACAAGCGCATGCATTTTTATTTGTGATCTTATAACAGCCATTGCACTGGATCGTCTGGGTGAGTGTCTGTGAGCTAAAGTATAGGTATTACCCTCCAAAGGTTGCACTGCCAAGCTGACGTTATGTCATCATTTATTATTTAAAGTCACAGAGGAGGTGCAGTTATCTGATATTGACTACAAAACTGACACACACACACACACACACACACACACACTGAAACGCCATCTCTCTGTGGCCATAAAATATGATTCATAACAACAAAAGCACCATTGAAATTTAATGAAATTTTTCCATTAAACCACAACAAGGTGATAGATGTCAGCCATAAATAAACACACACACACATACACACACACACACACACACACACGCACACGCACTCTCACTCTCTCTCTCTCTCTCTCTTGTGTGCTTAAGAGTTCTGGGGAAGAGCAAAGTGCATTTACAAGAGCAAAGTACAATATGAGTGTTTGAAGGACACTGGCTCCCTTCCAATTTATCACCGTCAATAAAAACACTCACAAAACTCTCTCGTTTTCCCACTGGAAAGTACACATTCATCGGAAAAAAAAATGAACTGCGTATCGAAAATCCCTGACTTTGACAGAAACTTGTCCTGCTGTAATTTAAAAGCAGAAGAATGTGAAAGAAAATGAAATGTTAAGAGGAAATAAAAGCTTACCCAGCAAACGCGATGACATACTCTGCATGGCCTGTTCACCCATCATAGACAGAGCATTGAAATAGGCCTCACTGGTGACGGCAAGGGCTGTAGAGACACACACACACACAGATTTAATTCATTTACCACTGTAAGACTGATTTTAACTTCTTGTTTTCAGAGTAATAATATTTGAACGTCCTTAAAACAATTAAATTCATTAGATTATGTTATTAAAGTGCTTGTTCACACACAAATACACAATCATTACTCTTTTTAGCTAAATTAGCCCTTCTTTCCTTTTCACCCTATCGCTCAAATCTCATTTGTGTGATTAGAATATGTGCATTTGCCATTTTAAATTTGATGCTTTTTTGACACAAGAAGTAATGACGGCTGCCTTCACTAACAACAAACCTAATGTGAAATATTTGAAAATTCCAATGTATTCTAAATATATTTTGAAAATGTCTGAATATTCTCAACTGTGAATGAGATTTGAGAACTACAGTGAAGCTATATCTCAAAAAAAAAAAAAAAGTATTACTTTCCCTTAAGAAAAAGAAGTTTATTCAAGTGTGTAAGACTTGATTTTCCTGCTAAGATAAAACCTGAGATCAAACATCCTGCAATAAAGCAATAAAACTCATTGGGAAATCTCAAAGAAATAGAACAAAGCCTTGCATATGTAGCCTACTATGTATGATGTATCTTGTGAATCTATTGTATTTTCACTTTCATGTTTAGTATCGTTTTAAATGTCTCAGTGCGATTGGTAAAATGGCCTCAATTTCACAGCAGTCACTTGTATTATGAAAAAGATTGAGAACTCAGGAGAATTCTGTTCTACTTTTGGGTGATATCTCTTCAAGATATCTGATACCCTTCTCCTCTCCCCTGAAACCAGGTGTAGTAAATGTTTACAGTCCTTTTGTTCTGGTTTGGGTATTTAAGGGAAAATACAGAGCAGCCATTGGTGACCTTCCAATTCACATCCAATTGGCCGATGTGAATTTCTCTATGCGATACCAAGTCCCTAATAAACAAATAATTGAAAGTACAAGATACCAAGAATAATCAAACACTTAAATTAATACATGACCAATGATTAATTTATAATCAGAAACATGATCTAAAAGTAATAATAATTTGAAATTGGAGTCAGATTAAGCATGCAGCTAAAGTAAAATTTAAACCAAATTCTAAAAATTAAGTGAACTTCACAGAAAAGAAAAACACACATTCTTCATGCGGACCATCAGAATCCATTCTTTGGGCTGATGGGTGGTCCTTACAAGTGTTCTATTAGTAAAGTACTTCTTTTAAACTAAAAATAAGAAAGTATACTTTCAGTCTACAAAAGGTAGACAAAGTATACTTTCTGTTACATGTGTATGTCTATTCTGAACTCTGTTTGTGTTTTGGACTTGTGCTCTTTGTGCTCTTTGTTTATGTTCCCACCACCATCATCATTAGTTCATTCCCATCAGCTGTGTGTAATTTATTAGTCTCGTTATCCCCTCTGTTCTGTGTATTTATACCCTCACTTCCTGTCCTGTCTTTGTCTAGCGTTATACTTGGTTTGGTGTCTTGTATGGATTGTTTCTCCTGGTATTTCGCTTGTTAAATATTAAAAACCATTGTTCCTGTGTATCCCATCGTTGTGCTCCTCCTTAAACCAGCAAGAATGTAACACTTTCAGTCTAATATAATATACTTTATTATTATACGTTATTAGTTTAGTTAATTTCTGTATATCAGCACTGGAGAAAACAGTGATGTAATCGTCCAGCTCAGTTTAGTTCGCATGCAATGATGTCAATGCAGGCAGATCAAAAACATTGTTGAATATCAAGTCAAGTGTCCCCAACTAAGCAAGCCACAAATAACTAAGTGTAAGTACAGAATCAGATTTCTGTATTACAGTAAAATTCTGTAATTTATATTGCATTTTGGGTCATTTTGATTGAGCGGGAATATTTTACAGTATATTTTAGTGTTGCTGTAACCCTGCTGTAACCTGACTGTAATATGCCAGGCAATAATACAGTATTGCTGTAAATAACGTGCCACCTGACGTAACATCACAGACAGAAGAACACAGCTGGTGACTGGGGAAGCAGAACGTCAAAAACACCGTTATTAGATGTCTACATGCTGATTCATCGCACTGTTTTCCTCACTCGAATTATCTTAGGGATTATTTCGACCAAACTCGATGTCGATGATTATTGGAACAGTGGAAAGACAAACCTAAACGGTTTTGGTGACTTTTAATTTGTTTCTGTTGAGTTTGAACGAAGTTTGTTTTACTAATGTCTGTGAGGTTGCAATCTGCTGCAAGAACGTTTGTGTTTAAAGAAAAAGGATCTTGCGATTAACAAAAATGTCTATTCCTGTGGGGATCCATTTCTATAATGTTGTCCGATCCGAGCCTGTCGGTGACAAGCACTTTGATAGTTGTACACTGATGGTGCACAAAAGCTCTAAAAAAAATTATATTTGTAGTCCGTTGACGGCTGCAGCGGTCATGGTCAACACTTCAATTAGTGCTTAGACACAAAAACATGGGAAAACGGTCCAGGTTAAAAAATACTTAAGTTTCACTTGAAATGTACTTTAAATGAGTGGTTTGAGGTCAGAAAGATTGGCTATTGGTACCAGGTTATTTAGTGTACCTGTTTGGGCAGAAGACCCTGTTGTAGCCTAGTGGTTGTAATGACAATAAACGATTATGATAATAAAAACATGAATATGGGGGTAAATCACATTATCACAGTTAATATTTATCTATTGGGCAACAAAGCAAGTACAATGCATGCCATGGCAAAATATTCAGCAAGGTCAAGGATAATTTTTTACTAACCTAAATGTATTGTTGGAGTATATGAAATGCATGTGTATAGGCAACAGTGTATGTGTTAACCTATCCCTAACAAGTAACATCAATGAACCAAATTTATTTTGATTTCTTACAGCTCTACCGTATGGTCCACCTGTCTTTGCATCCGGGGAAGTGCATTGCTGTCACAAGGAAGCTTATGAGTATTAGCCATAAGAATACAACTTTTTAAACTTGCAAAAAAAAATGTGTTGCAGTTTGTTTTGCTACAGAATTTTCATTCACCATTTATACCTTACACTGTCTGTTCATCTTTATTGGTGCTGTGGATAATAGGCTTTGTTAATCTTTTCTTTGTTTGCTAATCTATAGTAATTTTTGCTTATTGGTATGGTAGAATTATGTCATTGAAGGTCAGCAACAAAGACACTGCTTAATAAAGTGAGATTAAATACATAAAGTATATTTGTGTAACTTAATATATTTAATTATTACAGGTTTGCATACAATTCTGAGATTGCATTTTACTGTTTTTATTAATTTTGAGGAATACTGAATGTCAGATGAGTAAATACATGTTCGCATTTAGTCTTGAACTACAATAACAATCATGTTCACACAGCGCACACAACACTTCTGTACTTTATTTCTCTCAACATGGGGACAGGACAGCTGTCAGTCAATAAATGTGAAAAAGTAACTTAGATATTTTGTTGTAAATTGAAATAGTAATCCGTTACTCTACTAGTTACTTGAAGAAGTAATCTGATTATGTAACTCAAGTTACTTGTAATGCGTTACCCCCAAAACTGCCTCTGACCTCTAGAGTTTCATGACTGAACAAGATATATCACTCTAAATTTACGATTTTACTTCTGGTTTTCTAATATTTTCTTTCTTTTGGCTGAAGTTAAGTAACTTATTAAGTAAAATATTCATCGTCTAATCAACAAAACACTATAAAAAAATATATAAAATCTAAAATTTTATTGGTTGTTTAATCTTTTGGAAGTCTATCAAACAATCGGAATGATTTCCACAGTAACAGCCACTATCAAAAATACTGACGTACACACATCCAGTTTGCATAGACGTCCCTGTGTTAGTGAAACTCATAAAATGGACAGTCATTAAACAATGATGTTAAAGGAGCCAATGACATTGCAGCAATGCTGACTTATTATCATCAATGACAACAGACAGGCCAAAGTTCAACCACTCCACTTTCCTTCTTTCCCCTTTCATCTTTTTCAGTTTTACCATCTACCTGATTCATTTTTTATCATTTTTTTTTTCATTTTTTTGACTTGCCTTGGAAAGCCTGAATGTAGCTGTTTCCCAGTGCCACCAGTCTCTGCAGGCTTGGATTGAACTGCTCCATTATGCTCTGAGCGGATGGATAAACAGTGTAAGAATGATACAGTCCGATAACAGATCAAATGTCAACACTTTTTGTTACTCCACATTAATCTGTTACCTTGGTTGCAGATTGCTATTTGTCACAACAAAGCTTGCTATCTAAAGGCCACTTCTGACAAAAAGTGTTTATATATATATATATATATATATATATATATATATATATATATATATATATAAAACATATAGGGAACATTTCTGGAAAATATAGCTTTTTATATAAATGTAAAAAATGTCTACTGAGTTAATAGACATGTGACTGTGTATAATTCAGACTCAGGAGTGAGAAACTTCACGCTTACCGTATAAATGCCCAGAGTGGTGCGGTGTAGTTGATCACTGTTTTGACCTGACATCCTGATCTGTCACTGTAGCACAGCAAACAAATAAACTTCCACTTCCACTGAATAAACAACAAACAACCAGTCTGACCCACTGCTGTCCTCCCCTTGTTTCCTGCGTCCTCTCGTCTTGTCCAGTTTGTGAATGTGTTTGTGTGTGTGTGTGTGTGAGAGAGAGAGAGAGGGAGAGGGAGAGGGAGAGGGAGAGGGAGAGGGAGAGGGAGAGGGAGAGGGAGAGGGAGGGAAACGGTGAGCTATTGTCACCTGTGTGGCCTGTGAATTATTGAACAGTGCAGTGAAATAAAAGTGTGACTGAGGTTAGACACCTGCCGTAAACACTGCACACCCGAGACAGAAGACAGGACTGCTCTTTTATCGTCTATATTTTAATATTTTTCTCAGTGCATTTGCCGGACACTTTTATCTAAAGTGACTTGGATTACATTCAAGCTATATATTATGTTGTCGTTATAATTATAAAAATAGTTTAAATAAATGCATTATTTTCATTTGAGACAATCCCCAAAAGTGTTTTATGCAACCTTGTTTGTGGAAAACAATTATATTCTTTAACACCACCCATTTCCTCCTTTATCCACTATATATATACAGCTCTGGAAAAAATTAAGAGACCACTGCAAAATTATCAGTCTCTCTATGTTTACTATTTATAGGTATGTGTTTGGGTAAAATTAACATTTTTGTTTTATTCTATAAACTACTGACATTTTTCCCAAATTCCAAATAAAAATATTGTAATTTAGAGCATTTATTTGCCAAAAGCAACAACTGGTCAAAATAACAAAAAATAAGCAGTGGTCTCTTAATTTTTTCCAGAGCTGTATATACTTTATTAAATCATAACTTGTGGTGTGATTATTGATGATGATGATGATGATGATAGTTTAATATGAAAAAACAAAAAAAAATCTATACATATAAAGTATATTTGTAGGACAGACAGAGAGATAGATAGATAGATAGATAGATAGATAGATAGATAGATAGATAGATAGATAGATAGATAGATAGATAGATAGATAGATAGATAGATAGATAGATAGATAAGCATTATTAGTTGTATTAGTATTATTAATAATAATAATTTATGTCAAAAAAACATTGTTCTTCATTTTCTGTTTCCCCTCGCCAGTTTAGGTGTGATCTTGCATGGGCCGCATTGTGAGAGGCGCGCGGGCGCGTGTGTGTGTCTTGTGTTTGGTTCACTCCTCCACGGCGCAGGATCTTTCCATCGCTTCCGCGGAAGAACCCGTCTCTGCTGTCCCACGAAAGATGGAGCTATCTGCGGCAGGCGACCGTGTGTTTGCCGCTGAGGCCATCCTGAAGCGCCGCGTCCGTAAGGTCAGTGTGTTTATTAAAACTCGTTTTATTTCCTTTCACTGCGGCCTACAGACGCACTAAACTTCAGCCCTGCAGACCGAGTGCAGTGCATTGAACTGCATTAGAGCAGCACGCTTTCTGTGCGAACATAAAACCGCTCGAGTTCAGCGTATTACACGCATTTGTGTATGAATTCATACACAACTCGTTTACTTAATTTTGAGCTTAGGGTACTGTGTATGCTTGTTTATGTTGGAGTGGCGCCAGTTTGAGCTGGTGCTGTTAGCGCGTTAGCTTTTTTGTGTCTACTCGGAGTGCAAATTTTTGACAAAGGCCGGTTCGTGTGACACCGCAGGCGTGCGGAATGATGCGACGCGACGCTACAAAACTAGAACGCCAGCAGTGTCGCCTAAACAACTGGGCTGTTTACATTATGTTGAAATGAACCATACATTTCGCGCGGTTGTGTAGTTTCGTTCATTTAGAATGGAATCTTTGCGTTCTGTATTGGTGGCGTCGCGTCGCGTCGCGTAGCAACCACTAGTTTTTACGTTCTGTTTTTGTTTTCCGTAGAGCAGGAGAAATTTTGGTTGTCAAATCACCTGCTGATAGTTAAAAATCTGAACGAACGTTGAATATTGTGTTGTAATACACATGTGCTAACATTTGATGGAGTTCATTACTGAATGGACATATTTTAATCGTAAATTATTAAAATATAAAATTAACCACGGTTTTACTACAAAAAGAAAACGAGATTAATTTAGTTTTTCCATGGTAACCACAAATTAACCATGATTTTGCTACAAAACTATGGTATTTTGTGGTTATACAAATGGTAATCAATACTTCACAAACAATTACTATAATAAAGTCGTGGTTAATTGACTTTCTTCTGTGGAACACAAAATTTTTAAGGATAATTTCTTTTCTATCTAATGGACGTGAATGGGAATTGGGGCTATCAAGCTCCAAAAAGGGCAAATAAAGCATAAAAACATCTTAAAAGTGGTCCGTATGGCTATATTCAAAGTTCTTTAAAGCCTTAAATTTGCTTAGTCATATGGACAACTTCCACCCGACTCTAAATAGGATAAGCGTTTTGAGTGATGGATTAATGAATATGGGCTACTTTTATGATTTACAGGGCTTTAAAAATATGGAACATCATGTGTATAGGATAAGCGGAGTAAAGATTCTTTAAAAATATCTACTTATGTGTTCCACTGAAAAATAACAGCATGCGGGATTATAATGGCATGAGTAAATAATGACAGAATGATCTGTTCCTTCAATGAGAGATATCTTTCAGAAATGTTGGGATTTGTCTTTTCCATAGGGACGGATGGAGTACCTAGTGAAATGGAAAGGATGGGCAATAAAGTGAGTGAACCGAAATATGATTCATTAGTTAAGCTTGTGTGTATATATATATATAAAAGGCGGGGGATGTTAAATGATTTGTATATTTTTCAGGTATAGCACATGGGAACCTGAGGAGAACATTCTAGATGAACGACTCGTTGCAGCGTTTGAACAAAAGTGAGTGTTATATTTTTATTGTTGTTAAAGATTTGCCCCTAATTGGCAGACGTAAAGGAAATGGACAAGTTATGAAATGTTAGCTCTTGAGCGTTAAATACGTTTGTGACCGTTGATGCTTCTATTTGAAGTGGTCTCCTTGAGTCAAAGCTAGATCGACTCTTTCCTGCATACCCACAGGAAGCAGTCATCTCTATCCACATCACATACTTGAGTCACACATCTAATGCTTTGTGCTTAGAGGAACTTTGTTGTTCATGAAGCTGAAACTGGCACAATCTGTATATAAGCTCAAACACAGACATAATCTCAAACCCTTTGAACAACGTGTCTTTTTACTCAGAGAGCGAGAGCAAGAGATGTACGGACCTAAAAAGAGAGGCCCAAAACCTAAAACGCTGCTTTTAAAGGTACGTTAACTAACCATGGAAATAAATGTGCTTTGTGGTGTTCAAAGTCATTTAGTGAACTTGTTTTGGAGGTATGCTTTTAAAATATCTCAAGGGATGGTTCACCCCAAAAATGAAAATTGTCATCATTTACTTACTCTCATGTTCCAAACCCATAAGACTTTCATTCATCTTCAAAACACAAATGAAGATATTTTTAATGAACCCTGAGAGATTTCTGTCCCTCCCTTGAAAGTCCTTGCAACCAAAACTTTGACGCTTCAAAAGATTCATAAAAACAGTGTAAAATATTTTATATAAATTGAGCGGTTTAAAGTCTTCTGATGACATGCTTGCGTTATGATAAACACAATTAATTTAGAATTTTATTCACATACAAACGTTGATCAACACATACACATAGCACATCAAATATGATGAATGAAGCTCAAATGTACCCTGTAAAAAAACGTTGTAAATAAAACAGATTATTGTGCTTTTTATTTCTTTGTAATAAATTGTGAAATTTAATTGTGAAATGTTTTTTCAGTGTGCTTGCTTTACGTACGAGAACAAGCTCATTGGTTGTTGTGGAAAGCTTAAACGTGCTTGCATGACACGTGAGAACAAACCTCATTGATTCTTGCATGTCAAGCAAGTACAGTTTTGGTTTAATGGACTTAAATGCAGGGACAGAAATGTGTCAGGTTTCATTTGTGTTTCGAAGTCGAACAAAAATCCCTAACTCTGGCATGAAACTCTAGATGGCACAGGCTGATAGGTCCTTAACTCATTTGTTAGAGATCACATCATTATCTACATAGTGCAGCTGATTGGTTGCTGTTGCATCAGTGGTCAGTGAACTCCAGCTCAACATTCATATACTGGTAGTGTTGCTTTAGTCTTCCCAAGCTCCACCTGTATAGATCTGCTACAGGGGTTAATTCATGTATTTTACATGTGCAGCAGCAGCATGTATTACCTTCTCTCAGCAATGTCTGTGAATGTTTTGGTAGTAGCAAGTCTCTGTACTTTACTGCTGTACTTACAGCAGATTTATTCTACCAAGACCAAATACATTAACGTTGGCATATCCATTACCATGCCAATCTAGAGGTGTCATGACAGAAGACTTATTGGTTTGCAACGACATGAGTTAATGGTGACAAGTTTTTCATTTTTGAGTTAACTAACTCTTTTAGAAGTGAATAATTTTCAACTTTTTCCCAATTATTTAGTCAAGAGCTCAGGCTGCAGAGATTTCCCCAAGAGTCCCGGAGTTCAAGCATAGTCGTCCTCAGCCGCATTCCAAGCCTCCTCCACCCTCAGCTGCACCGTCCTACACCCCAACTGCCCCATCGAATGCTAAACTGCAGTCGGGCGCTGCTCAGCCCAAACTGAAAAAAGACATTCACCGCTGCCATCGCATGGCACGTCGCCCCTTGCCCCGCCCTGACCAAACAGTCAGTCCCTCTGGTCCTTTTTCATCCCGTCCGACAGTCAGTCCTTTTTCGGAAACGGTCCGTATTCTCAATCGAAAGGTCAAACCCAGGGAAGTGAAGAAGGGACGGGTTATTCTGAACCTCAAAGTGGTTGACAAGGCTGGGAATGGCGGAGTTGCTAATAGTAGAAGGACACACATGCCGGCTGCCCAGCAGTCCCATTTTGGGCGGCAAAAAATTCCATCCCGGAATAGAGTGATTGGTAAAAACAGGCGGTTTGGAGAAGTGTCCTACCGAGGAATCCAGTCCCCAATTAGAAGTTCTGGGTTTCCAGTCTTCGGAAAACTCTTCGATTCTCACTCTCTGAACAATGCAGAGCAGCAGACTCAAAGCGGAGAGAGTCGCAACAACACAAACAATCTGTCTTCCTCCAAAAGTTCAAAGGTTCTGGATGTGTCCAAAGGTCAGACACTCAATGATGAACTGCCTCCGTCAAACTCTAGCTCTGAAGTTTCGGATGGCGAGCCACCCTCTCCCCGAAAAAGCCAATCCCAGCATTCCTCATTGCCATCCAAGACCTCTTCAACCAACGCCCAAGATCCTGCCCTTCACAAAGTGAGCGCTCAACCCGTGGCATCTAAAAACAGCTCTGGTCCTTCTGCTCTTCCATCCTCTCCTATGTTTTCCTCTTCTTCCTCAGCGTCGTCATCCTCAGAAGACAATGAACACATCCTAGACCTTTCTGTACCTCATGAAATGGACAGGCGATTGCGACGACGGCATCCCTTCTCTGGCCGTCGTCCGCTTAAGGTCCCAGAGGTTCCCGTGTCGGAGGAGCCATCGGAGGAAGAGGAAGATTTGGACTGGCATCCTGATATGACATCCCGATGTGCCAACGTGGTCGTCACGGATATCACAGCTAACCTCCTCACCGTAACCATCAAGGAGTTCTGCCATCCACCGTCCGCTACCTCCCCTCCCTGTTATCCCAAAAATATATCAGCTCAAAACGACACACAACCGCCAAAGCATCCCCCTAACAATACGTGAGTGCAGATACCACAGATACGGCCTCCTCTAGCCTTCAAAAAGGGATGTTAGGAGGTTTGTTTGTTGATTGTTTACACTTTCAGCTGCCTGATGCTCATGCGAGCCTTTGTTAAGAGATGTGGCCAAGCTGTCCACTCTACAACACTGTGCCATGACTTTTATAACCATGAAAGAATGTCTCGGATGAAGGTTTGAACATATCTGAACACATCGACTTTTCTCACCAATGAGAAAAGATTTACTCACCAATGGTTTCTTCCAAGCTATTTCCTTAATGGTATTTATTCTATATATCATAACTGTATGTGTGTATATACATACATACATACATGCTATCGTTCAAAAGTTTGGGGTTTGTAAGATTTTTAAATGTTTTTGAAGCAAGTCTCTTATACAATATAGTAAAAAAGTAATATTGAGAAATATTACAATTTAAAATAACTGTTTTCTATTTAAATATATTTTAAGATTCAGTTTTTTCCAAAGCTGAATTTTCTGCACCATTACTCCAGTCGTCAGTCACATGATCCTTCAAAAATCATTCCGATATGATTTGCTCAAGAAACAATTCTTATCAATGTTGAAAACCGTTGAGCTGCTTAATATTTTTATAAAACTGCGAGGAAACTTTCTTCAAGATTATTTGATGAATAGAAAGTTCAAAAGAACAGCATTCATTTAAAATGTATTTTTGTTACAACTTAAAAGACTTCACTGTCACTTTTAATCAATTTAATGCGTCCTTGCTGAATAAAATTAATTTCTTTTACAAATCCTACTGATCCCAAACTTTTGAATTATTTACACACAGTATTGTATCTTCAAACACAAACTGCAGCATTTTCGATCATTTCTGAGTGAATGTATTATGTATAGCATCAAAAACATTGAAATGTACTGTAAACCGTAATTGAGGGCTCAATTTTAAGACCTTTTTATTTATATATTATATTCTAAGGATATTTTTAGAGTCCGAATTGATCAAAATATGAATAAGAATTCACTTTGGAGAGCAAGTAACCAGTTAATTTCTTAGGAATAGCAACATAATACATATTTTAAATGTAAGTGTAATGTAAGAACAATAGTCTGAGCTTCACCAGAGTTTTTCTTATATTGTCCTAATAACGACAATGAAAGTGGTGAGACCTTCCTGGCATTAAACCACCGAAACACTATTTTTTGCGTGATTAGTAACGGTGAGAGAAAAACGACAAATTATATTGTCATAACAACAGGATAAAATTTCTTTGCTAGTATATTTCTTATATGAAAATATTTATGGCCATAAAAATTCCTCAATTCACCTGTCATTGTGACACAAAGTTAATTTTGGACCCTGGTTATTTTTATTTTTAGTTAAGCTTTGGCATGTGGCAGGATTCCTGACACGGGCACTTCCAGTTTTAAGGGTCCCCGCAGCTAGTACCTTCATAATGAAGCAGAATAACACCCTTCTATGCCAAACTTTTATGTTTTATCTCAGTGTTTATGCCTGACAAGTATTTATAGTGCTGTCTTACCCACTTTACCTTTCACAGAGATGCTTAGTAAACAGTTATACAGTAAGAAAAACTCAGGCGAGAGAAAGAGGCAGAGTGAAGAATAGGACGTTTTGTTGTTGCTGCGCTGAAATGCAGAGATGATTGCCAGAGATTCAACTACAGGAATCTAGCCAGCAAGCCATTTCTGTTCCTTCAATGCTTTTTCTAGATTTTTCCTCTTTAATTTAGCTCAAAATGTCAGAACGGGAGCAGTACTTGTGTTGAAATCTAGATGTTAATTGATGGAAATCTTAACCATTATTTAATGACTAGCATATTCATGTTAATGTTGTTTTATTTTTGCCTTTTTAAAGACATTTGTTCAGCTATTTTGTTGCTCACTGAAGTGTTCTTCTGTAGTAGACACTTTAAATGCTCTAAGTACTGCAAAAAAAATTCAAATGAAGACAACAAGTTCATCTATCGCTCTCACTTGGAACGTGAGGAATCACTTTAAGATCTTTCAGCTCTCTGTTTATCATCAGGGACTGAAAAATCTCAAGAGAGAGAGTGTAGTGTGTGACTATTTACTTAGACTTTGGAGAAGGGCATTCTGGGAAAAGCTTTTGATCTAGTCCTGACGTGGTTGGAACGGTCTCTACCCTCCAGTTAGGTTTTAATGAGAACTGAAGTTTAAACCCCATGAGTATCAGTCTTGATTCAAGCCAGTGTCAGTTGTTGAAGAAGAAAAGGCACAGGAGAAACACACTGGCCTGATGAAGTGGATGGTGATGTCATTGATATGGAAACTTTTGCTGTGGCCAAATACAACATTTAGGGCTTTGCTTGGAGTCATTAAATGAGCTCATAATGCAGTTTCCCTTACGTTCTTGGTGTGCCTTGTTCTTAATGTACAAGAAGCCTTTTATACACCTTATTTAAAACTTGAGACTTGATTGATCGACTCGACAGTGGATCACCAAAAGCGCCATTCTAGATTAACTTAATTAACATAAATTTACATATTGTTGCTACATACAATTGCAATTCTCCCATCTGGATTGTCTTTATTGTGGATTGCTTTTTCAGAAGAGCTGTTTGGTTTTGTTTTGTTTCTTTTGAATATCCTTTTATGTCATCAGAGATCAAGCACTTAGTCCTGCTTTCTGCAGCTTTGTGGTTTGCTCTAACATTGTTGGTCCTGATATTTGCTGCAAACACTGGATATTCTGACCCCTGTGTCCTCCCCTGTAATCCCACTTAACCAGCACTTCAAGACTTGTGCTTAGGGAGAGCATGAGAATCAAGATTTCCTCTCAAAATCCCCATCAGGATTGCTCTGAGTTCACAGAATCATTCTGTTTATCCCACTGAATCCTGACTCCCATAATTCCTCCACATGCTTTGACGGTTTATCCCAAACCCCCATGAGGAGGATGATTTAAGGACACATTCTCTTGTTGACCTGTAAAGAAATTGATTTTTATTGTAACGGAGTTGTTTGTTCAGCCATATAATGTTGTTGTTTTTTTTTTCAAATGGCAAATTTGGGGAATTGCAAAGTCCTCGGCACTTAGACTGCATGTTTTCATGTCTTATTTAAAAAGATTAAACGGTAATGCACTCGTGCCTTTCTGCAAAGGAAGATTTTTTGAATATGTAAATATTTTCAAAAGGGTCATGCATAGCTCTTTTTTTGATGTGATTTTTGAAGGATGTTTGAATAAATGGAATTAGCTTTAGTTCTGATTTCATGTACTTCCGAATGAACGTCTATTCCATTACTTTTATAAACAAAGCATTGTGTTTAACTTTTTATGTTGCCTTGACAAAGCCAATACTATTATCCTGTACACACTCCTAACAGGGCGTTCAAGCTACATCCACCAAACTCCATACAGTCTTTCACGCTGTTCTCACTTCTTTTCTAACTGATTGGACTTCAAAATTTCTCTTTGTAATTCCTGAGCTTTCAATCCATGTCAACCAGACTTTTTAGAATTGGCTAGTAGTGGCCTAGCTAAGACTTGAACTTCAAATGTTCAGGCTCAACTTTCCTCAGCTAGCATTCTTATTTACATTTGCTGTCTTGTGCAACCAGGTCTGTATCGTCAGATGAGTTAGCAGTGTTACGCACACTGAACATGTGCAAATCATTAATGCCCTGACTGTTTGAGAACAAGCCCTTGAACTATGTTCAGGAGATCAGCTTCACACTGCTGCACTGTGTAACTTCTGAACCATTCGGTGTAGATTTGACAATTTTCTGGCTACAGTAGTGATTTTGTGTGTGTATGTGAGAGAGAGAGAGAGAGAGAGAGATTGAATACTTTCTTCTTTACCTGTATAATAAGTGCTGGAATTTGACACTCCATCTCATCTTATTTACATATTAAATGTAAATAATATTTTTTTAACAATGTGGGAACCTTTTGGGGTCCCTCCTTTCAGTCTGAAACAACAGTCTGAAAGTTTATTAGCCAATTTTATTTATTGATTTAATTTTTTGTTGTAAATATTAACTTTATGCTTGATTTTTATTCTGTAATGGCCATAGTAGAATTATTTTTCATTGCTTCGAATGATGTATTGTGTACAGATTTGTAACTGAAGTGTTGAAAATCATGTTAATTTTTGTATTGTCTTTGAAGTAGAAGTGCAGCTAAGCTCACTGGCCCTGTTTTAATAAAGGAATTGCATTTGTGATTTTGCAAATGATGTGTTGTGTAGTTTTTAGTGTGATTGTTTATAGTCGCATCTTATTCAGTATGTGATCTTTCACTAATCTTTTTTCAGTATTAGAAATTTTGGATGCGCTTTAAAAACCTTGTATGTCTCAGTAATGTCACCAGCATCAGTGTGGTATTCATTCGTGCTGTCAATACAAACCAATACAGTTAACAAGTATACCTCAGGGAAAAGATATGGAAGGTAAATAAATATTTGGTGTGTTGTGTAGTTCTGCAAGCCAGACATTGTTTCACATTATTCAAGGTCTTTATTGAGATTTTGTCATTTAATCTCCATGATATAAACAAAGGTATAACATTTACATGTAATTTCACTTTCACAAGGGATTTCTACAAATTCATATTATACAAGTTAGTTGCTCAAATTTGATTGGCTGAGCAGGGTTACAAGACATAACAGCTCCGAGATGTTTAAGTGTTTGTATTACTCCGCTTTCTCCGTCGTGTTTTGCTTACAGCCGGCAATGATGTCAAAACATTCCCGTTCACATGGATCTGTGAAAATGACTAAAAATGATGTATTATTCATGCCAGGCCAGTAGTTGGCACCGTTTTCACAAATGTGTGTTTTTGTGGTTTACACAGAGACAATAATGGTTTGTTTAAAAAACTTGCTCTTTGAAACCCATTTTGAAAAGCTGAATTTTCAGGCCCTCAAAAAACTGTTGTCTTTGTAAATGAAAGTCCAAAACGCTTAAAAAGTTTTCTGCTTTTAGTTACAAACGGTGTGTAAAAGGCCCCTCAGATCACTTGAGGCTGGTTTCTGTCAGTGAAGGAATGAGAAGCACAAAGTGGAGCTGGAGTTGAATGATCAGAGAGAGTAAATCTTTGTCTCTCTGCTTCACTCATACTGTACACGCTGTTACAGTCTGGCTTGCAGTCTTTGTTGCTTGGTGACATTTTTTGGATGTTGGATGTTTTGGCTTCTTTTTACAACAGTTATCTTTGGCAGAGATACTCCATATTAACTTCATGTGAATTGAATGTTGTATTAACACAATCATGCGGTTGGTCTGAATATCAGAATGGCATCTGTGATACTCATGTCTACAGACAAATCACATATTCAGAACAACTGCACTCTTGTGATATTGCTCAAATGCTATTTTTTATTTGCATTTCTGATTCATGTAAAAGTCAGCTTTTTCATTTTGTTTTTCTTATGGTGTGTACACTCATTTATTGTAACTGACAGGTGAGATGATCAGTGGGGCTGAGTTTTTACCATCTTTGTTTAGTGCTGGGCAAAAATATGGATAAAGTCTCTCAGTGAAGTTCTGGCTGGTGAAAGAGTAGATATGAGACCTTGACTCCACGTCATAAAAAGAGACCAGACCTTCCTCGTAATCGACAAACACCCCCACCTTCTGGGGCTTCACTTTCAGAGAGAGTAAGACCATGGAATCTGCAAGCGCCTTGTATTCATTCTCATTCCTCAGCCATATAGTCCAGTATCCATCCTGAGGTGTCAGTGTGATGTCCCCTTTCCTTATGACAGATTCTCTGGCCACTCCTAAATTCCAGCTAGTCTTGTTCATCACCTGCACCTCAAAATAAAATCTCCCAGAGGAGAATCCCTCCTTCCCTAGCACAAAGACGCAGTAATCAAATCTCTCCGGGTTATCTGGGACATTGCGCTTAGTGTCTCCATAGCTCACTTGTTTTCCATCATCAGACAGGATGAGTTCAGGATGAGCTGTATCAGGATCCAGAGTCACATCCACTGCAAAAGAGATCCAAGAACATGAATCACACCTTCAGATTTTTTATATTTAAAGTATTTAGTGTATAATGTTTTATTTTCTGTATTTAAACTATCATTATTTGTGAAAGAGAGATCTCTGCATATCACACATTGTACCTGCATATAAGTGCATCCGCATAAGCTCTATGGAGACAAAAGATGATCAGTTCTACATGACTTTTTAAAGATTTTAGACTTTGTTATATTTACTTTTTTTTACACACACAAACACCCAATAGCCCTTCATTTCCTTCAGAGAAATACTGTCAGAAGAAAAAAAACTTTATGTATTTGCTTTCCTGTTGCTCAAACAATAAGGCATAGTGCTAAAAAGAAATCATGGCTTCACTTCTGAGCGAATCAAAGAACTGATAAAATGCAAAATGTATAAATATAAATTTGATCTTCAGTTACCTTCAGTTTTAGTGAGTTTGTCATCTAGAGTCTGCTGCAGCTCAGTCAGAGCTGTCCTGAGGGTGTTCAGACTCACAGGAGTGTTAACATTGATATCAGGCCATTTCTTGACGTTGATTGAGCTGCACAAGGATGGGTAAACCTACAGGAAGAGAAAGGACAAAACCCTAAAGATTGGGAACAGAGCTGCCGCGTGATGATGTTATGCATTTCCATCGAATGATGAGACCGTGACCTGTATAAGGTGAAGGTGATCCTCAGTGTGAGAGAGCTGCTCCAGCTCAGTGTTTCTCAACTTTAGCTCGGTGATCTCCCGCTGCAGCTCTTCAATGAGCTTTTCTTCCCGTTTCTCTGCTGCTGTCTGCTTCTGCTCCATCATCTCCAGCTGCTCAGCCTGATATCGCTCAATGGAACGGATCATTGCCATAAAGAGCTCAGTGCTCTCTGCTTTTTCTTTCTCTGTGTTTTGCTAATTTAAAAAAATAATTATTATTATTATTTGTAACTCAGCACCTTGCAAAGGTCAGATTATTAAACTCACTTTTCTGAGCTCTGCGGATTTTTTGATGTCTTGAATCTTCTTCATTCTGTCCTGGATCATCTGCTGCACGTCTGTTTGAATCTTCATCACTTGAGTCTATAGACACAGATGAACACATATTTTATCACTCATAGATTTATGGTTTTATTATTAAAATATTTTAATATTTGTTGTTGGCCCTGCCTTCTTCTCCTCACTCTCCTTCTCCAGAGGAACGGTGTTGTGAGTCTTGTGGTCTCCATCAGTGCAGGACAGACACACGCACGTTTGATCATCTCTACAGAACAGCTCCAAAGGTCTCTGGTGTTTCTGGCATAGATAGTCTTCCAGATTTACCACAGCGTTTATCAATTTGTGTTTTTTTAATCGTGGGACTCTCTGATGAGGCTCCAGATGTGCCTCGCAGTAAGAGCTCTGACACATCAGGCAGGACTTCAGGGCCTTCAGCTTTCTTTCATCGCAGATGTCACAGAGAACTTCAGATTTTCTCAGACAAGACTTTTCTTTAAAGAGCTGTACGACCTGCCTAAGCGCTGTGTTGATCTTGAGCTCAGGTCTTTTACTAAATGTTTCTTTACAGCACGGACAGCAGCAGGCCTCACTCTTGTCCCAGCACTGGTTCAGGCAGCTCTTACAGAAGCTGTGTCCACACGGGATGGTGACCGGATCGGTGAACACATCCAGACACACAGAACACTGAAGCTCCTCGGTTAAAGCACCACGGGAGGATGTCAGGCCTGAAAAGAAGACCAATGAAGACTATATTTCTGGACACTATATTCTCACAGACCTGATCATTCATTCACTTATTTACTCTGTTTCAGGGTTACTGACTTATATCTAGCTCCATACTCTGTCTCCTGGCCACTCAATGTTTTGGTGACGTTGGTGAAGATTCTGCCACTGCTCCACTCTTCTTAGGTCTTTTCAGGAAGATGTCAAAACACACATTTTACAATATGAATCATGACTGTAACAACTGAGATTAAAGAGCACAAATCAAGCACATTACCAAGAAATGAACAAAAAAGTTAGTTATATTTTAGTAGAATATTTTTCTGAAACACAAGACAAGGCTATCAGAGAACATACAACATAGGCCTATCACCCAATACAATCTGAAGAAGCCTGCAAACAGTTTTTAGTATGTCTGCAGTTCATTTACTTCTTGCTTATGAAGCATGTGACAAAATTACACCAAACTTTACTTTTTTTTTTCTTTTTTTTAAATAATCTGATACCATTTCAATGCAATAAATGACCAATGGTGCATGTGAGTTTGAACCTTGCTTGTTCCAACAGCTATAGGCCATACTGAACTAGCAATAACTTCAAGAAACATTAGAAACTTTCGTTTCATCACAGCATTATAAACATCTCTTATGTTTCACGTACCTGTGAGTGAATATCTCTATCTGTGTTCTATTTTAGAATGTCTTTGAACGATCTCTTGTTTAAAGATGTTGTCTGTCAGGTAATTTCACTTTCACTTAATTCAAATGCAGTGATGTCATATAGCTCCTCCCATATCTTCTCATGACCTTGTACGACAGTCTGTATTAAGAGTCAATGAATAAAAATGCGCTCAGTGGCTATGCATATCCCAAATGCAGATTATAAAGTTGGTCATCTTTGTATTAATGATACTAACAGAAGGAATGTGGCTGATTAAGTCAATGAATAGGTTACATGGACATGAAATATGAATTTGAATAGGAAATTATTTTGTGATTATGCTACACAATTATTTTTATTATATACAATATACTATATGAAAAGAAAAAAAGCAGTAGGCCTACACTACAAGAAAAGAGCAATCTGTTACAATGCACAACAAACCAGTCTGCCTAGCAACGAACACTACAACAATATTGCAGTATTTATACTGGAGTCCTCTGAGGTCATTTTTACTACAATCAATGAGACATAAAATGTCAGCAGCTGCATTTGTGCACCGGTTCAGTTACTGGAAAACTGAAGTAGGACGACGGATAGCACTACTGACCAATCAGATATTCCAGTAAATTATATGATGTCAAGTACTTGCAAATTTATTTACTGTCAGTAGAATGTCTGTTGGGGAACATCACAATAAAGAGTTATCAGATATTAAGCAGACTAAAACTCTAATGAGAGTTAGTTTACATGTAATAATATAGTCAACAGAATGTTCAAAAGGGACCATCAAAATAAAGTGTAGCCTACCAAAATATCTTCATTTGTGTTCCAAAAATGAAAGAAAGTCTTATGGGTTTGGAACTACATGAAGGTGAGCAAATGATGACAGAATTTTTATTTTTGGTTGAACTGTGATTTCTTTCCAGAGGGCTCTACTGTTACTGACCACTAGAGGGCAGCACTAAAATACTTCAAAAAGGAACAACATCTACTCCCTGAAGAGGAAGAGGTACTCTCCTGCAATTTTTAATGGTCAAGCAGAAATTTATTTTTTGCATCGAGAATTAATAAAGTGTGAAGTGTAGTGAAGACACATTTGGATCTGCCTTTTGAGGTTGTATTGCATAACCTGCTATTCTACTGAATATTGTTGTAAAAACTGTGAAATCCAGTTGTCTTCTCAGGTAGTTTTTATAGCCAGGCAGTGTCCTTCTTCAGAGTTTCTTACAAAGCCACATTCAGTCTGTTTTAGAGTGACACATTCCATTCTTAGACTGTTGTCCCACTTTAGTTTTTAATCAAATCAGGAACAACCTACTATTCCCTCTCCTCTCTTTCTTTTACCTCTGCTGCGTTGCACGTCTCCATGAAAGTCACCATGAAATAAAAAGTCGTCAAGTCAAGTCATCTTCATTTATATAGCATTTTTCACAATACAGATCACAGTTTCAAAGCAGCTTCACAGAGATAATAGGAAAGTTAATGGACAGAGATTGTTTTGGCTTTACAGCAGCTCTAAGAAAATATTGTTGTCAAGCTAAAGTAGGTTTTTGATTGAATCACTTCTGTTCTAGAAATGGTTCATTTTTAACTCGGGCGACACTTAAATGACACCTTTCCAACTGAAAACCGAAGACCTTTAATGCATTCTTGCCGTTCATTTATGTTTAGTCTGCGCATTTTAATGTATATGTGCACAGACGTTTAGTCTTTTTTGCAGTATTTATTTATTTATTTCAGTTTTTATTAAAAAATCATTTATCTGACCACATGCCCTCTCTGATGATGCGTTTACTGGCGTGAGGGCGGGACAACCTGTCACTCACATGACATCACAGCAATAGCAAACCACAAGCATCCACAAGCCAATCAATTCCTGGTGGACAAAATCAAGTTTCGCCCTACATTTTTTCTTGTTCAAGGAGCTGTTTTACTCCTCTTCATGTTGGCATTTAAAACAGCAACTAGAAACCACAAACGCCATTTAACACAATGAATCAAATTTAAGCCTGAACATAAGGCTGTACTTGTGACCAATAAATAACAGAATTTCAATCTCTCTACTCATAGGAATTCACAAATAAAGTTTATGGATGGCTGATGACAGATCAGGGAATGTGAGGCTGTGTGGGAGAAAAGATTATTATCCAAACATGAGAATTATGGTGGCAGCGAGAGGAGAGGGTGACCAGATCATCTTTTCTGATTATGTAACGACAGTAACAGGATGAATTCATACACATATAGAAATTTCCTGTTGACTTTGATCCAATCCAACATCTGCAAACTCATTGGATGCAGCTTCATTATGCAATAACACCAACACAGTGCTATTTTAATCAAGGTTTTGAAGTAAAAAAAAAAATGCTTTTTTAAAGCTACTCATCTCAGATGGATTAAAGAATCCTTAAATCTGACAGTGTTTCTTCAGTCACTGAATACAAATCATTTCTAATACAAAGTAGTTGGGAACAGAAACAGATAAAGGGAAGTCACCATCCACCATTCCTTATTTAAAGTTTGAAATAACCTAAAGCCTCCAGAAAGACAAAAATCCTCACATAAAACATGATTGTCATGGATTATTTGATATAAATCTGTGTTAATCTTCTGGCTTTGGCCTGGCTCCTTTCAGGCACGATTTTCTCATCCTCCTCACGCGTGGTGTATGAGTGCGAGCGTGTGTGTGAGTGGAGGTGGATTACACATAAAAGGGTGACCCAGTAGACTTGCTGTGAAATGATGAGGTCATGTTTATCCCGGACACTAATCTCCCCCTGTGCTCGGTGATTTCATGCTTCACTGGGGACAGTATGGGATCAGGGGGATTCCAAGGTTTCGACACTTACAGTACCTGTCTGGGATGCTCACAAATGAGGACAGGAAGAAGCGTGCAAATATGCTGCCACAACTTGTTTTTATTATAAAAATTATTTTATAAGCCCATTGCTGTTAGAAAGTCAGTATCAAAACATTTATACACTTTTATATACATGTAAAGTTGACTTGCAAGTATATTTAACATCTTCTTTTCTATTCTTTTTCTCTATAATTCACACCATTTAACCACCTTTCAAACTTTGTTTTGTGGATATCTTAAAATTTTTAATTCAAAATTTAAGTTTTTTAGTGCTAATATGTTTTTGTTAGCCTTAAGTTTTCCAAAACAATTGGAATTTAGTAGATATAAGCATTCAAATGTCTTTCCCTCCCGCTAAAATGGATCCCGGATTTTCTGTCCAATCAAATGCTTTCTAGAATCTAAAGCGTCCCGCTCCACTACGTAATAAATAGACGCTGAAGCTGCATCTGAAATCGGTCACTTGTTCACACATTTACTATTTTATACATGGTCAATGGAACATAGTGCACTATATATAGGATAGGGAACGATACAAATTGTGCACATATGCTTTCCATTGAGGCGAATGAAGTCTGGTTTCCAGACTTCCTTTTCCAGAACTGCAACCTGGAGTCTCCAGAAGCGTGAGGTGTCAGGATCTCAGAGACTTAGGCTAGCTAAAGAATCCTAATAAATGACCCCGACTTAATAAGAAGAAGTGTTGTAAAATACATGAAGACTGTTTTTTATAGGCTTTAGACAGACTGAGAGAGACTCTTGAAGCACCGGCACCACTGTTTGAAGAATTTATCTTCCAGAATCTGACAGCAATTTTGAGAGTTCATTTTTAGTCCATCTCCTTCATTTTGCAGAGATGGACTAAAAATGAACTCCCAAAACATGATGCAATGAGACCAGTTTCCTGTGATGTTCAGCATAAAGATAAAGTCTAACGACATTGATGGCATCACTGTCATTTTTGCATATTAAATCGAATGTTGGATATTGAATTCTTCATTTTAAAAAAATTAAACATATATATATATATATATATATATATATATATATATATATATATATATATATATATATATATTACAATAGATATTGATATATAATATTTCATTAATAAATAGAATTGTACATTGTGAGGGTATAAAATATGATATATCATTTTTAATATGTATTTCATATTAAAAGTTAGGTCACATTGAATATTATAAATATTTCCTTATAGTATGGATAAGGGTTAAACGCAGCACCCTATGTTGCATCCTGCATACTTGCTTTCCTGAGCACTACTACAGGTATTTTTTCACACTGGGCTCTGTGAAATCTAGCTCACATTGGTTGAACATGAGGTTGGTGTTGTCTCCACCTCCCTCGCATGTGCAGCCCACCCCTGATGTGTAAGCTAAACCCCCACCTCTTGTTGTCCCCACGGTAATACCGAGATGGAGATATAGAGAGACGCGTCCTGGCGGTGGACACATTACAGAAGAAAAGCTGTTGATTTCGTGGCTTGAAGAATATATTGATGAACTTAATTAAGGTCTGAATCTCCTCGTTATCTTTTGTTTCTTTTTATTACTACTGATTTTATAACCGCCAACCTGAAGTTCATCGTTGTCATTTTGGCCGCCGGGATGGTGGCGTTTATCGGAGCGGTCATCTGCATCATCGCCGCGGTCCACAGCGGATCTCCACCGGCATCCGCGGCGGCAGCGCAGCCCCTGGCCGACAACCAGTCACTGTCACCAGGCGCAACCGGGAAGGCGTTTTCCTCCGGGTCTGTCGCCCGACCGGGACCGCTGGACGCTCTTCACGGTACTGATGAGAGCAGTAGGGAACGAGGAGGACCGGAGGCGCCAACATTCTACGGTTTAACGGGACTAGGGACCGGAGGAAGCGAACAGCAGGTTACCTACAGCAGACTCATCTGCACCCCTGTCCCCGCAGGTGAGTGCAACCCGAAAAACTTTCAGCAACAAGCGGACGACCAGTCGTTATACGCGGGAGAGGACTGGGGGTACCTCCGCACCACCGCCGAGGAGCTCCGGCAGACCGTCATACAGCAGAAAGACGAGATCCACACCGATCAGAGAACCATACGAGAACTAACGCTAAAGCTTTCGGAATGCGAGAGTGGTTTGAAAGGACGGAAGGTCCCAGAACGGAGCGCAGGACTTGAGGATGCGCGAAAAGAGAATAAGGAGCAACTCATGATGCGGGACGATGCGGGATCCTCAATGCGGACGACTCATGCGATGGAGGAGCTGGTGCATGCCATAACTCAAATGAAAGACCGCATTGAGAAACTGGAGGTAAGAAAACCGCAAGACTTTATAATAGGCTACATTTATTTATGTGACTGAAAATCAAGAGTTTTTTTTTAATAATAAACTATGTCTGAGAGATGGTAAAAATGGGAAATGTAGCCTATTTAAAATGAAGTCTGAAATGTGTTGACTTTTTAGAAATGTAGGAATTATGTTGGTTTCACATATTTTTGAAAAATAGCCTACAATTTTTTACAAAGTACTAAAACATGTAGGCTACTAGACTAAATACTGTTCTTGGCTTTAAAAAATAGGTAAATTATCAGTGAAATAATATTTTTGAATAGTCATGAATAGTCAGTAATCGTGGCTTTTAAGTTCAAAATATTTGTTTTTAAAAACCTTTAACGATAAAAGTCACATGACAACAAAATTTGTTACGTCACACTGTCTTTGATTGGGCTGAAAATAAGTTTTTCGAATATTGCCTACAACAATAGGCTTTTTTTTTAACAACATTCCCTCTTACATTTTTATTTAAAAAAACAATGACATAAATTTCAGTTTTCAATTTAAATTTCTTTTTTTCCTTATTTTAAATAAGCACCGCAAAAATATATCAAAATCAATTTTAATTTAGAAAATGTCATTTTGAATAAATGAGACCCTTAGGCCTATAAGGCCCTACTGTCTGACCTGTCAATAAACCTGATTAGTAGCCTATATAGCAGCCTAGTGTGCTGTTTTGAACACGTAGGAGTAAGTGCTGCAGTGTGCTCGTAAAGTTTATCCTTCTGTGAGTCCTAGAGTTTGATTGCGTTTCAGCTCACGTACGAGTGCGCGCCTGTGCTGTGATTTATAGCGGTGCGCCAAGATGCGCGTCCCTGATTGGGTTTCGGTGCAATGGAAATATGGGCTACGTGAGCCGATTTCATGCTTTACTACCCGATGGGAACAACAAATTATATCCTCATCAGGACCAGATTTAGCGCATCTGATTAACCTCGATCTAACCCAGATTTATCAGTCTGAAAAACTAGTACTAGAAGGAGCATAACGGCAGTGACTAGCCTATATTTCACATTCAAAAGGAAGAAAATGGGAAGCGGTAGTTACACACCAGAATGTATGTTTGAAAATCAAGGATATATTAAGCCTGAGCCAATCAGTGACTACAGCATGTGTGACAGCAGGGGAGAGACTGGAAGCATATTATGGGCTCCTGCAGCTGTGAATGGCAGCTCTCCAAACTGGTGCAGATGCCTTTGAAATGATCCCATAGTTATAGAACAGAATTGAATTTGTTATTGCCATGCAAGCAAGGAAGTTTTACGTTGGGATGCTTTGAAATTGGTCTCATTAAACATCCAGTCTCTCTCATACTGCCAAGAAGCGCCATTAAAGGGATAGTTTACCAAAAATTCTGTCATCATTTACTCACCATCAAGTAATTCCAAACCTGTATGAATTTCTCTGTTCTGCTGAACGCAAAGGAAGATATGTGGAAGAATGTTTGAAACCAAACAGATCTCGCCATCCATTTACTACCATAGTAGGAAAAATAAACACTATGGCAGTGACTGGGGGGGTGAGATCTGTTTGGTTACAAACATTCTTCCAAATATCTTCCTTTGTGTTCAGCAGAAGAAAGAAAGTCATACAGGTTGAGGGTGAGTAAATAATCACAGAATTTTCATTTTTGGGTGAACTATCCCTTTAAGGAGTGCAGTATTTGCTCTGAAAATTGATTCTGTTTAATTAATCAATTAAATAACGTGATGAATTGTTAAATCTTAAATTTATACAGTTTGATAGATGCATTTGATGCACTGGAATATAGCTTAAAAGGTTAGTTCGCCCAACAATGAAAACTATCATTAATTCCTCACCCTCATGTCGTTCTACACCCATAAGACCTTCGTTCATCTTCAGAACACAAATTGAGATATTTTTGATGAAATCCAATGTCTCTATTGCCAGCAAGGTAATTAACACTTTCAGATGCCAAGTGTTTCGGAGCGCCAAAATCACTTGGTTTTAGTAATCGAGGCTTCGTTATGTCATCAGTGATTCGAAATTTCAATAGTTCACATGATTTTGGCAGTTTGATACGAGAACCGAACCGCTGATTCGCAACAGAAGATTCGTAAAGCTCCGTGACAGTGTTTTGAAATCGGCCATCACTAGATAAGTTGTTATTTTGTTTTTTTGCCGAACAAAAAGTATTCTCGGCGCTTAATACGGTTGAACGGCTGTACTCACATGAACTGTTTTATATATGTTTTAGTACTTCTCTGGGCATATCAAAGTGTTCATTGTCTTGCTGGCAATAAAGGACTCACTGAGCCACTTGTGTAGAACAGTCCTTTAATAATTGTAGATTGTGAGTAATTATAGTGGTTGTCAAATGTATCCACTTTTCATTGTTAGATTGATTGCAATCATGCATTGCAGATGAATGAGGTTCTTATATCACAGGAAAAATCGCTGTCTTGTTTACAGTCAGAAATGGCACCAGCAGCGTTCAATCACACAGACACAAGCTCACAGAAAGCAGCAGGTTCTGCCTCCAGCGCTGCCCGTACACCAGTGGCAGCTGCACAGAGACGAGTGGAGGATCTGGAAGGAGAACTGAAGAGAAAGATAAAACTGTTGGAGGAAGAGAGGAAAGCTCTGCGCAAAGAGACACAGAAACATCAGGAGCATATTGATTATGGACTGGACACTGTACACCAGCGGATTAGCACCCTGGAGAAAGGTGAGGCAGAGGTTGGATTTACTGCCAGAAGAAATATTGATTTTATCAATATCTCACCGAGATAGTTCAATCAAAAATGAAACTTGTATCATCATTCACTCACCCTCATGTTACATACAGGATACTATAATATCTTAAGATGTTGTTTGGTTCTCATTCACCAAAATATCTACTTTATAGTTTCAGAACAACGTGAGACTGAGTAAATGACGAGAGAATTTCTTCTTTTTGGGGGGTGGATTCAGTTTAAAACATTTAGAGCATGCAAATTGATATTGTGATAGTGAAATTGCTTACAATGTAACTGGAACATGCTTTTAAATTCTTATCCAGTGTAGTCTTTTAATTTAACTCACTCTTTGTCATTCATTCTCTGTCTCTCTTTCGTTCTATTTCTCACATTTTTTTTCATAGGTCTCACGGAGAACAAGTTTCCAGAGGGTTACAGGCTCTCGTTCCCTGTACGGAGCACTTCCATGTATGCTATCATAAAGCAGGAAATCCCTGTCCTCCACACTTTGACTGTCTGCATGTGGCTCAAACCTGCAAAGAGCATCTTGGGAACAACAGCTTCTTATGCTGTTTCTGACCAGAGCCATGAGTTTGTGCTTCAGCAGTTGGTTCATGGGCCCATCGAGCTCATCATTAATAATGAGGTAGCGCATCACAACATGATATTTGACATGTGGAGATGAGAAGTGAGAAGAATTTATCAGTTCTGATTCTGATTTTGGTTCCTTAAACAACTTGTTTAATGCTTTTACAGTGTTTTTTTTAATGCAATCCATTAATTGGCCTTATACTATAAACATATATATAATGTGGTAACATATTCCATTATTTTATTTTACCATTATAATGCTTTCAAAACTGATAGTGTGTCTTTAAGTCTCTCAGATTTAAGTCTCACAGTTTAGCTGTATGTTTATACAGAAGCTTACTATAGCTGACTATAAAAAGCTTACTATAGCTGTAAACCTATAGTAAGTACATGTAGTTAATTGTTATTACTCAGTACTTAAATGTGTAATTACACAGTAATACTGACACCTTAAAATAAAGTGTAACCATAATTTTTAGTTATTACTGTGGTAAATACATGAAACATATGAAACAACTGTAAACTAAAGTGTTACCATATGTTTGATACCAAAAAGTACCAACTATTTACTCAGGAATCGTACTTCAGTGGTTGCAATGTTTGTGGTTGATTCACTGAAACGAACGGCTCTGCAATCGGACTAAACTGGTTGAGCTTTAGATGCAGTGTTGTTGTTGAGACACCGTTAAATCGGTAGTGATGTACTGAATACCATTCACCGGACCGACTCAGTTTCCAACCATGTGAATGAACCTGACTGGGAAAATGTTGTGTTTTTTAAAGTGCGAACGTCAGGCATGTGTTTACATAAAATAAATAATAATAAGTAAAAAAATTCAATGGAGAAGCAGTGCATTGGAATGAAAAAATGTTCTATGTAAATGACCCCTTATGCCGGGTTCAATATTTTTGTTGGTTATGATAGTCACTGTGTCAGATTATGTGATTTTGACTCAAGGCAAGAAACATCAGAGTACATGTTGCTTCCTAACCAATCATCGCTAGTCATCTTAACGATGTGCATGATGTCATCAAGAAGGCGGAACTAGCAACTGATTTCACAAGAGTGTAAACAAACAATGTTTATACTCCAGTATATGCTGATGATCCAATGGTTTTGAAGCATGGCAACTGGTTTGAGCTAGTTTATGCTGGTCCTGAGCTGGATTAAGCTGTCCTGAGCTTGTGCTAGTTCATTAGGACCAACACTTGGCCATCTTAAACCAGCTCAAACCAATTGCCATGCTTCAAAACAACAGGGCAGCCTAATGCTAATTCCAGTACTCACCAGGTTGCTAAAGTGCCTCCAATATCATTTGCCAGCATTTCTATTTTTTTCACTCTGTAGTCCCTCATATAGGTTGGATTATTGTTACCATAGCCTTTCAGGAACAAAATCGGGCTGATATCGTGTAGTCTGAACCTAGCATTAGACAGCAAATTTAACCATAATACATTTGAATATCATCATCAGAAGTGTTGCTTACACCACTGATACCTGATCACTGACTCAAATCTATAATCGATTCTAAAACATAATTATTCGCATCTACAATGGAACACAATGATATCATTCCAGTGAGAATCATTGTCATCCAATGCCTGGAACTGATCAGACCCACATTATTTAGTTTAGACCTATTCTCACTAAGAACTATAAAGATAACCATAACGATAATGATAACGTTCAGTTTATTCGAAGTGTGCTGCAGTTATGTCGCTTGCCTCTTTAACCGCTCAAAGTGGAGTGGGTTCTGATTGGTTGTCAATGTTTTTTTTTTTCGTTCATCAGCTGGAAAAAACATTCTGAAAGTGATTCCAACGATATTGTTTCTCTGTGCTGTTATCGTTATAACTGTGATGTGGACTTCCCTATTCTAACGGAATTAGAACGAGTATTAGTGAACAGCCCTTAAAAGGGAAAGGGAAATTTTAGGATACATTATATTAGGATTTTATGGGATGTTTTTGGTAAATGATGAACACATGCTTAGATTGACCTCTGACTGCTCTTATTGAATGATAAAGCAATTGTTTTGCATGTGTTCAGCAGTAAGCCGTAATAGTGGACAGTAAGATAATCTCTAAGGCTTTCAGGCTGGACTCAATTATCCAAGCACATGGACCACAGGATCAGTCTTTGGATTGTAATTTGGATTTGTTTTGGATCCTCCATCCTTTAGGTGGCGCTGTTACCTCTCAACTTAACAGTGGGCAGATGGCAGCATATGTGTGTTAGCTGGAACCGGAGAGCTGGAGCGTGGCATGCCTACCTAGGGGGCAAGCTTAAGAGTGAAGGAAGTGACCTGGCAACCCGTCACAGCATCCGACGGGGAGGAACTCTCATACTTGGCCAAGAACAGGTACGTCAGACTTTGGCCATTGTAACTGGTTGCCAGACGGTGCTAGGTCGAGATGAGAAGAAATTAATATTCACACAGCATGTAAAAGTCACCATGAACACAATGTTTGTTTATCCTTTCCTTTACCTTTTCCTGTCCTCTTCATCCCTCTTTCCAGCATACTAATCCTTTCATTAGATCCAGTATGGCTTAACGTCATCCTCAGGTCCATACTGCATTATGTAGTCAGAGGTTGTGATTTTAAGCTGTGGACTGAATGTGATAGAGAAAATTTAAATGGAAACCAAGTGAATATCACATTTATTTGAGGCAAATCTTTTAATATCACAGGAGATAAAACTAAAAAGGTCCCAAATGTCAAAGTTCTTTTGCTGTTTTTGCGCCTTATGAAGTTTAAATGCCAATTTGGATTAGATTTTACACTAATAACTCAAATATTTTTTGCCATTGTCTCACTGGGTAGTGTTTCTTAAGTTTGTTTAGAAGTTAACTGCTGGAATGAGTGCCTCTCAAAAAGAGTTTGCCTTCATTTTTTTTTTTAACAAAAACTATAAAAAATATAAATATAAAAAATTAAGATAATAATAAGATAATTGAAATCTGGGTGGAACAAAATTCCAACAACAATTTAAAAAAAAAACTATTTAAATGAGCTTTAATGTGAAATAAGCTACAATATTTACCAGACATTTATGAATTATGAAGTAAAGAGTCACCACTCAGAAATATTTTAATTGGGGCATTAATTACCAGGCATGGAAATTTAGAGGTTAAGGCAGGTAATAAATAAAAAAACATTTAGAGTTTTACTAAAAACATTTAGACGAAGTCTCTCATTCATCTCAATGAATAATGAGAATTTTTAATAGGATTTTTTTTTTAAATAATCCAAAAATGTCTGAATATGATGTCCTTTTTCCTGCAGAGTTCAGAGGGTGGTCTTCGTTTTGAGGCGTCGCGGGCTATGGTGGGAGAGCTGTCTCAGTTTAATGTGTGGGACCGGCTGCTTTCACACACAGAGCTCTCTGCTCTTGCCCACTGCAGCACAGGGTTGCTGGGTAATGTTGTCCCGTGGACCAGCCGTGAGGTAGAGGTTTTCGGAGGTGTCACCAAGCAACCGGCCGAACATTGCGAGCATCGCACCAGTGTCACACAGTAATCGTCTCCTAAGGGGTTGTTTAAAGAGTCATAGAGTCAAAGACGGGGTTTCAGAAATGGAAAAGCTTCATCAAAAAACCACGCCACCATCAGATATGTATGATGATTTCAAGGCAAAGTTTTTTTAGTGATGTTTGCTGAAACAAGCCTCACTATCATTACTGCTCAGGGTTAGTGATTTGAACAAACCCCTAACTCAAAGTGTTAAATTTCAGCGCATAGCTTGTCCCACACCATCTGTGCTACAAACAAGAATGATACCTCAAGTTGTGCGACTAGTTGAGGAAAAGTGTGCTCTTATTTTTCTAAGCAAGCCAACAAATTTTCATGTGGCGGATGATAAAATGGATGCAAATATCATATAGACTTACTATAAGTTGCAGTCACATTTACTGTTGTTTGGTGAATTCTCACAAGCGAATTACAGTCATTTCAATAGGAATCACGCGATCTGGGATGACAGGTGGGGGCGAAAGTTTTCCCTTTGCAGAGTTCAAATCAGTCATGTGGATTCGTCAAAGCTTCTTGATTTGTAAGTGACTTGTGAGATATTCTTTATATATTGCTATACTGTTTACAATAGACCTTTTTTGTCAGCGAAATTTGGAAATTTTGGCGAAATTTTGCTAATGTGACCACACCTTTACATAGATGAGCCATATCTAGGGACCAGAAAATCATATCCAATATCAAAGGCTCTTTACCACCTATCTATGTCTTAGAAATCACCTTAGCAATATCCTAAAGACCATTCCAAACACCTTAGCAACAGCATAGCAATGCCCTGGCAACAACCAATGACACCGTAGCATCATTGGGGCGAGTTTTGCGTGAGAAAGTATCGCTCGTTTTAAATTATTCACCTTTTTTTTTTACTAGTTATACCTCGTTGAACATCTGAGTGGCAAACATCATTTGATGTGGGATCTTCTGTCTCAGTTGCTTGATGAAAGGATTTATTTTTTACCACAGTTCAAAGCAAATGTTTGCATACTCTTCCAGATTTGTTGTTATTTATACAGTGTAGCCTATTTGATTGAAATTAGTTTTGAAAACACACACACACACACACACTCAAACAGCTGGGAATTTGTTTGCTTTTAGTCTGCAGTTTTTTATACTAGTATACATTTTTTTTTGTACGTTTGATCTACTCAAGTTTCTTTTAGATGTTTTTAAATCACACTGTTTCTATGGTGATCACTTCAACAGACTTGAATCCTATTGGTCAGGCCAGTCCTGGTTGAATTCTCCTCCGTTAGAAACCCTTTAACATCATCAGAATCACATCGAATTAAAATGAACGACAGAAAAAGGAGCAGTCGAAGAAGGCATTTGGACAGATGAATACTTCAGCAATATTTCAACGAATAGCTATTAACCTTTAAAGCCATGGTTTTGAAACCCTTTATAACGTGGCATCTGCAATGACATGCTTACTGAGAGCTGTTTTCAGCGTTCCTGTTAAACATAATCTGCAAATATCTACAGACAAACAAATATCTTCTCATGCTGAGAAATTAGCATATATATAGCCTATATAGATTTATACAAAAATCTACTCAACAAAATTATATTTGTAAAATAAGGAACAGACATTCCGTATGATGAATGTATAATATTTACACCATTGTATGTGTATCCCACCATCTATCTCTCTTCATAACATCTCTTGATAAAGAGCTTATGTAAACTACACGGCACATATGATATGCTTTCTGTGGATTATACTCAATTTACTGTTTATATGTAAAATGCAGCAGGCTGAAAAATGCCTGTTTTGTGGCCTTGTCAAACACAAGAACGCAGTATACTGACACACAGAACTGGTTTCATTTTGTGTATGTTGCAAACAGCTGTTTTATAGGCATGTGGTTTGAGATTTCGTGGCCATACAATTGAACTGCTCAAGATTGTGTTTTTGAAAGTGTTTCAGCACTAAATATATTTTCTTTCAGATGTATAGAGTACTTGCTGTTGTTGGTGCAATGCCTGTTTGTTTGCATTTCAGTGGTCATTTTGTGATGTTCAGTTCTTTTATTGTACATGAACAAGTTTTAAATTGTATTCAGAAAGAGTGGTTCACGAAGGATTGTTTAATACTGTTACCTTTTCTGGAATATATTTGTTTTTCAATGAAGACATATGTTGGAAGTTGGATGTAAAGTTCTCTCTTTTTGCTTGAACATTTTTCTACACTCTGAGGATTTACTCATTTATATTTTTCAAATCTTTCTTCTGTCCTCTAACGTTCATTTCTTGAATTCTCTCAGTGTCTTTGTCTGTGTTGAAATGGAGATCAAATGCTTTAATATCTAATGTGACAAGAATTAAAATATATAGCACAATAACAACAGTGTTCTCTTTCATTTCTCTTTATCTCTCTCTCTCTGTGTTTTTTAGTTCAGTTTTATTGAAGCAGGGGATGCACAAATATCCATGATGTGAAATTGTTTTGAAAGGCAGTGCACTGTCTGTTTATTTTCTTTTTGTTTATTAGTTCCATTCGTCCATGTACATATAGACTGAATGTACTTGTACACATGCATATGATCACCAGATTGCATGTCTTTTTGTGTACGGTCTAGTTTGAAATCTTTCTTTTGGAGAAAACAAATATACTTTTTGCATGATTGAGACAGCAAATCTAAGTTCAAGATAAAAAAAGAACATGTCAATGTTTCATTGCTGTAAACAGCATAGTTGCTCTTGGAACAAAAAATATATATATATTTTCATTTATCAGTGTGTATGTTCTGCTTTAGTTGTTGTCCACTTGTGTCTTTGATATTTAATTATTGTCTCTTGCAGTCCTCCACTGTATTCATTGTATGAGTGGACTAGACAACACATCCTGCATTATCTGTGCCCCTGCCAACAAATTCAGCTGACCCAGCTCTCTTGAGTATGTGTGCATCTGTCTCCATTTTATTTTCTGTCTCAGAATATAAAAAGAATCCCAGCATGCTGTAACTAAATCCACCTCTGTGCCTGAGAAGCACAGACCAATAAGCCTATCTCTGTTTTTAAAAGGTGGCCTAGAGGTTCTCCAAAGGTTCTGCCAACATGGAAACTCGAATAACCATATTTTCAATTTGATCGTTCTTGTCAATTTGTCATTCATCTCTGCAATGAAGGATACATGAAGATTGAGATGCATTTCTTTGTGAAATCCATGTGAATACTCATCATATTTAGAAATCAGTTAAGCTTTTTGTTCAGAAAATACACTATTAAAGGTTCTTTATTAGCATCAATGGTTCCATTTAGGACCTTAAACATCCATGGAACCTTTGCATTTAGGTTCTTTATAGTGGAAAAAGAATTATTAACATGTTCTTCACACTAATGGTTCGCTTTAAGAACTTCACTGAAAAGTTATTTGGGGAACCAAAAATGGTTTTAAGAAATTCCTCTTTTGTGAATTTTATTTTTAAGTTTTCACAGCCATGTTCATAAGATTGGCTTGAGTATTACCCGGCTGGGAATATCCAACTCTGTTTGCTGCTTTGAGGTTTATACAACTTTAAAAATGCCAACCAAGTTTAAGGTGCAGAAAAGTAATGCAGTAAAAAGTGCTAAAACAGACAGAACACCCTGTGGAGATGTGAACGATGCTTGGAAAGGATGTGTAGGAGGTCTTTTAACCTCTAGTCTCTGCTACGAAATACTGTAATCTGTGTTGGCGGTGTGGGCGCTGATGGCAGCCTGCTCAATAACATCTGCACGTGGAACAAAAAATAGTCAAAGATGCGTGAGGCATTTTCAACAATCTTGATCAGAACTTGGGTTGGATTAATATGCTAGAACACTGATGTGGATGGCCCACATTGCTTATAGTAGTTTCCTTAATCTCCAAAATGTCATAATTCTCACTGGGATTACCTCTCTTCCCTCTCTTTCTCATGAGTGAAAGGCTTTAATGCCATTATAATTGAAAAACAAAAGGTTTATTGCCAGATATGTGTGGCACACCAACCGACTGACCTTATTTTAACACAAAAACACAACTTCAAGCCTTTTTTTGCAGCAAAAAAGTACTGTGGTATTCTTGGATATGCCTTGGAGTACCATGGAAATGGGTGGGAAGATAATGGTACTGTCAAAAATCATATGGCATTATTGTTTAGAAAGAAAGAAAAAGTCGGTGGCGGAAATAAACAGGTCACGTGGGTCGGAGGTTGCCGAGGCCGGTATGTATCCATGACAACACCAGTGGAGGAAAGTGTCTGTATACAGCGCGACAGAACGGTAGGTAATTGAACTGTGGTGATATAAATGAACTATTTCCGAGCGTTAAGTGATTTGCATGCTTATATTTCTCCATTGCTTTCAATCATTTATCACTCGTAGCGTTTTACGGGATGAAGTCGAGCTAGCAAGCTAGCATTAGCTCAGAGATGCTAAAAACAAACGCTTACTCGACACGTGTTTATCTTTTTTTTTTACTTTTACGTAGTGATGCACTAAAGACTGAAAACATCTATAGTTTTGCATAGCTCATTTTGGGTTGGTATGATATCTTATTGATGGTTTTGTGGGACTGGTTCAGTTTGCAAGTTGTCTCGTGCACTGTCACTATTCTCACTAAAAATGAATTTTTAAACAGATTGGCTATTTTTATTATTCTGAATAGCTGTTGTCTGTTGACTGTTTAGTCATGTTGAGGTATTTTTGCAACGCCTTTACATTAGTCGATTATATAAACACGTGATAATAAGAGTTTATGATATAGTGTAGTTGACTAAAGACAAACTTTCATTTTCACAAACAAGAATTTAGATTAAAATATCTACATTTGTATTAGAAAAAAGTGTAGAACTGGTCTACAAGTACTACACAATTTATCTTAAAATCATTCAAATCTACAATTCATTTTTTTATGGAATATTGCAGTATTCTATAAATATTCCATAATATAAATATAATAAATGTTCGGATATCACAGTAGTGAAGAAAAGAGTACTTGATAGTTTGTTTTAAATGATTCTGTGGTGTGACAAATGAAGGTATAAAAGTACTTTTTTAAAAAAAATGTATTTATTTATTTTATTTTCCCCAAGATGTATAGTTATATAAATTCATAACTAGTCTTTTTGGAACGCAGACCCCAACTAGGCAATATATTTAAAAATACTAGTATTACTATCATCGTGGTTCTTTTTGATAAATTTACATATTTGATGAGGACAGTCATAATGCAAGAGAATGTTCATTTTTTGCTTAAAAACACAAAAAAATGTAATTTAATTTGATAATTTTGCTTAAAAAGAAATGTGTTGTTCATTCTTCCTCCAAATGCAGAAAATATAAGATTTACGACCTACTTCGCTTAATGGGTGAGAGATTTGACCTAATGTTTCCTTTTCATCAGACAGGACTAATCCCTCTGTCTCTCTTTCTCTCTTTTTAGTGAAGAAAAGGATGGCAGAAACCGGTGATGGTAAAAAAGAGGATGCCGACTACAAAAGACTGCAAAGCTTTCCGCTCATCAGGGTGGGTGCAGTGACCTAGATAGAAAGAACCAGTTATTGATGTGTCTGTGTTTGTCTGTATTAGAGTTATCACTCAAACTGCTCCATTTTCCATCCTTTTTTTAAATGAGATGTTAAACATCTTAATCCATCATGTATATGTGATGCATTTTCTTTAGTTATTATGTTTAGTACATATCAGCACAATACATTAATACATACGTCTTTAAGTTATTGTGTTTAAAAATAATTTATAATAACTTTTTTCTGTACACTGCGGTCTAAGAGTTTGTTTTTGAAAGAAGTCTCTCATGCTCAACAAAGCTGCATTTAGTTGATCAAAAGTACAGTGAAAAACACTAATATTGTGAAATATTATTAAAATTTAAAATAACTGTTTTCTATTTAAATATATTTTCAAATGTAATTTATTCCTGTGATCTCAAAGCTGAATTTTCAGCATCACAGTCTTCAGGGTCACATGATCCTTCAGAAATCATTCTGATATGATAATTTGATGCTCAAGAAACATTTCTTATAATCAATGTTGAAAACAGTTGTGCTGCTTAATATTTTTGTGGAAACTGGATTCTTTGATGAATAGAAATATTATTTGAAATAGAACTTTTTTTTGTAATAATGTAAATGTATTTAACTCGTGCTCAATGAATAAAAGTAAAAAAATACCGACCATAACATTTGAACGGCAAATTATACACCTTATATTTACATTTTTAATCATTTAGCAGACGCTTTTATCCAAAGCGACTTACAAGGGGAGCAATTAGGGGTTAGGTGTCTTGCTCAAGGGCACTTTAGTCATGGTATCGAAGGTGGAGAGATGCCGTTTATTCACAATCCCCACTTTCAATTCCTGCCGACGTGGGAATCGAACCGACAACCTTCAGGTTACAAGCCCAACTCAAGCCCAACTCAATATATGCTTCATATATTTATATTTTGATGCTCAAGCCATTTATTTGAATATAATGTAGTGACCTTAAAAAAATAATCTTGTTACACCTGTAAGAACTTGACTAGAATATGTTCTGTTGGTTTTGTCTCCAGCACACAGATATGCCAGAGGAAATGCGCGTGGAGACCATGGAGCTCTGCGTCACAGCTTGTGAGAAATTTGCATCCAACAATGAGGTCAGTCATGTTTGTGTGTTTTAGTGTTATTAAGCGCAGGCTTTTAGATAAATGTGCTCCCCAGGTCACACAGGTAGGGTTGGGCTCTGTGTTTCTGTCTAGTACTGAGTCAGGACGGTTTACACACTCACAGTCTGGCCATCTGGACTGCTCTACTAGCCTACATGCTTTCATCCCGCTCTCTTTCTCTCTGGGTCGCTCTATTTTCAGAGTGCTGCCAAAATGATCAAGGAGTCCATGGATAAGAAGTTTGGCAGTTCGTGGCATGTGGTGATCGGTGAGGGGTTTGGGTTCGAAGTGACCCATGAAGTCAAGAACTTGCTCTACATGTTCTTCGGGGGAAGTCTGGCCGTGTGCGTTTGGAAATGCTCTTGATGTCACACACAATCGCAACTATGAGATATTCATAGTCACGGACCCGTCTTAACTATGCAACCCTATTTGACTTGACACGTGTGTGTGCGCAAATGTGCGCAAATTGTATATGAGGGGAAAAAAGGATACAGATTCTTTTGCACTTCTCCAGAGGACTCTTTTTCTGTCTTAAGTTTTCATGTATAGACTTCAATTTTGAGCTTAACACACAGATTTTAAGAAGTTTAATGAACTTTTTTTTAGCATTTTTAATAAACCTAAGGAGTTTATTGTAACTGACTGCAGGACCTAGCCTCTTCCGGTGCTGTTTACTTTCTTAAAATCATATTCCTGGTCTTTCATGAGCATTTCACCAGAGCACCTTATTCCAAAGAAAACTTCTGTATTTGTAATCTTTCATCAAAAATGTATTAACTTGGCTCTCCTCACAAACTTTCCTTTTCAGCTGATGCAACCAATCCATCTTATTTTTAAATCCTTCACAGTCAACCAACCGCCTGTCATCGTTCTGGTATGTAGCTCCACTTTTCATGGGACAGTCAGTTCCCTGTGGATAAAATGATGTGCAGCAATAAGTTTTTTTTTTTTCTAATTAAATATATTTCTTAATTCAGAAATAGATTGTATTACAGAAGTAATTGACCCTTTGCAAAGACCTTTAGTTACTGTTGCTATGTCCGACGACAAGCCATGCGCTCTCACGCCACACATCATGTTCTCACGTAGTGAAAAATACATCCTGGAGCAAAGAGGACACTGACAACACGCCGACAGACATATGAAACAGTTTCATATGTAATATATCGTAATTTATTAAAGAAGTTTAAACAATAAATAGCGTATAGTGATAGTGTCTCTTTAATGTGTCGTGACAGATCGCTGTCGCTCCTTCAAGCGGCTCGTGAATCAACATCTCTTCATACTAGTTCATTTATAGCATCAAATAAACATGAATGAACATCAGAAGGAATGTTGTTTCAAGCGCTGAAAGACGTGAGTACACACAATTTTCACCAACATTAATCTACTAACTCCCCTGACTGCTTTGTCGGACAAAATGGCGGATTCGGGGTTATGATTGGTCAGATCGCCTGTCAATCAAACTGTCTGCGAAGGGTCAATTGGGTTGCGAACTCTTAAGTGGTGTATGTTATTCCAAACAAAATCTGCCTTTTAAATCTTTCATCAACTTTCATTTTCTGTCGACATCCCGTAGGCTGTGCGTGCTGTTGAATCATTTTTTTCAAGAGCCAAATTTCTATTAGTCAGTTTTTGGTCGGGCTCATTAAATCATTCATTCATTCCGTTATGTAACGCTCACCCACCAATCAAGTCCTGTTCTTGATGATGAGTATCCTAGTTCACTCTGAAATACAATCCCATTTAAAAGGTTGCATTTATTTGATCAAAAGTACATTGAAGAACACTAATATTGTGAAATATTATTACAATTTTAAAAAAACTGTATATTATTCCTGTGATGCAAAGCTGAATTTTCAGCATCATTGCTCCAGTCTTCAGTGTTACATGATCCTTCAGAAATCATTCTAATATGCTTCCATCCCAATATCTGTTTCAGTGCATTCGTGACTGAACATACACTAATTTCCTCTGTAACAAATGAGGTGTCAGTCTGTGTTTCTGTCTCTTTGAGGCTCGGAATACTCGCTTGTATTTGTCTGGCAGGTTGTTGTAGGAGTGTGTTTGCTGTGCGAGGCTGTTCAGGACAGAATGTGTGTCGCTGCACTCCATTTCGTGTGTGATTTTAAAAATGCATTCCCTCTCTCTCTGTCTCTCTCGGTCTCTTTCTGTTTCCTGTCCAGCAGTGTCTCTCTCAGTGGGCTGCTCTGCCACCTGTTTCAGATTCCTCTTTCTTTTACACTGCTGCTTTTTTATATCCTTTCATTCTCACCACAGGAATCTTATACCCTGTCCTTTTTCCCTTTTTTACGTAACCAGCATTTGTAGAGCATGAATACTTGAATGTGATATAAAGTTCATATTTTTTTAAACTTGACTTCTGAAGGTTTCTGTAGTTGTGCAATAATAAAATTCATATTCTTTTTGTACCATTTTACAGCCTGTAATTTCACAAATGTCATAATTTGTAATTTTTTTTTACATACTAAATCCTGTTTTTAGCCCTATCAGGATGGTATACATTTTACCAGATACATTGCCATTATACAGAAATGTTCTTTTTTGCTGTTGATCGCAAGTGTGTAATTTCTGCATCATTAGCGACACCAAACGAAATGCAAAAACAATAGCCATTCTGATGAACCCACATCTGGCTCCCAAACTCGCACCATTGGTCGAGCCAGCGTTATTCTGTCCAACCCAGTCAGGCCACTCAAACAGATGGCAATTCTTCTATGGTGCGTACTTACACACTTTATCTTTGAATCCTGCCTGAATTTATAATTTTCAAGTACGAATTGTACCAAATGTTGTTTTATAATCACATTTGAATCTTTGTTTGGCCACTTCCACGTCGATTGGTTACTGTTTGACACTTTTGATATATAAAACTAACTTGCTGCCAATTTCATGACTTTTATCACAGAGGGGGCATGCAATTATGTTACAGACATGATCCTGAGAAACAACTAATGCAAGTAATGGTGCTTTTGATATCAGCTTTAGTAAAATTGTATCAGAATGTTCCATCCTAAAGTTCCTGCAATGTTTAAATGCAGTAGTCAACCCTAAAAACCTTAACTTTATTCTGAGCTTTTATTCAATGTTTCATTATTTTAAAATGTCAACACTGTGCAATAATTGCTGTTTTAGATAAATAAACATTCAAAAAACAGACATGCGTGTTGTGGTAGATTTCTTTAATTCATGTGTCCCCCGTCACCTCCAGTTATCTTCAGGTGACTGCCTCTTACTATACAGGTAACCCTTGATGCCTTAGAATAGCTACTCTGACTGCATTGGAAAGCCAGATGCCTAAGAATAATATTCTGACCACATAAATTGCCTAAGACTATAGCTACACTGACTGCATCGGTATTCGATAACCCTGGATCGGTAATCCTCACTCTTGAGTCAGACAGCTTCTTGCCTCTATGAACGCTATTATTTCTAATGTTCCACTGACCTGCTGTAGATCCACATCAGTAACCAGCAGACTCCAGACAATGTCTTTCAATATGCTTTAATGACAGCTGGGAGGTAATTTTGAGTTTAAATATCCATTGACTGATTCTTGTGTACTGAGATTGAAAACTGAAGAATTTTAAGTTCATAAATGGGTTGTTTTGGATTCATAAGAGGTTTAGTATTCACCTTTGTTTGGGTGCATCTCTTGCATTTTTCCCACAAAATGTGTTGACCTTCAGGATGAATACTTGACTGATTTTGCATGATTTTAGATGTTTTCATAAATATTGACTGTTAAAGTGAAATCATGAAATCAAAACTGACCTTTTTTTAATGGAATATTGTAGTATTTATTAAATGAGTAATCTATACACATCATTTTATTAAATGTATGTGCCCTCATAATCTTTAATCAAAATAACTTCCCCTCCCTCTTTAAGCATCATCTCTTCTCTGATGTGTTTACTGAAATGAGGGCGGGATCAACCTGTCACTCACATGACATCACAGCAACAGCAAACCACAACCATCCAATCAATTCCACATGAACACAATCAAGTCCTGGCCTACATTTTTTCTTGTTTGAGAAGCCATTTCACTCATATATACATCACAAGGAAGAAAAGACTACTGCATCTTCCGTTTCCTATATGCAGAAATAGTGCTTAAACCTATAAAGTTTTAAAACTAACCTTACATTGCAGTAATGTTTCTGTAAAAGATACACATGCAGTAGCTTTAAATCTTAAGTCATGGCCCATATTTTGCCCCATGTCTCAAGAATCACTGCTCTAAGGCATGTGGATCCCAACACTGCACATTTTGCGTGTCTCCTTAATTAAACACACCTGAACCAGGTCATCAGCTCATTAGCAGAGACTCAAGACCAGAAATGGATGTGTCAGACAAAGGAGAATGTGGTTGGGAACCGCTTTTTCCATTCCACTGCGCTACTTTTGCATTTTTTTTTCTATGTAAACGTGTCCTTAAAGGACGCTGCGCTCTACTTTTGTATCTTTTGCAGCATCTCTTGGATGACATGGCATTCTAAAAACACAGAGCTCAAGTCGAGACCTTGCATTTTTCCCTCATTCCACTACACGCATCTTGCGTTTTTCAAAGCAAAAATGCGTTCTGTGTGAACTGGCCCGAATACTTCTTTGCAATCCACAACTGCGCATTAAATGTGAAGTCAGACAGACACTTGCAGTTTAATGGGATTTTCCATGCATTTTAATTTCTTAATTTTAGTGTCTTATGTCAGATTTAAAGGCTTTATATATCTACAAGCTCCTCCTAAAGTCCATGTCCTCTTCTGTCCACCTCATCACGCTCTTATTTGTTTCTCGATGATTTCTTGTCTAAACATGCTGTTTCCTCTCCTATACTGCAGCATCTTCCAGTCTCTTTCTGCACTCTTCTCCTCCCTCTCTGTATTTCAGATGAACTGAGCTCAGATCAGTTGGCGGGGGGATGCTGTGTGCCTCTGGCTCACGCTCCACATTAACAGCTTGGCTCTCTCTGGGGGACTGCAGAATGTGCCTGACATTTTGCTGACCAGGAACATACCGCAGAGAGACTCGACGGGAAGAAGAATGCGAGCCAAAGATCAGATTGAAACAAGATCATTAGATAGAAGGAATGTATCACTCCTGAGATTTCCTACACGATAAAATATGCACCAAAACCCAAGAGGGTGAAGATGGAAGAGAAAAGAGTTGAAATGAATTTGTCATTTGCTGCAGAGCCTTCGTGGAAAAGAAAAGAGATAGAGAGAGTAGATTGAACAGAGAGATGAGTGATTGATGAAAAAGAGAGCAGCAGTTGGGGAAGATCATCACAGTGATTTGTAGATCATGAATGTTCAGATGAAGCAGAAGAGGGATTACATTGATTACATAACTCTGTCTGAGAGTGCTGAAAGAGGAATGAAGAAGTGAACGGGACGTGAGGACAGCATCAGCGAGGGGATGAGAGTGGGTTTGAGGGATGAATACAAATTAATTTCCTTTTCTAGTTTGATTTCTTTCCCTTTTTTTGGCAGCAATCTGTACTTTTTACAACATATTTCCAGTTCTAGGCGCTGATTGGCCAATGCCTTGTATGTTTACATGCACATTTTTGATCAAGCTACAGCAGGTTTTTGTTTTTAGTTGAATTATTGCTTTTGTCAGTAGTAACGGCTGAAGTGTGTTATTCCTAACAATGGCCTTTACAGCTGTGATTTTATTCGCAGTATAGCACGGCTTCGCAGACATTATACAGCACAGTGGTATCTGTCCTTTTCTTCATAGTGATTTAAGAGAATTCTTTTAACACTTTACACAAAGCCTTATGCATTATAAAGGTATTCATATCGTAAGTTATGATGCATTAAATCGGGTGTCCAAACTTTGTCCTGGAGGGTCACTGGAAGTTTCTAGCATCCTTAGGATTGGACATTATATATTTTCATAAATAATTGTAAGTTAAAATGCATTATAATAGCAGATTCTTTGTATAACATTGGCTTATATGTCACACACTTAAGTTGCGCTCACCAAGTCTGCATTTATTTGGTCAAAATAATGTGATTTAAATGTAAAGCTGTATTTTCAGCATCATTACTCCCGTCTTCAGTGTCACATGATCCTTCGGAAATCATTCTAATATGAAGATTTGATGCTTAAGAAACACAAGTCTATGTCTAAGTGTATATTTTGTGCTCCATTAGTGGCACCAAAAATGACTGTATTTAACAGGTCTCCCGTACGCTCCTCGTCTGCCATTGCGTAATTATATAACTGTTGACGATAGTTGTGACTCTTATAATCTCTCATCTCTCACTCTTTGTTTCTCACTCTAGGCTGAATGAAATATTCATTGCTTGGCAGTGTGAGTGAGCAGAGTGTCTCAAACACGTTCCCTCCTTCGCGTGTGGATATGTCACTCTCACACAGTGTTTTTATTTGTGTGTGTTGAGCTTCATCCATAAATTTCTTATTCAGACAGGAATTTGAAGTATACTGGATGCCTCTAATAGTGAATCACTCAAAGCTTCCTCACCCTCCATCCAACAGACTGTAGCAGTTCCCTCTGAATTCCAAATAACAGAGCAGCAGTCCATGGAAGCTGAAAAGATGGAGTAGTAGGCATGGAGTTAGCAAATTCACAGACAAGAAGAATTAGCAAGGTAATGCGCAAGAAAAGAAAAGGGGATGAATATTTTAACAGTCTGTCCTTGAGTTTGACGTCTAGCCTCTTGACACATACAGTATTAATAAACAAGATGGCAGGATGCTTTTGTGTATTTATGAGTGAAACAGCAGGCTGTTGTCTTGAATGCAGCAAAGGACTGTAAAGTGTGACGTTTGTAGAATTGAGGTAAAAATATACAAAACAGATAAATCTGGAAATGCATTATATTTTAGTGAATTTTATCGAGATATTTTGTTTCTTATTTATTTGTATACATGCATAAGCAACACTGGCAATGTTTGCAATGGTATGACGTACTAATTTCCATTGCATGCATTGTGTTTGTGTAAAATAATTTTGTGTAAATATATCTTAACATTTGGCAATCAGATCCGTCAGATTCAAGAAGGAGATGTTAAAAAATCATGACTGATATTGTTTCTGTCTTACCACATTGGAAACGGAAGGTTAAATAAAGTGCATTGCACTGTAGTATATGGTGTTTCATGTGTTATTTTAGTAATATACTATTACCATTTTATTAATATTATGAATTAGTTTTTTTGTTTGTATTTTCTGTTTTATTTTAAGTTTAGTTTTCATAATTCATAATCAATAGTGATTGTTTTATTTTTTATTATATCCCTTTTTTTCATTTTATTTCAATTTTAATTGTTTTAATTTAGCATACTCCTGTGCAAAAAAATAAATAAATAAATGGCAAAATATTCACTGGTCTTTTAATGGTCTTAATTTTATAACTGTGACAGATTCCATGCAGAAAGCTCTTTTGTATGCCTATTTTGGCAATAGGTTGTTCAGGCATTTTTTGCATATGTGCATATACAATTCTGAACATTGTTCTTTTTTTTAAATAGTGGCAATGGCAATAATCGGTATCGGCTGATAAAAGCAAATAAAAAATAGTGGCAGTATAAATCAGAGATGCACCGATATATCAATCGATAACTGGTATCGGCCGATAAAAGCAAGTTTTCACATTATCGGCCGATAGTTTAAAAACAGCCAATAGTCTGGGCCGATATATATCCAGTCAATCAAAAGAAGGCAGGAAAATGCACTGAATTTGTGCTTTGTGTGAATAAAATGCTAAGAAACCAGTTTGATGTTCAATATTAATAGTAATTATATGAATGAATAACATTCAGAAAGTTAAGAAATATTCATTTAATCATCAAAATTTAGTTAATGTGTGTTAATATTACTTTGAGTTATGTATTCATTTGTAATCTGAAACAAGTTGATGAAATAGGAGAATAAAGTTTTTATTTGCATTTCTTTCAAGAAAATATAATGATTAATTATTCAATTTAATGAAATTATCATTAATTTAAAACAAGGTATGAATGGCAGAACCCCCAAACTATCGTTATCTATCTAACTATCGTTAGATTTCAATAATCGGCTGTCGGTATCGGTGAAGAAATTTAATATCGGTGCACCTCTAGTAATCGGTTCATCTCAATGTTGTAGGTTATCCAGTTATTTCATGCTTACAGAAAATGTTCATACTATGCAGAAATCATAATAGTCTGTTTCAAACAGAGCCTCAATTACTTTTTTCATACTTTTAGGGTGCACTATTTTAATTAACATCTTGGTAATCTGTTTTATTTGCGCTTTAGGGTACTTGAGCATCTGTTGTGGAAGTGGTGTTGAGTTGTGTATGTGGAGACGCAAAAGCCACATGTAAATGATTGTACACTGGGGATCAGCCTCTCTGTGTACGGCAGCGAGCCTCTGAATTAATGATGCGTGTCTGCGGCGGCGCTCCGCACTTTGAGGATAAAAGCATGTCAAATCTGCTCCTGCCAGTTGGCCGATGCTTTAAGGGCTGATTTCCCAGGTCTCTTCTTTTACAGCTGCTGTATGTTATGTAAAGGATCTTTTAAGATAAGCAGGGGTCTGGCTTTAGGCTGGTGCCGTTCTGTGTATGGCAATCTGATCATGTGCGTATGTTTTCTTAATTCCAGGATTTCTGATGTCAAGTCCAATTTGATGTGGTCATACTTATTTGAGAGGGTGCCTGACGTCTTCGGTTTGGCTCTTATGTGCTTTCAATCCTCTCTGAGAAGAAATTCATATTTGCATTTTAAAGGGATACTAGCTCACTCAACATGAAAATTCTGTCATCTGTTACTCACCATCATTTCTTTCCAGACATGTATGACTTCCTTGCATGAGTTGTGCACTGTAGCCTATTTCACATCTTTTAAAATCATTTGATAGCTTTGTGTGAAGAACAGACTGAAATGTAAGTCATTATCAATCAATCAATCAATTAATCAATCAATCAGTCAATCAGTTTTTAAATGGTTTGGAAAGTGTCTTATGCTCACCAAGGCTGCATTTATTTGATCAAAAATACTGTAAAAACAGTCATTGAGAAATACTTGCCTGTTACCATTTAAAATAACTTCTATTTGACTAAAAATGTAATTTATTTCTGTGATGGCAAAGCTGAATTTTCAAGCATCATTGTCTACAGTGTCCCATGATCCTTCACAAATCATATAGGCCTGCTGATTTGATGTTCAAGAAACATTTCTTGTTATCAATGTTGAAAACAGTTGTGTTATTTAATATTTTTGTGGAAACATTTTTCATTTAGGATTCTTTGATGGCATAGCAAGTTCAAAAGAACAGCATTTATCTGAAATAGATTTGTTTTTTGTAACATTATAAATGTTTTTTTTTTCACTTTTGATTAAATAAATGAAATATATTAATAAATTAATTAATCAATAAAAGTATTAATTTCTTCTTACTAACCCCAAACTTTTGAATGGTGTATTGTCTATTCAAATATGCTGCATGAAAACGTCACAATCCATTGATTTCAGTGATCCCATATGAAATTGTTTCTCACGTGTCATTTGCAATATGGTGAGTTTGAATATGTGTGTATGCAAATGAGATATGTACATGGGAACTAACATGGATAATCATCTTGCGGCAATCTCTTGATGCCATGGCTTTGGAAGGCTTTTAATATAGTGCACATGGGAATGACTTGCATAAGATACAAAGTTTTGAGGCGGGATAATTCTTAATAGACTTTTCCCTCATTTCCTCCACTTCAGCAGTTATTTTTCTCTGTTTGCATTCACTGATTTTCCAAAGTTATCTTAAATGTGTAAAACTGCAACCAAGTTTAACAATTCATATATACTTATATATTTGAATAACATGACCATCTTATTTTATGCCAAATATTGGTTACTTATAAAGTTAATGGTAGCACATATAAACACACACAAACAGTTGGTGAAATACATCGTGACGTGACATCAAGCTAACATCACTGCATCAAATCAAAATTGCAATAATATAAATGAAGTGGCCAAGTAAAGGAAACACCATCCACCATAATAGTGAGTTCAAAATAAAACATTTTAGGAAAATGCAGATACGGGACAGCAGTTTCTGGCCACTGGCTGGCTCTGCAGAACCGGTATGTTTGATATCCTGGTTCTGCAAAGCCAGCTTGATGTCACGTCAAGTCACATCTTGATGTCTTGGTTCTGCAGAGCCAGCTTGATGTCACATCAAGTCACATCTTGATGTCTTGGTTCTGCAGAGCCCAGCTTGATGTCACGTCAAGTCACATCTTGATGTCTTGGTTCTGCAGAGCCAGCTTGATGTCACATCAAGTCACATCTTGATGTCTTGGGTCTTGATCATTATATGGTATAAAATAAGTTGGTCATGCTATTCAAATATACAATTATTTGTATGAATTGTGAAGGTCACTTGCATATGAATATATGAACTGTGATTTCTTGTTGCATCACTGCATCAAATCAGAATTGCAATAATATAAATGAAGTGGCCATCAAAGAAACACTGTCCACCATAATGGTGAGTTCAAAATAAAACATTTTAGGAAAACGTATCACCGGGACAGCAGTTTTAGGCCACTGGCTCGCAGATAAATGGGCACTTCTTGAATGGTAGCACATATAAACACACACAAAAAGTTGGTTAAAGACATTAAGACTTGAATTGACATGACATAGCGGCCTGAAACTGTTATCTCCATTTGGCACTTGCAGTTCCAGGCCGCAAGCTGGGTCTGTAGTTGGGTCTGGTTAATCCTCCTCTGCTGAGATCTTGAGAGATTTAATGAGTTTTATCTTCAATTGACTTCATCTAAGGCTATGGCTGGAAGTCTATTGTAGTTATTGTGTTTCTGCTCATCTTTTTTCTGTTCTTCTTGTTTCTTTTCCTTCTGCTTGTTAAGTCAAGTCAAGTCAAGTCACCTTTACTTATATAGCACTTTTTACAATGCAAATTGTGGCAAAGCAGCTTTACATTAATAATTGGCAAATCAGTTTTGGCTGCACAGCAGCTCCCAAAGAAAATGGTGTCATTGTCCAGCTTATTCTATATATTATTGATTCATTCCATTGCAAAGATCAATAGTTATTAGTCTAGTTAATTTATGTATATCAGCACTGGAGAAAACAGTGACGTAATTGTCCGGCTCATCTCAGTTCGCAAACAACGGCGCCAATGCAGGCATACTAAAAACACTGCTGATTAACAGCAGGTGTTCATCACTTATCCTCAATTATCACTTAATCTCATTAACTGTTACGTTTTATCTGTTATTATCATTATTATCATCTGTTATCTCATTATCTGTTATCTGATAAACAGAACCACATAAAAGAAGACTAATAATTAAATATCTCAGGATCTCAGCAGAGAAGGATTAAACAACTCCACAAACAGCATAACGGCATCACGTTACTAACCAGATTGACTTTATTTCTGTCATTCATCAACAAAAGTTTAACGTTCATGTATGTTTCATTTGAAGTCACCACAATGGTGATTGGTGTTTCCATTAGTTGGGCTCATTTGTTTTTCCACTGCAATGGCATTCTTTGGTAAACATGTTTGCAGAAGCTAAATAAATTAAATTGTATACAGACGATGGTTTTGAATCACAGATGTTATTGAGCAGACAATAATAAACTACAACACAAGCAAACACATCAAAAGCAATCAGCTTATGAATCTCAACAATGGTGACAACAACATTTGTTTGACATCAATCTCCATTGTTATCAATTAAGTGATGATTGAGCATTATCAAAGACAGCTGCTGTCATCAAGCAGAGTCACTGAAGGACAGAGAAACTACAACTACAACTGACTTAGATGAAATTAACTTAAGATAAAAGAAGACATTAAATCTCTCATTAGATCTCAGCAGACAAAGATTAAACAACTCCATTTTTTAACAGCATGGTTATGGAAGAAAAAAAATCTGAATGAATTTTAAAACAGATTGTACACTAAGAACTTAAACTGTGACATGTACACACACAAAGACATCAAGAAACAAACTATGAATCTGAACAATGGTGTGACATGCTTAATGCCGCAATGGATGAGTTTTACATGATGCACCCAGAATGCATTGTGCTTTTCAAAGATTTATTTTTATTCTGTGTGCAAGTTAAGTTTGCAGGAGCTTGAAATGCTTATTGTATAATGTGTCAATAAATATGAATATGCAAACATGTTGATTTTTGTGCACGTTATAGAAGTCATTCAATTTATCTAATTAAGATATTGCTTGCTGTATGTACATGCTATATAATGATAACTATATCAACAACAAGCCAACTAAATCAAACACTGATCTCCATAATGCAACCACATCAATACTATTATCAGTACTATTATTTTCAATTAACCATCAACATCTAAACCTCTTTTCCTTTTTTGAACACATCAGAAATGAAGTCAATCTGGTTTCTAAAAAGTGAAGCTGGTAATGCTGTTTTTGGAGTTGTTTAATGATGTTGGAGCTGGACGTCAAACAAAGGTTGGGTTTTCTAAGCAATATTTGAGCCCATATCCAGACAGCCCAATGGACAGCTTCCCGCTAAAAACTTTCCCTCTGAATGCACACAGTAGATGATTCGACTGGACTGCGAGACCACACACCTGTTGATTGCTGTGACATGAAATGGAGGACAAGATGACAAAATGAAATGTGACTTGAGAAGACAAACAAAAGGAGGACAATCGATGTTGTCAGCAGGCTCTGTCACACGTCCTGCTTTACAGTGAAAAACACTATAGAAAAAAGGATTATGGGTAATCTTCTTTCTCAATACTCCAGAAATGCCAAACATGTTTAATGTTTGCGTTTTAAGATTGGGGACGGTTCGTCTCGATCGGGAGCAGTTAAATAATCGTAATGACACAATTAGAGGATTTAGAGGACATCGTTGTCGTGTAAACATACCTTTAGTGTTAGTTTTTCTCTTGCTGCCGAAATTGTGTCAGCTATGGCAAAAAAAGCAAGTGAAAATGTGGTCAGGTGACGTTGATAACTTGTTGAGGAGGTTGTCATCATCTAGTGGTCTAATCTTACTCTTGTTTTTTTTTATCATATTTATTATTTTTATTAAAGTTTTTTTTAGTTTGCTAGAAGCTCACGCTCACTGATGACGCGGTCGTCGAGCGTCCTCAGGCGGCCGTTACGATGACGTTACATTAGTATGCTTACAGATGATTAACGAATATTTTTAAATCATCCACTAAATTATCATCTCTTAAAGTTTTATGAGTTAACAACAATGCCACATATTAAAACACTTTTCTGTTAGTGAAACACATTACATTGAGTTAATGCCTACATAATATATTTTTATATTTTTTAGTTTGTGCTGTTGTCAAGTAGGGTACGTCACTTTTTGGGGTCCCCCTGCTATTTGCAGCGCGTTTTTATATTTGCAGCGCGTTTTTGTGTTTGCTTGTATTGTGAGGATTTGCAGCACATGTGTTGTCAAACTGATGATCACGTTTTGTTTTTATTTGCATGCGGGTTTTTTTATTTTTTATTTGCATGCGTTTTCTTATTTGCAGAGCGTTGTGCTCTCTCGGCCACCGTACAATGCAGTTAATGATACCTTATAGAATGTGGCATGAAGCATCTCACCATTGTTGAGGTGCATATTTCTGCATAAGAGGGCCTACAGTTGAAAAATGGTTGAGAAGCCCTGCTAATATGCTGATAAGCAGCTCATTTGCATTTAAAGGGACATACAAAAAACAGCATTTTTTTACTCACCCCCAAAAGTGGCAATTTTAACATGCTATTAAAAATTTTCTGTGGGGTGTTTTGAGATAAAGCTTCACATACATATTCTGGGGACATCAGAGGCTTATTTTAAATCTTGTAATAAGAGGCATAATTGGTGCCCTTTAAGGAACAAACCTGACAGTCATTGAGATTTCGCAAAGGAATGAAACCAACTACTATTGAGATCTTCTAAAGGAACAAAAACAACCATTATTGAAATCTCGTAAATCAAACTAACCGTCATTGAGATCTCGCAATTGAACAAAACCGACCATCATAGAAATCTCGTAACTGAAAAAACCCAACTGTCATTAAAACCATAACCCAGCAAAACCTAATAAATCTGACTTTCATTAAAATCTCATAAAAGAACAAAACATACCGTATTGAGATCTCTTAACTGAACAAAACTGACTGACAATGAAAATCAAATGTCACTGAAATGCCGTAAAGAAACAAATCAAACTGTCATTAAAATCTCGTAAAAAAGAACAAAACTGTCACTGAGATCTCGTAACCGAACAAAACCGAACCTCATTGAAACCTTGTAACAAAACAAAGCCGATGGTCTTTGAAATCTAGTAAAGAAATAAAACATTGAAACTTCGCAATGAAACCAAACCGACCGTCCTTGAAATCTCGTAAAGGTGCAAAACTGCCAATATTTAAAATATGAGTAATTTGATTGCAAACCCATCCATCACCTGACTTCATTTCTGCTTTTTTGCCACTGAAAATGAATTTGACAACCATAACACAACCTCACAAGACACATGAATATAAAGAGTTAAGAACCAGAATAATGGAAACACCAACCACTGTCATGGTAACCTCAAATGAAACTTATGAGAGAAACTTCTGTCAATTCTCAAAATTAACTCCAGTAAATGTCTAACATAAATTAAGTCAATCCAATAAGGACAAGGTTCTGGTTTGTTTCTTTGCTCTACTCTGACATTTGTCATTGCTATGGCCTGCTTGTGGCCCAGATCTGGTAAACCAGAGCGGTTCACCCAGGTACCATCATTCCTCACCGCATGTGGCCCAGGTCATCATTCCTGATGCTATCTGGGATGTTGGGTACCACCCTATTTGAGCTATTAAATTGTGTTGTTGTAAAATGTACTGATAATGACTTAAAGTTAGCCAAAAACAACTTCTACAGCAACATACAGTGTTAAACACCATCGAGGTAATAAACATCACGCCAAAATAATGCAGTAAGAGAAACTAACTAGGAGTTCGCTTTTTTCTCACTTATTTCTATACATTTTTTAAGCTTTATTTTGTATCAATAACTCACTGTGTATTTGGAAACATTTTTATTCTTGATAATGGGCGCCCTCTGGTGGACAAAAGCAAGTTATCAGCACAGATGCCTCAAAAACTAAAACTGTTAGAAGCTATTCAATTAGACTATTAATAGTGTTGCCAGCGTCTAGTGATAAAGTCACAATTAGATAGAAATTATTTTAATCATGTTATCCAGACCAGTTCGATCTCTACATCTCTATTGTGTTGTTTTCTTTCTCTAGGATGCCTTCGATGGTAGAGACTGTTTTTGGTTCTACCATAATAGTTACGATCTACTTAAAGGGTTAGTTCACCAAAAAAATTAAATTATGTCATTAATTTCTCACGCTCATGTCGTTCTACACTCGTAAGGTCTTCGTTCATCTTCAGAACACAAATTAAGATATTTTTGATGAAATCCGATGGTTCAGTGAGGCCTCTATTGCCAACAAGGCAATGAACACTTTCAGCTGCACAGAGAAGTACTAAAACAAATTTAAAACAGTTCATGTGAGTACAGTGGTTCAATCTTAATATCATAAAGAGACAGGAATACTTTTTGCGTGCTAAAAAAAACAAAACAACGATTTTTCAACAATACATAGTGATGGCAGTTTCAAAACACTGCTTCAAAGCTTTACGAATCTTTTCATTTGAATCAGTGGTTCGGTTCGCGTTTCAAATGGCCAAAGTCACATGAAGTATTGAAACACTTATGACGTAACGAATCCTCGTTTACTGAAATCACGTGATTTTGGCTCTCCGAACCATTGATTTGAAACAAAAGATTCGTAAAGCTTCGAAGCAGTGTTTAAATTGCCCATTACTAGATATTGTTGAAAAGTCGTTCTTTTGTTTGTTTGTTTCGTTATTCTCATCGCTTATTAAGGTTGAACCACTCGCATTAACTGTTTTAAAATAATAGTAGCCTACTTCTCTTGAAAGTGTAAACTGCTGGTAATAGAGGACTCACTGAGCCATTGGAGTCATCAAAAATATCTTAATTGTATTTCAAAGATCTTACAGGTGTAGAACGACATGAGGGAGAGTAAATAATAACAGAATTTTCATTTTTGGGTGAACTAACCCTTTTATGGCGCTTTTGGGAAACGCTACGAAGCCCCGGTCTGGAGTTATCTGATTCGTGAACGAATCGTTCTTTTAAATCGAAACAAAGAATTTGAGGATTTGACTGAAGGGGCAAAAAAGTTTCATGAATAATGACCTTAATAACCTATAGCAGAAATGTTGTAAATAAATGTACTTTGTATGACAGTTTTAGATGTTTGATGTTTATAAATGGGATTTTCCTAAAACGTGCCAAAACTTTTTTTCATCCAAGAAGTGCAAATTATTGTTAGCATTCACATGTAGTTAACAGAACTGTGACGCTTGAAATGATATAAACAACCTTGTTAATAAACCTCAGAAAACAAATACACGCCTTGGTGTTGTTTCATGATCCGTTCATTTTTTTTAAGGAAAAGATTCTGTTCTAAAGAACCGATTCTGAACGTAGTCGGACGTGCATTTCTACGTATTAAACTTTGAACGGGTTAACATTCGCTTTCCCTACATCACTTCCGCACAGTTCTTGAGCCAGATTGTACCATACAGGCGGGAGATTGGAAACAACTGTTTCTATTTAGGAATTGCTCGTGTTAAGTACAGAAATATACAAATTCTTCCTGTCAGTTCGGCCGTCCACAGGTACGCAAGTGTCAAATATGCAAATGTTGCCTTTTTATTGCAGCAAAAATATGTAACCTGCATAACATGTCTGGCCTATTCTGTTGGAGAAGTGTGAGACATTGCTTCGTAATTATGTATTTGATAAAGAACTCTGTCTATTGTGTTGTATTTTTCTGCATGCTGTTGTAATGTTGCTTAAAAACACTTTGTGTCCCACTGTAGATCTGTGAGTTAATGGGAATCAGCGTCCAAATGGACCCGTTAGACTTTCTAACGAATGACCAGTTGCTACTTTTTCTTCGCCGTAAGAAGACGGAGATTTCGTGCATAGAACAACCGCACGCATTTCTCACTCAGCTGCGCGACCACGACCTGTTGACGGAGGAACTTTTTAAGGCAGGAACACGTCCACCCTACACTCTTTCTCTAACCCACCCACACACACACACACACACATTAAAGGCTAGAAGTGTCTGTTTTATAGTCATTCATGTTATTGCGAGCACTAGCAAAAGTTCCGTGGTTTTATGGACATGGCACAATACTAGTTCTGTTTCTGGATATTATGTCATAATACCATGTTATAAAGGCGTGTACTATATCAGTGCCTTGTTTTTGACAACTGTACAGTAATAATAATGTGTTTATGCACATAAAAGTTACTACAATGGTACTTTTTTGTTTGAAAGTTTGTAAGATCTGTTTGTAAGGTTTTTTTTTTTTAAGAAATTGATAATTGAATTCAGCAAAGAGCAATTAAATTGATCAAAAGTGCTAAAAAAAATTCATAATGTTTTATTTCAGATGAAAAATCCTGGAAAAAAAAAAGTATCACAGATTCCACAAAAATTTCATTTTAAATTGAATTTTGATCAAATAAATGCAGCCTTGGTGAGCATGAGACTTCTTTAAAAAAATATTACTGACCCCGAACTGTATTGTATATCAAAGTACCATGGTATTATCATCTGTTACCGTCACTTAACAGTGGCACATCCTCTGTAATTTGTTAAAAGCTATTGTAAAAACACACTACAGATTTGCCTAATTCATTTCATTACTGTGCAGATGTTATTTAAAGCACAGTGACATTTGACCGTACTTATATTTTCCTTTATGTCTTTGTCTCTCTGTCTTGTCAGTAGAAGGTGAAAGGGATGCGCTCTCGTGAGCAGAAGCAGAAGGGCGTCTATGATGTTCTGGACCGGCTGGAGAAAGAGAAATCTCAGTGCATGCATCAGTTCTGGCGCTGTGTGTTCAAACATCATATCCTGCAGCTGTACCCGACACTGCAACTGCTCAGAAACAGCCTGCTGGACGGTCAGGGGTTTTCACTATTATCAGCTGCATTATTACGCTATTATAGATGGAGAATGTGTTCATGTTTACAGCAGTGTTTCTTTAGTATCATTAGGATACTTTTTATTAATATTTTGATATTTATTTTATATTTTCCACTTTCATTTTCATTTTACTTACATTTTTAGCAATTTTGTGTTTTTTTTAAATGTTTATATAGTTTTTATACATTTTTATTTTAGTTATGGTTCTTTTAGTACATAAAGTTAAACTAAATTAATATGACAAAAGCGAACTAGTTTTTTTATAGTTTTAGTTTCAGTTTTAGTATCTTTTTATTCTCAGGCACCTTTGAGTTCCATGAGAATTCTCCAGATGTTGAGACACAGACGGAGAAGAGTGAGGGAAAGGGGGAGAAAGGAAAGGAGAGGAAAAACAGTAGAAAAAGGAGTAAAGATGATAGAAGTGGTGAGGATAGTGGTGATCCGGGTCCTTCCTCTGCTTCCACACCCGCTCGAAAGAAACAAGCCAAGAAACTCTCATTCTGTGAGTCCCTGAACTACAGCAGGTTCATGTTCTCACTCTGTTCACTGATGCTTGGTGTCTTATTCCTGTATGATCTGTGTCTTCTTCTCTCCCTTTCTCAGCATCTCCTGTGAAGAAAGGAGAAAAACCAGAGATGTGGAATTGGCCTATTTATAAAACTCAGCTGCCTGTAAACTGTGGGGACAAAGAAGGCACTCTCTATCGGGAAAAACTGCCTAAAGGTTCACCATCTTTAAAGTTTTGCTATAATTTATTACAGTATGCATTTATCATACTTTTTATGTCTGGATGCTCTTTCTGTCCTGTAGGAGAGGAGTGCATTTTGTCCCATGGACGCTGGTTCACCCCATCTGCTTTTGAGAAGTTTGGGGGGAAGGAAAGGTGCAAAAACTGGAAAGTCAGCATCCGCTGCAGAAACACAACACTTAAGAAACTCATTGAGGTAAATAATGGAGACACAAAATGTGTTTTATTGTCCAAACCATTAACATTGTCAATAGTGCATTCGTTTACATTCATATTTATTCATTTATCATATGTTTCATCATAATACATATATATATATATATATATATATTAATATACTGTATATATTATGCATCGTTTTGAACGATTTCTTTCTTAAGGCGTAATCAAAAAATATCATTGTTCAGCAAATTTTTGCAGGCAAAAATCCAGCCATTTCAATGGTGAATCTCACGTGAGGGTGAAAATTTCCCTAAACAGATTTCGATCAAGTTGATCATGTGAATTCACCGTGTTGACATCGCTACAGTAGTAATGGACAGTAAACGTTTTTTGCCCTGTGAATTTTGTTAATGTGACCGCACCATTAGTGTGAGGAAAAATGCACCTTTTCCTGTTTGAAATAATATTAGGTTGTAAAACTTATAGCCTATACAAGGCATGTGCTTCAAATACAAAGCAACAGAAGTACAATATCTAAATTTAAAACATGTGAAGTAAATACTGTATGTAGCTACATTAAATACAGCAGACCCCTCTGATAAATTTGTGATCTGACATCACTTCCTTTCTCATTGTTTCAGGAGAATCATCTTCAGTCTCCACCAATGGAGAGGAGAAAGAGGAAATGTGCCCCAAAAGTACTTTGTCTCTCTCTGTACAATGTCAGGTTTTGTTTTTCCTTTGACATTAATTAAGTGGCTATGTTCCTTCCTGCAGAGCATGAAAGAGCTGTTTCCTGTCAGCTCAGCCGAGAGCTCCAGCACAGGTGAGCACCGATCCTCCACACTCATTCACACACTCTCTGCTGTCTGTCTGAATGCAGCGATGTGTTTTATTCCTCAAGGCTCAGAAACCAGCGTCGCTTCGGATGAGGAAAGTGATGATGGAGATTTCGAGGAACAGGGAAGGAGAGGAGGAGGAATAGAGTTTAGAGGGAGGGTTGAGGAGGAGGAGGAGGAAGAGGAGGAGGAGGAGGAAGAGATGACAGATCTGTCAGTTTTCGGGGTTCCCTCTCTACCAGTCATCTGTGTTTCTCTTACTGGGACTCTATACAAAGACAGGTTTGCATCAGGTATGTTACTGCACTGATGTGTGTAATGCAGCAGTCTGTGCAGAACTCAGTATGCAGTTTGTTTTGTCTGTATCAAAGGTTTGAGTGGGAAATGTTTGTTTACTTCATGTTGCAGGGAGTCGTGGGAAGAGTATACGTACCGAGGAAAGCTGGTTCACTCCAGAGGAATTTGTGAAGCAGGAATCAAGTCTCACTGACGGACACTGGAAAAAAGATATACTGTGCCATGGAAAAACTCTCAACTTTTTAGTCAAGGTATCAAACTGGATAGAACATAGAATGAAATAAAAGAGAAAAATCATTATGATTTATATGTATTTGTTCATTTATTTCTGTCACTTTTAGAAAGAGATCCTGCGCATCCATTCTCTTCTGTGTGAATGTGTGAAATGCAGTGATAAACCAGAAGACCTGGTAAGAAACATCTCCAAAACGGACATGTCTGTACACAATCAGTCATCATAAAAATAATTAATGACTTTAACTTGGGGCATGTTTACACCTGGTCACTTTATGCATTTTTACTGATCTGATAGCTATCTGATTTGTTAAAACAAATCAAATAAACACAAGAAGTGCTTCAAAGGTTCAGACATTGCTTAGAGTAGCATCAGCTAGAATAGAGAGGGATTAAAAGAAGTCAATGCCTAGATTTTTTTAAAAATTTTATGACACAGTTAAGTGCTCACGAATTAGATGAGTTTTCAGTTGTCTTTTGAATGTTGCCAGGGATTCTGCATCCTGGATGAAGGCAGGGAAATCATTAGGGCTGCCCCGACTGAAGATTTTTTTTTTTAGCTGACTTGTAGTCGTTCATTTAAGCCATTAATTGACTAATTGCACGTTTATATTAATTGAATTACTTGAATATACTGGGGGGCGGAATATATGACTCAAGCCCACCATAAAGCTTGCCGTAAAGCACTGGCAAAAGTAATGATTATGAATGTGTCGAAAAAAAATAGCAGGTTTATTATTATAAAATAACATTTTAATTGATTTTTTATTAATAAATCAGTGTTTTCTTAGACAGTGTCAGCTGCAAAGATGAAGGTGACGATGCTTATTTGTCGTCTCCGCAGTAACACACCTTTCGTGTGGAGGACACGAGAGTATTTGTTTTCGATTCAGATTGATTTGTTTCAAGTAGATGTTTCAAGCTTTCTCTTATCTGAATGACAAAAAATGACGGAGTATTTTAAGTTGAAAAAATGCAAGTAATCGCTCTGGCGCGGTGCCTCCAGTAAACGCTGTACTTTAGCTGCCTTCCGCACGAACTCGGCATGAACACTCGGATATATATGTACATTTATCTAGGTTAACGTTAGCTTAAGCATCCATGTAAAGTTGTTACTACTTACTTACTACTTCCATACATGCAACATGTTGTAAGTGCCGGTACGCAAAGAAAACTTGCGGTACACTAAAAATAGAGAAGTGCCGGTACGGGCCCACTTTGAGCACTGGAAGAAGTTAAAGTGGATCATAAAGTGTATGTTGTGCTATTCACATCCAGAGATGAGAACTGTGTGGGTGAGAGAAGAGAGGATCATACAACAGAGGAAAGATGAGAAGGAGAAAGGGAGCACAGATCTGAAAGTAACTGGTGGTGCACAAGTAGTCAGTTGTAGATTGAGTAGTAAAGAAGAAATGATCGAAAATGTGCAGAGGTCTCATCTGTGATGCAGTTGCGCATGTAAGTTAGGTCAAGTTGGTTGCCTAATTTGTGAGTATGTGGTGATGAGCTGTTCGAATGAGAATGGGAGAAAGAGGAAGTCTGTAGCATAAGTGGATTGCCATCCTCTGGGAATGAGGACAGCAGCACATCCAGCTCTTCTACAAAGGCTCCCAGTTGACCTATAACATGTCATATAGCCCATTTTTTTTTAGCATTTTGGGAAGAGTAAAATTTACAATATATGGTTTCAACAACCAGATGCATTTAGACTTGTTCAGTTTCATTTGGAATGTGTTTCAGACCACCTCCTGAAGCGGTTTGAGCGATCGGATTTAAATCCATCTCAAAAGCGTTTCGGAGGGCATTTACTCCTGGTCTTTTCGTGATCAGGAAAACACTTGAAGTGACCATGTGTAAACAGGCCCTTGAATTCTTAATAGCATCTTAAATGTATGCGTTAATCACATTACTGGGGAAAGATTGTAACTAAAATCACTTTCATAAACTAAAGATAGTGTGAATCTAATGAAAAGTGAAAATAATTTATTTTATTTCATGAAAGAAAATTACACTTATTTTTAGTACCCTTACTTAGCTTTTTTTTCATTGTGATGTTATGATAATAAAGCAAATTCTCCCACTTCCTTTCTACCCACCTCTATTAATTACCATATGCACAAAAAACAAGCTATTCTCATCACTGTAAAACAAAACTGGTAATATTTTTAGCACTTTGCTTAAAAAAATTCATTGCAGTACAAAAGATACAGTACTACAGTACGGGAATCTAAAAAGTACTAAAAATAAGAGGAATTACAAAACCTCTCAGACAATTTACAAAAAGTATTTCCAGTATTTTCCAGTACTGATAATTTGGGAAATAATAATTAATATTTGTCATAAAAATGTAAAAAAACAAACAAAACTAACATTAGAGTATTTTTCTGTATTCAAAATGAAATAATTTCTTTGGTGATGTTAACATGTTATATCATGTTGTGTCTATTTCTAGATGGCACAGAAAAATAACGATGTTTGTTACGTGTGTAACTCTGTGGGAGATCTCGTGTGTTGTGATGAATGTCCACAAGCTTTTCATCCAGACTGTCACCTACCAGCTGTGGACGGAGACTCACCTGGGTGAGAGAGAGAAAAACAACAAATAAAAAGATTAAATCAGAGAGTATGTGTTGTACATTCATCCTTCTGTATATGTGTGTGTGTGTGTGTGTTTGCTTGTAGGGAATGGATTTGTACCTTTTGTGTGTTCAGAACCAATCAGCAATGGCGTGTCTCCAGTAGCATGACTGAACAAGAAGCTTTTGACGCCCCAGTGTCGCAATACAGATTGGTAAACATACAAACTTGGCACCTTAATATAGAAGAAACCACAAACATTTAAACTGCTCACTAGCTTTAGAAACAGAACAATAATTTATGAGTCTAATTTTTTGTGTGTTGTTTGTCTTTAGCATTGCCACTATCTCCTGTTATGTGTGTACAGGGAGGACACCCAGAGGGTGTTTGTAAAGGATCCACGCCAAACAGTAAGAGCTTGTCCTTATTTGAACTTGCACACTTTTACAACCACTTCAAAGTTTATTTTCTTCTCATGCCTTAATTTAATTTCATTATTATATGATTATAAATAGAATGATAGGGAATTCAGGTTGGTGAAATTTACATTTAAATGAAAATTAAATTTTCATTTAAAATGAAATAAAAGATTAAACAGATTTTTTTTTTTTTTTACTTCCAGGTGTCCAGATATTCTCAGTTCATTTCTCAGCCAATGTGGCTAGACAGAATAAAGCTCAAGTTGGAAAGTGACCAGTATCAGACGGTTAGAGAGTTCGTCTCTGACTTTCAGCTCATTTTCAGGAATTGCAGCACATTCAATAGGGTAATATTCTCTGAAACACACAGAACTTATTTATTAAAGCACCCAAAAAACAAACAAGCTCATTAAAATGTAGTTGTTTTGCAATGTCTTGTATATATATATATATGGACTTATATCTTAGATATTATTAATGATTATTGTTTGATTAACATGATATTGAGATGATTAACATGATGCATGAAGATAGGATGCTTGTTTTTTTCTGTTGTTTTTTTTTTACTGTGTTTTGACTGTTTTATACTTTGTTCTCTTTTGCTCTCTAAAGGACAATGAGTTTGGGCAGATGGGTGCCAAGCAGAAGGAAATGTTTCAGAAGAAGTTCCAGAAAATCTTCACTATCCAATAACAAATTTCCCCTCCAAAGATAGAATGGAGATCTGTGTAGCTTTGAATATGCATTAGATCTCATTATGTATATAAGATATATAATATTTCTTATACTGCAGCCCTTCATAGGACAAGCGGGATACAAAATGAATGAAAGAATGGATTGAAAATTTTGTATATCAAATCATGGGTTACAGATGGTAATTTGATTATGTCAGTACAGAAGATCTGCTACTATCAGCTTTTTCTCTTCCTCCTTACAGACCTTATTCACTGTCAGTGACCATGTACCTTTGGTGAAGTGCGCCAATTCTGTAATCGCATGAATAATGATCAGCAGGTTTACAATTAAGTGAAATGTTTTTTATATACATTTCAGCATTATTTGTGATTTTAATCATTTGCCGTTTCTTTTTAGAAATAAACTAATGTCTATATTTAAAAAGTTGAAGAATATTTTTTATGTTTAGAAAGTCTTAACAAATTCTTACTTCATGAGTTAATGTAAAAAAACATGTTGTCATGACTTATTGATCATAAAATTTTTTGCAGTGCATGTTAAGATTCACTAAAACAGAGAATTAATAAAGCACCAAACAAACAAACAAATAACAAACGCTGTCTACAGATTTACTGATGACAGGCGTGATCCGGTGAGTAAACTCATCAAAATGTGTGTTATGTATAGGTTTCGTATAGACCCTTTTACTGGGCTTGATACCTAAAATATTATAGTCTAATGAGGTAGAAAATAGGCTTTCCTATTCATTAAACATTACATTTACATTATATAAACTCAGTGCAGAGTAGTAACTGATTACATCCAGTCTGGATTACAAATTACAAAAATTTGGTACTTGTAATTTCATATTACTTTTTAGAATGCTCATAATCAGATTACAGTTACTTTTTATGGATTACATATTCACACAATGGCGGTAAATTATTCATAATTCTCCCTATTTATTCTTTTTACTCTCTGTATTTTCCTTTCTAGTCAGAGCAATAGCTTTGTGGGCAGCGCTCTGAGATATCCTGCAGCTGTGTGCAATGCGACCGAGTTCGAGTCCAGGCTGGTAGTTCAGGTTTCTCAATACAACACTAAAAAAAAAAGTTTTAAGTTTTCCTTTCTAAAAAAAATTAGCTTTGACTGTATTCTCAATATAAATGGCCATGTAAATAAATTTGTGATGCTTCTAAATTTGGACCTCGTTTACACCATATATGAGATGAATAATTATGCAACGTGTATCCAATTCAGATCCAGTGACCTTCATTAATTATGGATCTGGACAAAAATATTTAAAACCTGAAAAACTTCAAATGTGTAATTCCGTAACAAACTGCTCCGAGACTTGAAGGTTGAGGATCCAAACGCAGTTTAATTGAGAAAGGGTAATCCTTCGTAAACCAGTGTTCAGGCAAAGGCCAAAACAAGCAGGCAGTCCAAACAAACAAACACAAAACAAGGCAGGGTACACAGGCAAAGGAAAATCCAGGACACAGGGTAGAATAAACCAAGACACATGAAAACAATATACAAAGAACCAGCAAAATGCTCAGAATTGCAGGTTTACACATACAAGACTTCACAGGTAATGACAGAATAAACCAGGTTTATATAGGGTGAGTGGAACAGGCTAACAAGTCACAGGTGAATGAATTCAGGGATAATGAGTCTCGGCGGTGATTTATGGGAAATGTAGTCTGATGGTGTGGCAATAGTGTGAGGTGGAGTGCCCTTAACAGCCACCAGAGGTTAATCATGACAAATTCATTGTTGTTATAGTGTTTATTAAGGTTTGTTCATGTAATGCAAGGATTCCCAAACATTTTTCTTTTTTCAGACAAATCCCTTTGACCTAAAATATTTACTTGGAGACCCCTGAGATTCAAAATGTTTTTTTTTTTTTCAATAATTTAACAGCATATATGCTCACAGTTCTCTGATATTGGATAATGACCAGTTGGTATGCAGGTAAACAAATAAAATATTAATTTTAGTGTCAAATCGTTTTATCTTGGTTGTTTTTATTTTCAAATAATTTAATCAATTTAATTTGACATTTTTATGATATAATAAATCGTTAGTTTTTCCATCAACTCACAAATCCACTGCAGTTCTTTCATTAACCCCAGTTTGGGAAACCCTGGAAATAATGTAATAATGCTTAAGCATTTCATGTTGCTGATAACAAAGAATGGAAAAAAAGGATATATATATATATATATATATATATATATATATATATATATATATATATATATATATATATATATATCTAATGATAAATGAGCTACGTCAAAAGTAATGTCTAAAATGAGTGATCAGACTACACTACGAACTACAAGGAGGCGGGGTTGGATCTACATCCAATAAAACATCCAACATCCCTAAACTTATCCGTCTCCGCCCCTGGATCTCGTGTGTCCTGCAGTGAGGGGCAACTGTAGGTAAAGACTAGAGGGATAGAGCTACGGCCACTGGACATGCGCACATCAATATCGCGCCATTTAATGTTTGTTTATTTAATTTAACAACTGTATTTGCAGTATTGTAAGTGTAGGTTTAGGGTAGGTGTAGATGTTAATTAAACAAAATTTGATAAGTAGCACATTCATTTACTGTTATTTATCCTGAGGTTTTGCCTCACTTTCAGTCATACACGCCCCCCTCCCAGTGCTTCCTCTTGGCTTCTCCCACTCGCACCCTGGAGTCCTCTGGTGTGCTGCAGTCAGTCACGATAATTCACAATATCCCGCTGTAGCTGAGGAGTTTGAGGTAAGTTTAGGTAGGAGTTTGAGTTTGTTGCTGTATTAATGAGTAGTATTTGAACTGGTGTTGTGTTGAAAAGCGCATCCCGTTCTCCGAGTTCCATTTACTGGCTACAATGTTTGGTCTCTTCTAATGTTAGTATCGTTTGCAACACAATCAAATTGTAGAGACGCCATGAGAAAGCACAAATATTACCGAGTGAATGTTTCAGGTCATTTTTTTTCATTATACTTTCCCGAAACAAACAGTCCAAGATGCAAGTTTCTATGTCAGGGGTGTTTCACACAAAACGTATCTTGGCATTTCTCTGCGCTGCTTTTGCGTTGTTGTTTTTCCACGAAATAACGCGTCTCGAGAAATTCCAAGGTAACAGTGTGTTCGGACATTTCCGGTTTTAGTGCCCTGACCCTGTGGTGGAGTCCTGGTTCAGCCCTGGATTTTGCACACAAGTTGTAAAGTGTTCGTTTAAATGTTGTAACACACATTTGTGAATTTGTCAAATAGATGGATAGTTGTGCACACATTCATTGGAAAGTGCTTGAAAACCGTGAAAATAAAGTCTCAAAATCCAAATGAAATTCACTGAGAAAAGACGTCAATGTTTTGCTTAAAAAGAGTGAGATCCCTGAAGAATATGTGGCTGTTCTTCTGCAGTCCTGTGAGCGTTTTAATTGTAATTATTTTATGCACTTATATCTAATATTATTCCATGAGTATGTGTAGTTTCTGTAAATAAAGTTTTAAAAACTTTTTAGGCAAGGTTAATGTAAATTTGGCTTTTCCTTTAATTCTGCCTGGAGAAATGTGTATGGCAGTTAATGTTTTGATTAAAGGCATCTCTACATATGGCCCTTTCTTTGCAATTTAATAGAAAGTGTGCTTGTATTTTACCTAAACTGTATAAATGAGTGATCCTCCACACTCATTCACACACTCTCTGCTGTCTGTCTGAATGCATCGATGTGTTTTATTCCTCAAGGCTCAGAAACCAGGGTCGCTTCGGATGAGGAAAGTGATGATGGAGATTGAGGAACAGAGAAGGAGAGGAGGAGGAATAGAGTTTAGACGGAGGGTTGAGGAGGAGGAGGAGGAGGAGGAGGAAGAAGAGGAGATGACAGATCTGTCAGTTTTCGGGGCTCCCTCTCTACCAGTCATCTGTGTTTCTCTTACTGGGACTCTATACAAAGACAGGTTTGCATCAGGTATGTTACTGCACTGATGTGTGTAATGCAGCAGTCTGTGCAGAACTCAGTATGCAGTTTGTTTTGTCTGTATCAAAGGTTTGAGTGGGAAATGTTTGTTTACTTCATGTTGCAGGGAGTCGTGGGAAGAGTATACGTACCGAGGAAAGCTGGTTCACTCCAGAGGAATTTGTGAAGCAGGAATCAAGTCTCACTGACGGACACTGGAAAAAAGATATACTGTGCCATGGAAAAACTCTCAACTTTTTAGTCCAGGTATCAAACTGGATAGAACATAGAATGAAATAAAAGAGAAAAATCATTATGATTTATATGTATTTGTTCATTTATTTCTGTCACTTTTAGAAAGAGATCCTGCGCATCCATTCTCTTCTGTGTGAATGTGTGAAATGCAGTGATGAACCAGAAGACCTGGTAAGAAACATCTCCAACACTGACATGTCTGTACACAATCAGTCATCATAAAAATAATTAATGACTTTAACTTGGGGCATGTTTACACCTGGTCACTTTATGCATTTTTACTGATCTGATAGCTATCTGATTTGTTGAAACTTTCCATTTACACAATATAAATCCGAGCTTCAATTCCTGTGCTACATGCAAATTTAACAGAGTTCACGTTAGTGAAAGCAACAGATAGAAGCTGCATTTTATTTACCATTACCTAATTTCAAGATCAAAGACCACAATAGAAGAAAGAGCAGCATCAGGTAGGACATTTAGATTTATTTATTTTGCAGACGCTTTTATCCAAAGTGACTTACAAGTGAGGAATACAACAGGTGATTCATTGTTAAGTGCTTCAAAGGTTCAGACATTGCTTAGAGTAGCATCAGCTATGTAGGGGATTTTACAGTTAAAGACCCAAAAGACCAGATATGATAAATGAAGACCCGGAGTCAGAGTTAAAAAAATAATAATTTGAAGAAAATTTTAATAAAGAATAGTTTGCAGTTTCATCAGCAGAAGCAGCTTCAAGTCTCACAAGGAGTTCGTAGGCCGCTCTCTCTCTCCTTTCTCCTCATTCTCTAATTCACATTTCCAGAACAATTATACTCTAACAGAGTCCACTAACTACGTCATTACTAAGATACTGATTGGTTTAGAAAACTAGACAAAACTGGTAATTTTCCACACATGGACAGATAGTCAGAAGCATATCTTCTTCCATTATGATGCTGACGATCAGACCCTGAACTTAGGCACAGAATGTCCTTCTAGGTCAGGCCTATAGGCGCCTTCAGGCCTTCAGGTCTCCAGTCCAGATGACAACAGTCCACCAGTACCCATAACAGACCTGTACAGAACACTGAGCGCACATACACAGATACACATGATTCACAGTTTCTTCAAGGCTAGAGTTTATCTGAGCTCTGCTCTGAACAGGAAACTTTTCCAAAACATACTGATAAGTTGTACTTTTCTCTCAGTCAGACGTACAGAAAATATTCATCAGTATTTTCTAGTGTTTGAAAATGAAAAGGAAATTAAAGGCTTTAACATAAGTTAAAGTTAGTCATTCTAAATACTTCAACATTTAGGAAGATAATTTCGTGATAAATCATTCAAAATATATATATATATTGAAGCGGCAGTGGATTCCAGAATCCACCCCTTCAGTCCCCCCTTAAAGGCCAATGTGGAGTCCTAAACTACACATCTGGTCTTACAATAGAAGCCGCTTCGAAATTTTACATTTCTGACTCATGCTCCAACGGCAGGTTATAATTTTGATAAAATAGACAATATGTTTTCCCTTTAACGACTTGCTAGAACAGAATATTCTACAGAGCACATAGTGCATTATTGACCTTCAGATCTTACACATAGTTGTCTTTACATCAATCTTGGCAAATATGGTTTATCATCAAATTCATTGATTACAAAACAAGTACATATTTATTCTCTGGAAGCCGGGCTAAACGAGTAAGCACTGTTACTGCATTCCTGGCATGGGCCAGACCCTCAGTCACCCCTCAGATCCTAAATACAGACATTGCCTGTAACCATAAATACCAGGATATATTCACTGGTTTTTAGAAAAATATAATTTCCAATTCATTACATAATACAAGAAGATGGATTCTAAATCCACTCCTTTCCCTTTCTTAAGATTAAAAACAAAATTGTTGTTTAACTCAAAATAAACAATGAAAAATAAGTAACACCCATGATAATTCATCTAATTACTTTAAATCTCTACAGAAATCATCCTTCAGCTTACAGTGTACAGACAATTGTCATGTACCATCTTGATTACAGAACATCTTTTCAATTTCCTTTTTCTGAATCCTCTATAAATAGAAATAACAGAAAAAGAAAATTCACATCATAAATTCTTTCATTATCTTCATTAAACCTTAATAAACCTTTTCGTTAAGCTTTCTTTTCACTCCAGATCCATTTACAGTCATTATCACTTCCTTCTTCAACCCTTGTTGCATAAAATGTAGTTCTTTAGACATCTAATGTCATGCATCCATTTAATGAATGAAAAATAAAACTTAAAAGTTATATTCCCTCCTTTATTTGCCCACCGGTCTTCCACAAATGAGGGTGCTCTCTGGATAGTGTTTTAATAGTGACTCAGCCAATGTGTCACTTTGTCTCTGCCGTCAAATCTTATAACATATACGTTTATCATTCTGATCACAAATAACTGACAGTATTTAATTTTAGACCCTCAGTTGGATTTAGACAAGGGTTTTTAACCCAAGGACGGCAATCTTAAATTCCACATTACCTTTTACATAAATACTCTTAAATATACTAATCCAGAGAGTAATTCAAATCAACAACATAAATGACAAAAGTCATAATTACCAATAGTAGACAGAGCTGGATAACCAATCCACTTAAAGCTCGTCCTGTATGTTCTGTATCGTCTTTTCATCAGATTCGATCAGAAGTATCGGCTTCTGTACAATTACTGTTGTTTCACTTAACCCACTGTAATGACAAAAACACTCATTCCAGAGGTTAATGACATACACACACAATAGTTCCCCAAAATGAACACATACAAACAGTCAACATCACACACACACTTGTTCACATGTATGTGAACCGCTCATTTTCTAGGTCTAAAAACATATTTAAACTTCACACTTTTCACGTAAGTTTTACTTAGTGTTATATAATCTGTAATCCCGTTTCAAAGCATACCTCTTCACTATAATTTGTTTTATTTAGAAAAGTCAGCAGAGTTCTTACAGTTCTAACATCATTGTTTTGTTTTGTTCAAACTTTAGCAGGCCGATAACAGACACCGCACCATCCTTGCCTCCACCCCAGCAGTCTCTCTCTCTCTCTCTCTCCTACTTTCAAATAATCTTTTCAACAGCCTCAAGACTGTAACTTAGACAGAATGAAATATTTAATTCATTACTGCATAGAAAACTGTTAATCATTAACCAATGTTATAATACATGTTTATTTTTCAGATAAAAAAAAGAAACCATTACCACAATCCTTATATGTTATCCTAGGAGCCTTTTTAAGGTTATCTTTAGTTTAAATGCTCACTTTACTTAACTTCCTCTTGAATCTGCAAACGCGGTCTTCATCTTTAGCCACCACCATGTCTTTGCATTCCTATGCCACGTCTAATGACCTGCTAGAGTAAAACTATGATGCAGACGTATTATTTCAAATTCAACACAGTCTCACAGATTCAGGGATTCACAGTAATACTGAATCCAAAACTTATACAGTTTTTGCCAATAGGGCAACCAACATCATGTTAATAAATTTTGCCCTGGTCTCCCCAGAAATTACGGACAGTCACCTCATGGTCTCAGTCGGCTCTTGAAAGCTCATTCCCATCAGCTCTTTATCAATAATCTTCTCTTCTTCAGGGTGTTGTCCCCTGGCATAGTTGCATCAAGTTGTGGACACTTGTCACAATGCAAAACAAGCCATCTTAGGAATGCGGTTTCTGGTGAGTGGTATGGAGGAACATTTTTGGGTCAGACTTCTGTACTTCTCACAGATCCCCCCTTAATGATGCTGCTGGCCTCACAGACATCCGCTCCACTCTCATACCCATTCTCACATAAACACCTCCCTTCAGGGTAGATGCCCAGTGTCGGCGGTAACCCCCTGCCTTAGGTTGTCCCCTGTCTGGCCAAAGAGGATCTTACCCGTCATTGAGAAATCACCTCATGCACACTGGTAACCGCTCTTTCCCATTGCAGAATCTTTGACAGTCTTCTTCAACAGAATCAGGTGTTTTGTTGAGCTTAAGGAAGATGCATTCAAGAGCCACCAGAGCCATTGGACTGCCTAATAGTGTTACAACAGGGAAACAGGTTCATTACAGCAGTATTTAATCACTAAAAGTCATTAGACATCTTTAAAGCAGGAACATCAAAGCTGAGATTATACATCTTTAACTGGAACCATCCGCCCTGTGCATGGTGGTGACTAGGATGAGACAAAAAAGTTACTGGTCATATAGTAAATTTGTCAAAATAGTCACTTCTATCATTCCAGGTCTGTATTTAAAGACCTCTTTAAAGACATTTCATTTTACTTTGTCACATTTAACAACAAATTGCCCTCTTCATGGCACTCATTTCTTTAACATCTTTGTCAATGATTTTCAACTGGCACCCTGTGCTTTTTACTATAAATAGCTTATCACTTATAACACCGGCTAAGATAGCAGCTTTTAACTGACTTTGAACAAGATAGAGAGAGAGAGATTCTGTGGCATTCAGGACTGGTACACTGCATTTTCATAAACTTGTAACATCAGACTTTTGTCTGATATCTTTTGACTGTGGCCCAGTTTAAGACTTTGCCAGAATTGACATGCATTTTTAAATTAAACATCATTTTTATATTTATTTTTTACCCACATATCAGGGAATTTAGAAATTACAAATTTCCCATCAGGTTCAGTCTTTTTGACACTGGCAGTCGTTTAACTTGCCAATCGGAATTAACCTAGGCTGACCATTCTCTTAATTTCTGCAAATTTCTTTTAAGTGAGCACATCAGAACAGAGCTGCTTACAGCATTTGCTCTCTTCTGTCTCATTATCTGTTTCAGGACTGATCAAGTTACTGATCAAGTTACTAAATTTGTCAGCCATATCTTAGTCACGGTTAATACTCACCTGAGAGAGATGGAGACGGCAACCGTTGAAAAACACAGCTTTGGCTTCGGCTTGATGAAACTGCAAAGTATACTACGAGACACTGGTCACATATACTGGTACAATCCAATCGGGGTCACAAAATTTTCTTATAAAAAATCGGAATCGTTCCAGATGCATCCCTGGCAAACAAACAACCCTATTATCTTTTATATTTTGTATCTAATTAAAACTGTTGTCCCTACCTGTCTGAATCTCTAAGTTCGGGGATCCCCTATCTGGAGTGGCAGCAATGAAGCGTCAGGTTTACGATTTTACACATCAAGTGCCTATTCACTCTGGTTGGGGGTGCGTCAATACACCAAATGCACAATCAATGTACCACAAACAAGTGTCCCAATCAGAGCGTGTTCACCGGGGCACACATGTAGTGTCTTTTTTTTACTCTGGTGGGGGTGTCAATACACCAAATGCACAATCAATGTGCCACAAACAAGTGTCCCATCCAGAGTACTCCCCGGAGCGCCCGCCTTACACAGCGTATCAAGCGAAAAAGAACTGGAACCTCAGCTTCCTGTCCTCAACATCAACCCTGGTCAACATCGACCTCTGGAAGATGAATGGGCCCTCACGTCTGAGGGAACCCTACCGCTCCCCTTTCTCTCCACCACTTCCACTCCAGACAGTCCTAGCAAAAATAATAAAACAACTTCCTACCTTGTTTGTTGTTTAGCCAGGAATGTCACCAAAGAATGATTGCCCGCATCCTCCACCATTAACTGTAGGGGATTTTACAGTTAAAGACCCAAAAGACCAGATATGATAAATGAAGACCCGGAGTCAGAGTTAAAAAAATAATAATTTGAAGAAAATTTTAATAAAGAATAGTTTGCAGTTTCATCAGCAGAAGCAGCTTCAAGTCTCACAAGGAGTTCGTAGGCCGCTCTCTCTCTCCTTTCTCCTCATTCTCTAATTCACATTTCCAGAACAATTATACTCTAACAGAGTCCACTAACTACGTCATTACTAAGATACTGATTGGTTTAGAAAACTAGACAAAACTGGTAATTTTCCACACATGGACAGATAGTCAGAAGCATATCTTCTTCCATTATGATGCTGACGATCAGACCCTGAAGTTAGGCACAGAATGTCCTTCTAGGTCAGGCCTATAGGCGCCTTCAGGTCTCCAGTCCAGATGACAACAGTCCACCAGTACCCATAACAGACCTGTACAGAACACTGAGCGCACATACACAGATACACATGATTCACAGTTTCTTCAAGGCTAGAGTTTATCTGAGCTCTGCTCTGAACAGGAAACTTTTCCAAAACATACTGATAAGTTGTACTTTTCTCTCAGTCAGACGTACAGACAATATTCATCAGTATTTTCTAGTGTTTGAAAATGAAAAGGAAATTAAAGGCTTTAACATAAGTTAAAGTTAGTCATTCTAAATACTTCAACATTTAGGAAGATAATTTCGTGATAAATCATTCAAAATATATATATATTGAAGCGGCAGTGGATTCCAGAATCCACCCCTTCAGCTAGAATAGAGAGGGATTAAAAGAAGTCAATGCCTAGATTTGTTTAAAAATTTTATGACAGTTAAGTGCTCACGAATTAGATGAGTTTTCAGTTGTCTTTTGAATGTTGCCAGGGATTCTGCATCCTGGATGAAGGCTGGGAAATCATTTGGGCTGTCCCGACTAAAGATTTTTTTTTTAGCTGACTAGTAGTCATTCATTTAAGCCAGGGGTCCCCAAACTTGTTTCTGCGAGGGCCACATCATTTTTCCTTTCTTTAATGGGGGCCGGTCTGGTTTATAACAGAAAATTACATAGGCCGGTGTGACTACTAGTATTTTTGTGGAGATTTTATTATGATTTTAATTGCATTTATTATGCTTCCTAATGCTAGAATAGTTTTTGTTATGCACCTTACAGACAAATGATCATTACTTTTGAAGAGATATATAGCCTATTAAAAGAGCATTATTACTTATTATCATAATGAAATTTTTTCATATTCAGTGCTATTCAAAATCAAAACATTTACTTACTTATGCATATTAATTAGTGTGAACTGTGGGCTTGCTTCTGGCTGGTGAGAACTCCAATGTCAGGTTCCATTCCTGTCACAGCAAGTCTCAAAGACTGATGCAAATGTTTGTCAGTGAGTCTTGATCTCATCGGAGTTTTCATCAGTTTCATGCATGAAAAGGTTTGCTCACAATGTACGTGCTGCCAAAAAGTGTGGACATCTTCATTGCATGCCTTTTGATGTTTGGGTATGTCTCGTTTGGGAGGGCAGCATAGAATTCATTGAGACCGTTGGGCTTAAATGCGTCTTTCAAAACATCACAGTTCAGTAGCTCAGCCAACTCAAACTGATAAGAAGGCAAGGCTTCGTCAATGTCGGCAGCGAAGGGGTTCTGGAATAAGCGGATTTCTTTAGCGTGGACATGTAGCTCTCGGAACCGCACATTAAACTCCGCCTTCAGCATTTCCAGCGCTTCCACGGACTTTTCAGATGGGAATGGAGCTGCTGGTTTCTCATCTGAGAGACTTTGGGTAACAGGGAGATGAGTGAAGTCTTGCTTTTCCACTTGTCCCACAAGCAGTGCTAGTTTCACCTCAAATGCTTTTATGTGGCAATACATGTCACATATTAGTTTTTCCTTGCCTTGGAGCTGCAAGTTGAGGCCGTGCAACATTTCTGTCACATCTGTTAAAAAGGCGAGGTCCCATTTCCATTCTGCGTCGATCAGTTCTGGGACAGTTTTGCCCTTTGTCAGAAGAAAGGCGTTGATTTCGGGTAGCAGCTCGTAAAAACGCCTCAAAACTCTGCCTCGGCTTAACCATCGGACTTCAGTATGGTAAAGCACATCTCCATGAGCAGGCTCTAGCTCGGCGAGAAAGGCTTGGAACTGCCGGTGTTTAAGTCCGTTTGCTCTGATGAAGTTTATACATGACACCACCACCTTCATGACTGATTCCCACTTCAAAACTTTGCAGCAGAGTGCTTGCTGGTGAATCAGGCAGTGGACTTGTAACGGGGGGCTGAGACCTCTTTCCTCCATTTCTCTATTCATGCGTCCTATAAGCCCCCTCGACGCGCCAACCATACTAGGAGCCCTGTCGGTAGTGATGCTGGCCAGCTTAGACCAGTCTAGGCCCAGCTCTCCCATCGTTTGGAACACTTTCCCAAAAATATCCTCCCCTGTCGTAGTGCCTTTTAGACTTTGTAGGGCTGCCAGCTCCTCGGACACTTCAAAGTTTGAGCTAATGCCGCGAAGAAAAATTAGCAGCTGTGCTGTGTCCTGCACGTCATTGCTCTCATCCAGTGCTAATGCAAAAAATTCAAATTCTTTCACTTTCTCCTGCAGCTGGGCATACACATGTTCCCCCATTTCTTCAATTCGTCCGGTGATTGTACTTGCGGATAGACTCACTGCATTTAAGGCGTCTTTTTTATCAGGGCATACCTCCTCCACAACAGCATTCATACATTTCTTGACGAACTCACCGTCACTGAATGGCCTACCGCTGGTTGCAATCAATTTAGCTACCTGAAAGCTAGCTCGAACGGATGACTGGTTCAACTGGGTTTGGCGTACAAACGTATTCTGCTGAGCTGATAGTACACTTTTTAGCTTCGACACTTTGTCTGCTCTCATTTGGCCTTGCAAGCTAGCATACTTTTCTCTGTGGCGGGTTTCATAGTTGTAAGATAAAATAATTCGGATGTTGAGTATTTCAAGAAGACTCTTAAAAGTTGAGCTTGAGCAATGCAGCAAGAAATGCAGAATCGATTCTGGGTATCAAAGATGAGACCAGCACGAATGCAGTTCAATCATTGACACAATTTATTCGCTGTCCAGGGGTACAAATTATAGGTGAAAAACAAGAAGTGAAACCATCCGTTTCAGCACTTGGAAATACATATAAGGACATGATTAAAATCACATGGTCTCTGGGTCAATCTAAGGATAAGCAAGATGACACAATGTCTGGATATTTGTGATACGGGTTATAAAAAGAATCAAGTCAGCAAAAACAGAATCACGTGATCAACATTGGAAAACAGGGCACAAGATGTTCCAAATCTTACAATGGCCACTTTAAGACAAGATGTCTTACTTTACGAACATTCTTGTGCACAGAAAAAGAATTGATTACTACATATATCATATAAACTCATATTACTATTATATATATATATTTTTTTTTGTTAGTTCAGATAAATCAAGAAATCTGTTATTATGAAATGATACAACATCCTGTTAGAACATGTTAGTACAACATCCTCTTATGAATTAAATTCCATTCTTAAAAATAAAAGAAATCACTGTTTTCTCTGATTACAGATTATCACTTGTAGAAAATCACTTCAAATTATCACTGGTAAAAATCATATTAATCATGTCAGATTATAATTATGAGTAGTAAAAATTATCACTGATTACTTATAATTCGTAGGTATGCGCATATTCATTGTCACTGTTATCAGTATCAAACTCCTGTTCAGTTGGTTGAGCAACAGGTTGACGAGAAAATGTCTGGGTAGCTTGAACATTTAACATCACTTGGTATGTGTCTCTGGATGTTAGAGCTTGGAGAGAACGTGCAACGAAACTACTGATACATTGAAGCAGACATGGTGTCAACAGTAGTAAGATCAACATGAGTACAACAATAGGTATGACCGTATTGAAAATCCACGTTCCCCAGCCACCCCACAGGCTGTTCAGCCAGCCAAACCAAGACTCATCTCTCTTTGGCTCTGGGATGGATTCTCTCATGTGGTGGATGATGTTCGTAATGTTGTCTGAATTATCTGGAATGTAAAAACAACAAGATACATCCAACATTTTGCAAACTCCTCCTCTTTCCGCGGTCAACATGTCTAAGACTAGCCTATTCTGAATGACTGCTTCTCTCATCTTCTTCAACTCATCTGCAATTACTCCTAATGCGTGAGCAGTATCATTCTCCAAAGATAAAACCTGCCATGCTAAGCCGTTAATCTTGTTCAGAGCAACTGTAGTCCCTACTCCGGTGAAGAAACCTGCTACGGACCACCCTACATTTTCCCATGGAGTTGTCCATGGACTGGAGATCTTGTATCCCTTGTATCGATTAGGCATGTTGTTTGTATCTCTTTTCTTTCGATGTGGTATGTCTTGGTTATTGACATCAACATTTTCTCTAATTAATATCGTGGTTCCAGTGGAAAGCAGTGCGGGATAGCAACATCCATGCCATTCTCCTTCATTTAAATGGTAATATGCCATCCCTCCGCAAGTCCAAATCATACCTGGAGCACTATCTAAGGAGGAGAATGGGCATTCAAAACTTTCCTTCGTTTGATTGTGATACTTAATACTACAGTTATTCCTATTCATAGCTGCTTGATTGATTGTTATGGTGTTCATACAATCTGACGTTCCCACATAGTGTTGCCCTTTGTTGGAGCAAATACATAAATCTGCAAAATGTGATTGCACACGAAAAACCGGTCCTTCGAATGGAAGACCTGTATACGAGCAGTTGTAGTCTTTTAAAGAAGATGTTATGGTCTTATTATCTCGCAGATTGTTTGTCATTTGCACTATAATGGACATTTGTCGCGGTATATCGCATTTGTTTTTCTCCAGATGAACTGTTTCCGAGGTCATTGGGTACGTTTTCCATGCTGCATGCAGTTGCATACAAATCCAACATTCTCCGTCTATCTCATTCTTTAAAGCACCTCGTTGTAGAAGCGCCAACGCACATGCATAATTTCCTTCACATCTGGCTTTAGCAGCCCTGACTTTCTTAATAGAATTGCTCAAATCTGAATTCATGATGAACTCTGTCTTTTGCAGACATATCTGGTGATAAGTCAGCTGAATCTGGGGCTAACCCTGATATTGCACCCTGAATTGTTATATCCGTACCCTGTGGAATTACTTCAATCCGAACTTCCTGATATCCATCTTTACCTGACCTATCCCATCCACAATAATACTTTCCTGCATCAGAAAGCTGGACATCAGATATTGTAACGTTCAGCATCAATGAGCGCCTTCTCTTTCCGTCGGTCCATATTACTCCTACCTGATCCACTAACATTGCACTTGCCATAAACCGTCCTCTAATTTTCCATTCCTCAGGTCCAACATACGCCTTTATCTCTGACCAACTGCATGACCCAGTACAAAAATATAGCCCGTCACCATACAGAGTTCGTATCAATTTCGTATTAAGACCCACAATCCCTAAGTAGGCAGTTATGGGGTCACACAAAAAGCTCTCATTCCTTCCCTGCCTTAAGGTTACTAATAGTGGGTTGGTGTGTGGCGGGCTTCCTGATAATTCTCTCTTATGAGGAAGTGTGTCATTTTGTCTGACTTTCTCTGCTTCCCACATAAAGATTACTGATACAATTATTACAGTTATTATCATGAGGATGCATGTTGTTCCTCGGATTCCACACATTCCTGGCCATCTGAATGGATGCCAAGGTTTCTGTACTGATTCTATTCTTCCGGACATAGGAATTTCAGATGAGCTTCAACTAATGACTTCCAATTTTTGTCTATCTTGTACACAATTAATTTTCCTTCCAGATTCGTTGGGTTTGGTTTAATTATATGTACTAGAGCAGTATTGGGAGGTCTTGCGAGTAGTCTGTCCTGCAGTAAGTTCCACGTATCCCTTGCAGCGAGCGGTGGATACGCAAATAATGTAATTTTGCCAAAAAAGAACCTTTTCAGTAGGTAATTCAAGGTTTGATAATGTCTCGGATGCTATTTCCTCCCAAGTTTGCTTTTGCACTATTGTCCAATCATGTAACAGGTCTAATAAGGACATTTAATTAACTTCTCGCTTGTACACTTCAAATGTCCCGTATTGTAGTGTGAACAGATATAACACACTCTTGTCTGGGAATGGTCTCTCGAGAACTATCTCATCCAATCTTGGGTCTTCCTCTAGGGAGCACTTGGCGAAATAAACAATATCTTCGCTGAACACTGCAACAGCTTCTGCAACTGAGCACTGCGTAAACCCCTCTAGAGACGGTATATCCATTAATAAGAATTTGGCCCTTAGTGCATGCAAGGGGGTGTAAGGAGTTAACACTGTTTGACTCAATGGGCCATATATCTTCTAGCTTCAGATGACCCCCACCTCACTATTAGAGGTAGTTCTTTCCTCCGCGTAATCAGTGTTTTGCTCCTCCCTGCTAGGCAGTAAGGTGAATCCCCTTTTGAGATTCTATTCTGAATTGGAGCTTGCCTGCTCTCCTGAAGGACTGTGCTTTATCCTCGAGGCGTGTATCCACTGCGGTTGGTAATCTGTCAGAACTCCGGTCCTCGTCACAGCGATCACCGTGGCAGGTCCAAGATACCTCGGCTCTCCCACCTTCGTCGGTTTCAAGTTTTTGATCAGCACACTCTCTCCTGGAACAAAAGGGTGAGTGGGCTTTTCTGAGGGGAGAGGGAGACACAGAGAAACATCAGCACATACAGAATTTAGTTTTTCGATGAGGGAAGTCACGTAGTCCTCCTGTATCACCTCCAGGTCACCTAGGGAGGTAATGCCTGAGCGGCCTTTCACCCATGGAGTCGGAAAAGGCCTACCCATTAGTATTTCAAATGGTGAAAATTTAGTAGTGGAAGATGGAGTCATTCTTATCTCTGCCAATACCGCGGGCAGCAAATCTAGCCATCTCTTTCCGGTGTCAATGGAGGCTTTTGTAAGCCTTCTTTTGATGGTTTGATTGAGGCGTTCAACATTTGATGCAGACTGCGGATGGTAAGGAATGTGGAATTGCCAGTCAATTGACAATGCCTTGGCCAAGAGTTGCGTTACCTTTGACGCAAATGGCGTCCCATTATCGCTTTCAATAGTGGTAGGTATGCCAAATCGAGGAATTATTTCCTTGGTTAGAATTCGCACCACAGTTTTAGCATCTTCTTTTGCACATGGAAATGCTTCTGGCCACTTTGAGAATCGATCCACAATTACTAAGAGATATTTCAGATTTCCTATTGGCGGCATGTGCGTAAAATCAATTTGCACATTCTGAAATGGTGCTTGTGGATGTGGCAGTGCGTCATGTTTAGCTGGTTTGTGCGGATTTACTTTGGCACATGTAAGACATGCATCTAGCACGAGCTTAGCTGTTTTGTGTACTTCTGCAATACAATACAGTTGATTGATTACTTGTACTACTTTTGCACAACTTGTGTGTGACAAACCATGGTAATGTCTGATGAGGACTATTAATCCTAACTTCGGAAGTGCTATTCTTCCCTTTTCGTCTCTCAAAATTCCATCTTTATCTGGGGCACATTTGTGTTTTCCCCAGTGCTCCAAATCAGCTTGTGTTGGTTGGCTCTGCAAGATCTTAATGTCGATATCAGATACGTTAGTTACATGCATGGTCATAATTAACTGGCTTTGGTTACCCATGACGAACGGTGATTTGATTTGTGTTTTTGCAGCTTCTTTAGCAGCTTCATCTGCATTTCTGTTTCCTATAGCTTGTTCATCATCTCCTGCTGCGTGACCTCTCACCTTTACTATGGCCACTTCGGAGGGAAGCTGTACTGCCTTAGTCAATTGCCCTATCAAGTTAGAGTGAGCTATGGGTTTACCATCTGCTGTTTTAAAATCTCTAGCTTCCCATGTTTTAGCAAAATTATGTACTACCCCCCATGCATACTTTGAATCAGTGTAGATTGTCACACGTTTTCCTGCCATCAGTTCACATGCTCGAATTAATGCCACCAATTCAGCAGCTTGAGCTGAATTATAGTCCAATGCGAAAGCCTCTAATACTTCACCAGTATCCGACACCACAGCGTAGCCACAAAGGTAGACACCATCGGAAGGTTTTGAACACGACCCATCAATATAGATATGCCTCCCCCCATCCAGGGGCGCATCCAAAAGATCGGCCCTGGAGGAACATGAGGAAGTCAATTCAATGATGCAATCATGCTCTGTCACATTAGTTATCATGTCTGTCATTCCAAGAACGCTCAGCAATGCAGGGTTAATGGATGCGGTTGGCTTAATGGTGAGATTTTTGGTAGCCAGCAGAGTTGCCTCATAACCTGAACGTCGTTGCGCTGTCATATGCTGTGTTTGCATGTTGTGCAAAATAGCTCCTACCTGATGGGAGGTATAAAGAATCAATGGATGTGACAAAACCATTCTCTCTGCCATCTGTACAATCAGAGCCGCAGCTGCTACCGCCCGCAGGCATGCTGGCATACCCGAAGCTATATTATCCAGTTTCCTAGACAGGTATGCTAATGGTCTGTACGTGGAACCGTACTGTTGCAACAGGACGCCAAGAGCCACCCCTTCCGCCTCGCGAACATGCAGGTGAAAGTCTCGGGAATAGTCGGGAAGGCCCAATGCAGGTGCTGTGGTGATGGCTTCTTTCAGTGCAGTGAAATGCAGTTCCGCCTCATCCGTCCACTGTAAAATAGTACTTGGAGGGGCTTTGTGGTCAATCAGGTGTCTCAAATGTCTGTCATGCAATGCACAATCGGGAATCCAAGATCTGCAATAATTCACTAACCCCAAGAAGCTTTGAAGTTGTTGTATAGTTCGAGGGGACTTCATTTCTCTGATCAGCTGGACCCTGTCTGTTGAGATTGCTTTCAAACCTGGCATTATAATGTGCCCCAGGTACGTCACCTTAGACTTGACCCACTGAAGCTTTTCTTTCGAAGCCTTGAATCCAGCTTGGGCGAGCACATTGCAGACGATGATGGAGGCCTTTTCACAGTCTTCCTGTGTTTCCCCGGAGACCAGGATGTCATCTGCATATTGAAGCACACAAACTGTAGAAGGCAAATCAGTCATTTTAGCCAATGTTCTTTGCACTGCTGCCGAGAAAACAGCGGGTGAGTCAATGAGACCCTGTGCAAGGCGCGTCCACGTCAGCTGTCTACCTTGAAATGTAAAAGCTAAGATAGGCTGAGTTTCTGGATGTACAGGTACAGAGAAGAATGCTGCGCAAAGATCAATAACTGTGAAATATTTGTGTGTGCACGGAATAGAATTGATAACAGTTGGAACATCAGGTACAATAGGAGCTAAAGGTGTTATTAATTGGTTCACTACCCTCAAGTCCTGAGTCAATCGCCATGTCTTTCCATCCGCCTTGACCACCGGATTCACAGGCGTGTTGTACGGTGAATGTATTGGTATGAGGACACCCTGCTGCACAAAATTATCAATCAGTGGTTTGATACCAAGTTCCTTGTCTTTGGACAAAGGATATTGCTTAATATAGACTGGTTTGTCAGTCTTTAATTTAGCTTTGTAAGGTTTCATGTCTATGAAACCTGTGTCATCTTTGTACTGTGACCACAAAGATGGATTAATCATGTGATGCACCATCCGAGGCGTGTCTGGTTGTGGCCCACTGTGCTGTGGTCCACTCTGTGGTTCACTGGTTTCTTCCCATGTTAATGTTGGCAAAGGGTTCACAGAGACCTGCAAATTAGACTGGAAGGAAAACACAACTTGTTTTTCCGTAAAGTTAATGTCCATGTTCAATTTATGCATGAGATCTCGTCCCAATAAATTCATTGGAGCTTCTGGAATAATTGTGAATTTGTGAAAAAATGGTTTGAATCCAGGGGCTTTTACCTCCAAAGGGGGCGTTACAGGGCATGCAATGCTAGTTCCAGATATACCTACAGAGTTAACTATTCGATTACTAAGTGGCCCTTCATAAAAAATCGATGAGATCGACGTCACATCAGCCCCAGAGTCCAAAAGGAACATCTGTGGTTGACCATGCACCATCAAAGTGATATAAGGTAAATCTTCACTATGATTTGAGAAAGCTAAAGTTACCATCGATAAATCTGGAACTAATTTTTGGCGTCATTGGTGATTCTTTGGCCACATGGTAGGATAATTTCCTGTGTCATTCCTGTGTTGTTGTGGCTTTGCCCACGGCTTCCCTATTTGTCGCCCTCTCCATGCCCTGCAATCGCTGCGGACGTGACCTTCTTTCCCACAGAAATAACACACTATGCGTCTTGGCTAGGCTGCGGGCTGTTTCACTTCCACCCTTTGGTCGCGAACTTTCGATTGAGGGTTTTGTGTTGTAAACATTGCTGTCTCGGTTTTGACTGCGAAACCACCAGATGAATCTAGTTCCCTAATTCTCTGGCCTAATGCGTCTATTTCCATATTGTGGAGGTTGGTAGTGGTGATTCGAATTAACTTTGCGTTTGAAGCCTGCATATTGTTCAAGAAAGTGTTAGTAAACAAAGCTTTCATGTCAGAGTTTGTTGGAAGTTTGGATTCCTCCACCCATGCCTTCTTGAACCGCATGTAGAAATCTGAAACGGACTCTTTTGGTTTCTGCTTGGTATTGGCAGCAAAAGACAGATCCTGTCTTTCGCCTATGCGTTGGTCTAAGAAGGTTCTTAGCTGTGCATAAAAGGTGTCGTGATTTTCAGGCTTCTCCCAGTAATAAACATGGGGCGAAGCAGCTGTGCCCGTCCCTGTCAATTTATCATTTTCATGTTTTAGCGCCGGGCATTTCTCCATTAAATTTGCCTCAGTGACATCCTCTGGTAATGTTCTCAACAGAATTGCTCTGTAATCTGCTCCGGTAAGATGAGCATATTTAGTATGCGTTTGTAGGATAGTCACAAACTTAGCGGGATTTTGAGGAGACGGTAAACTGTTACATATTGCTTCCATATCAGACATTTTTAGTGGTTTCATATTTATTGCGTTTGCAGCTCTTGTCCATACCATCGCATTCCGGCTGGATGGCTTAGTTCCACTTCCTCCATTCTCCGTTTTAAAATTAGTCTGCAACTCTTTAGTTTTCGTTACGCAGGGTGCAGAGGGGTCACGGCCCGTATAGTAGGGCGGTGGCTTTGCCGCTGCTAGTCTCTTTTGTTGAGATACGAACGCTGTTACATTTTTTTTTTTCAGGTCCTTCGTCCCAAGTCTTCTTCATTTCTTTCCAGACATTAAAACTTTTCGTCATATAATTATAATCCCATTCTGGATCACCCCACCCTTCTTTCACTAGACGCTTTGCCAATTGCATATTTTCCTCGGTAAACGAACCCTCTCTTGGATACGCGAGTTCAATTTGTGGTTTCATCTGTTCTGACCATCCAGCCAAATTACTAATATACGGTTCGGTGTAAATTCCTTGGTTGTTTCTATACATGAATTCAGCCGGCGTTTCATTGAGTAATGGTCTAGAGACTGAACCCCCCATCTTCCACTTGTAGTGTATTATTAGTTTTCAGTTGTTAGTACACGTGCGCAAAGATTTCTGTACTAAATTGCTCAACCCCAACTGTTATGCATGTATCGTATTGTGACGTGGGTGATGGTCCTAGGTTAGGCTCACACAAGACTTTTGTCCTGATCGCCTCTAAAATCACCTTCTTTTATTTGGGTGTTTTAATCTAATATTGGGCTCTCGCCTTATCTGTCCAGCTTTGCCAAACAGAGTCCAGGTCGCCCCTAAAAACACCTTCTTTTATGTCACAATATTTCAACATGCAATGACAATTGAAATGATTTATCAATATTGAAAAATTACAATTTTTTTTTTTTTTTTTTTTTTTTTTTTTTTATAAACGTAAATTAATATGCGCTGCCGTGATCCGAGAGCACAGTGTGATCAGTACTGTACCCTCCAACCACCATCCCAGTTAATAGCTAATTAAAGCTACCGTTGTTGCGTTCCGGCGAAACACAATGGCCGTAGTTGCCACAGTGTCACAACGATGGATATTTCTCCACTAACAATTGGTGATTCCCAATCACTCCTGCGCTAATAGTTAATTAAAACTACTGTTTGCCAGCCGTAGTGGCACAACAATGGAAGGTGCTTTCCACTAGCCTACAAGTGATTACAAAAAGAAAGAAAACTTCTCATGCGTCCACGAGATTGTTTTCAACAACAGGATCCTACGGGGTAGTGCTTTATTCAAAAAGACACTTACCCCCTTCCGTAGGTCCTCCGATCTTCGGCGCGCTTTTTCTCTTTTCCCGGTTCTCAGGGAGAATCCCCCCCGTTCGCGGACGAGCCCCCAAACTGTAAGATAAAATAATTCGGATGTTGAGTATTTCAAGAAGACTCTTAAAAGTTGAGCTTGAGCAATGCAGCAAGAAATGCAGAATCGATTCTGGGTGTCAATGATTGAACTGCATTCGTGCTGGTCTCATCTTTGATACCCAGAATCGATTCTGCATTTCTTGCTGCATTGCTCAAGCTCAACTTTTAAGAGTCTTCTTGAAATACTCAACATCCGAATTATTTTATCTTACAATAGTGTCGGCGCAGATTGTATTCTTTGAACACAGACACTGTTTCTTGACAGATGAGACAAACAGCCACTTCTTTGCACTGAACAAAAAAATAATCATTTGTCCACTTTTGGTTAAATACCCTGCATTCTGAATCAACCTTTCTCTTTCCCAACCGTTTCGCCATTTTGTTGTCTCTTTGAATTTTCTCGCTGGCTCGCGCGTCACCTGTTCAATCGCGATGGCACGTTATGTTGAACGTACCATTCTATTAGGTGAATTTTACAAATAATCAGGCTATGTTAATAACTAAGGGAAACTTTAGTTTGAAAGCCAACCTTTTATTATGAAATAAAACAAATATTTAAAATCGCATTTTAAAATGACAAAATGTGCCTCTGGCATTGTTCAGAGGGCCGGTCCAAATGTGGGGGCGGGCCGCAGTTTGGGGACCCCTGATTTAAGCCATTAATCGACTAATTGCACGTTTATATTAATTGAATTACTTGAATATACTGGGGGGCGGAATATATGACTCAAGCCCACCATAAAGCTTGCCGTAAAGCACTGGCAAAAGTAATGATTATGAATGTGTCGAAAAAAAATAGCAGGTTTATTATTATAAAATAACATTTTAGTTGTTTTTTATTAATAAACTAGTGTTTTCTTAGACAGTGTCGGCTGCAAAGATGAAGGTGACGATGCTTATTTGTCGTCTCCGCAGTAACACACCTTTCGTGTGGAGGACACGAGAGTATTTGTTTTCGATTCAGATTGATTTGTTTCAAGTAGACGTTTCAAGCTTTCTCTTATCTGAATGACAAAAAATGACGGAGTATTTTAAGTTGAAAAAATGCAAGTAATCGCTCCGGCGCAGCGCCTCCAGTAAACGCTGTACTTTAGCTGCCTTCCGCACGAACTCGGCATGAACACTCGGATATATATGTACATTTATCTAGGTTAACGTTAGCTTAAGCATCCATGTAAAGTTGTTACTAACTTACTTACTACTTCCATACGTGCAACATGTTGGAAGTGCCGGTACGCAAAGAAAACTTGCGGTACACTAAAAATAGAGAAGTACAGGTGTTACACCAGATTTTGTGACCATCGTATTCTGTGACCGTAGAGGGCGTTTGTTATCATTGTGCTGCGTGATATACGCAAATCGCGTAAATTCTGACAATAAAAGAAATTCAAAGACATTCGCGCGCTGGCGTATATATATATATATATATATATATATATATATATATATATATATATATATATATATATATATATATATATATATATATATATATATATATATATATATATATATATATATACAGTATATATCCACAATATATTATTCGATAAATATTATTCTGAATTGCAAAAAAAAAAGAAAAAACGTTCCTCCCGGTGCGCTCTCGATAATGTGAACGCGCGCCAGCGGTTCAGAGGTGTTCGTGCGCATGTTTAATGAACATGATGGAAACACACATTTCTCTGCATCTACTACTACTCTGCAAACAACCACATTGCGTTTAATATGGACAAGCAAATGAGCATTTATGATGAGTAACCTGCATTTCTAAACAAGTTTCGAACAGATTTCACCTTCTTTGGCTTATCGTCAGGATTTACGCGATTTGCATGATGATAATGACAATGATAACCACGAACTCTGCGGTCACAGAATACGATGGTCACAGAATCTGGTGTAACACCTGTTCGGGCCCACTTCGAGCACTGGAAGAAGTTAAAGTGGATCATAAAGTGTATGTTGATGCTATTCACATCCAGAGATGAGAACTGTGTGGGTGAGAGAAGAGAGGATGATACAACAGAGGAAAGATGAGAAGGAGAAAGGGAGCACAGGTCTGAAAGTAACTGGTGGTGCACAAGTAGTCAGTTGTAGATTGAGTAGTAAAGAAGAAATGATCGAAAATGTGCAGAGGTCTCATCTGTGATGCAGTTGCGCATGTAAGTTAGGTCAAGTTGGTTGCCTAATTTGTGAGTATGTGGTGATGAGCTGTTCGAATGAGAATGGGAGAAAGAGGAAGTCTGTAGCATAAGTGGATTGCCATCCTCTGGGAATGAGGACAGCAGCACATCCAGCTCTTCTACAAAGGCTCCCAGTTGACCTATAACATGTCATATAGCCCAAACATGCTCTCGCACGTTTATTTTTTTAACATTTTGGGAAGAGTAAAATTTACACTATATGGTTTCAACAACCAGATGCATTTAGACTTGTTCAGTTTCATTTGGAATGTGTTTCAGACCACCTCCTGAAGCGGTTTGAGCGATCAAGATCAAAGACCACAATAGAAGAAATGGACGCTTACATGGACGCTTAAGCTAACGTTAACCTAGATAAATGTACATATATATCCAAGTGATCATGCCGAGTTTGTGCGGAAGGCAGCTAAAGTACAGCGTTTACTGGAGGCGCCGCGCCGGAGCGATCACTTGCATTTTTTCAACTTAAAATACTCCGTCATTTTTTGTCGGATTTAAATCCATCTCAAAAGCATTTCGGAGGGAATTTACTCCTGGTCTTTTCGTGATCAGGAAAACACTTGAAGTGACCATGTGTAAACAGGCCCTTGAATTCTTAATAGCATCTTAAATGTATGCGTTAATCACATTACTGGGGAAAGATTATAACTAAAATCACTTTCATAAACTAAAGATAGTGTGAATCTAATGAAAAGTGAAAATAATTTATTTTATTTTATGAAAGAAAATATTTTAGTTATTATTAAATTATTTTAGTACCTTTACTTAGCTTTTTGTCATTGTGATGTTATGATAATAAAGCAAATTCTCCCACTTCCTTTCTACCCACCTCCCTTAATTACCATATGCACAAAAAACAAGCTATTCTCATCACTGTAAAACAAAACTGGTAATATTTTTAGCACTTTGCTGTACAAAAGATACAGTACGGGAATCTAAAAAGTACTAAAAATAAGAGGAATTACAAAACCTCCCCGACACTTCGTGCCCAAAAAGTATTTCCAGACCATTACAGTACTGATAATTTGGGAAATAATAATTCATATTTGTCATAAAAATGTAAAAAAACAAACAAAACTAACATTAGAGTATTTTTCTGTATTCAAAATGAATAATTTCTTTGGTGATATTAACATGTTATATCATGTTGTGTCTATTACTAGATGGCACAGAAAAATGACGATGTTTGTTACGTGTGTCACTCTGAGGGAGATCTCGTGTGTTGTGATGATTGTCCACGAGCTTTTCATTCACACTGTCACCTACCAGCTGTGGACGGAGACTCACCTTGGTGAGAGAGAAAAACAACAAATAAAAAGATTAAATCAGCAAGTATGTGTGTTGTACATTCATCCTTCTGTATGTGTGTGTGTGTGTGTGTGTGTGTGTGTGTTTGTAGGGAATGGATTTGTACCTTTTGTGTGTTCAGAACCAGTCAGCAATGGCGTGTCTCCAGTAGCATGACTGAACAAGAAGCTTTTGACACCCCAGTGTCGCAATACAGATTGGTAAACATACAAACTTGGCACCTTAATATAGAAGATAAGCACAAACATTTAAACTGCTCACTAGGTTTAGAAACAGAACAATAATTTATGAGTCTAATTTTTTGTGTGTTGTTTGTCTTTAGCATTGCCACTATCTCCTGTTATGTGTGTACAGGGAGGACACCCAGAGGGTGTTTGTAAAGGATCCACGCCAAACAGTAAGAGCTTGTCCTTATTTCAACTTGCACACTTTTACAACCACTTCAAAATTTATTTTCTTCTCATGCCTTAATTTAATTTCATTATTATATGATTATAAATAGAATGATAGGGAATTCAGGTTGGTGAAATTTAAATTTAAATGAAAATTAATTTTTCATTTAAAATGAAATAAAAGATTAACCAGATTTTTTTTTTTACTTTCAGGTGTCCAGATATTCTCAGTTCATTTCTCAGCCAATGTGGCTAGACAGAATAAAGCTCAAGTTGGAAAGTGACCAGTATCAGACGGTTAGAGAGTTCGTCTCTGACTTTCAGCTCATTTTCAGGAATTGCAGCACATTCAATAGGGTAATATTCTCTGAAACACACAGAACTTATTTATTTATATATATATATATATATATATATGGACATATATCTTAGACATTATTAATGATTATTGAGATGATTAACATGATGCATGAAGATAGAATGCTTGTTTTTTTTTGTTTTGACATTTGTTTTATACTTTGTTCTCTTTTGCTCTCTAAAGGACAATGAGTTTGGGCAAATGGGTGCCAAGCAGAAGGAAATGTTTGAGAAGGAGTTCCAGAAAATCTTCACTATCCAATAACAATTTCCCCCCCCAAAGATAGAATGGAGATCTGTGTAGCTTTGAATATGCATTAGATCTCATTATGTATATAAGATATATAATATTTCTTATACTGCAGCCCTTCATAGGACAAGCGGGATACAAAATGAATGAAAGAATGGATTGAAAATTTTGTATATCAAATCATGGGTTACAGATGGTAATTTGATTATGTCAGTACAGAAGATCTGCTACTATCAGCTTTTTCTCTTCCTCCTTACAGACCTTATTCACTGTCAGTGACCATGTACCTTTGGTGAAGTGCGCCAATTCTGTAATCGCATGAATAATGATCAGCAGGTTTACAATTAAGTCAAATGTTTTTTATATACATTTCAGCATTATTTGTGATTTTAATCATTTGCCGTTTCTTTTTATAAATAAACTAATGTCTATATTTAAAAAGTTGAAGAATATTTTTTATGTTTAGAAAGTCTTAACAAATTCTTACTTCATGAGTTAATGTAAAAAAACATGTTGTCATGACTTATTGATCATTCAATTTTTTGCAGTGCATGTTAAGATTCACTAAAACAGAGAATTAATAAAGCACCAAATAAACGCTGTCTACAGATTTACTGATGACAGGCGAGATCCGGTGAGTAAACTCATCAAAATGTGTGTTATGTATAGGTTTCGTATAGACCCTTTTACTGGGCTTGATACCTAAAATATTATAGTCTAATGAGGTAGAAAATAGGCTTTCCTATTCATTAAACATTACATTTACATTATATGAACTCAGTACAGAGTAGTAACTGATTACATCCAGTCTGGATTAGAAATTACAAAAATTTGGTACTTGTAATTTCATATTACTTTTTAGAATGCTCATAATCAGATTACAGTTACTTTTTATGGATTACATATTCACACAATGGCAGTAAATTATTCATAATTCTCCCTATTTATTCTTTTTACTCTCTGTATTTTCCTTTCTAGTCAGAGCAATAGCTTTGTGGGCAGCGCTCTGATATATCCTGCAGCTGTGTGCAATGCGACCGAGTTCGAGTCCCGGTTGGTAGTTCAGGTTTCTCAATACAACACTAAAAAAAAAAAAGTTTTAAGTTTTCCTTTCTAAAAAAATTAGCTTTGACTGTATTCTCAATATAAATGGCCATGTAAATAAATTTGTGATGCTTCTAAATTTGGACCTCGTTTACACCATATATGAGATGAATAATTATGCAACGTGTATCCAATTCAGATCCAGTGACCTTCATTAATTATGGATCTGGACAAAAATATTTAAAACCTGAAAACTTTAAATGTGTAATTCCGTAACAAACTGCTCCGAGACTTGAAGGTTGAGGATCCAAACGCAGTTTAATTGAGAAAGGGTAATCCTTCGTAAACCAGTGTTCAGGCAAAGGCCAAAACAAGCAGGCAGTCCAAACAAACAAACACAAAACAAGGCAGGGTACACAGGCAAAGGAAAATCCAGGACACAGGGTATAATAAACCAAGACACATGAAAACAATATACAAAGAACCAGCGAAATGCTCAGAATTGCAGGTTTACACATACAAGACTTCACAGGTAATGACAGAATAAACCAGGTTTATATAGGGTGAGTGGAACAGGCTAACAAGTCACAGGTGAATGAATTCAGGGATAATGAGTCTCGGCAGTGATTTATGGGAAATGTAGTCTGATGGTGTGGCAATAGTGTGAGGTGGAGTGCCCTTAACAGCCACCAGAGGTTAATCATGACAAAGTCATTGTTGTTATCATGTTTATTAAGGTTTGTTCATGTAATGCAAGGATTCCCAAACTTTTTTCATTTTTCAGACAAATCCCTTTGACCTAAAATATTTACTTGGAGTTTTTTTTTATATATATATATATATATATATATATATATATATATATATATATATAATATGTATAATATGGTGCGTACAATAATCCCATTCTAATGATAAATGAGCTACGTCAAAAGTAATGCCTAAAATGAGTGATCAGACTACACTACTAACTACAAGGAGGCGGGGTTGGATCTACATCCAACTCCTCCCACTTTATATATCCTTAAACCTATCCGTCTCCGCCCCTGGATCTCGTGTGTCCTGCAGTGAGGGGCAACTGTAGGTAAAGACTAGAGGGATAGAGCTACGGCCACTGGACATGCGCACATCAATATCGCGCCATTTAATGTTAGTTTAGTTAATTTAACAACTGTATTTGCAGTATTGTAAGTGTAGGTTTAGGGTAGGTGTAGATGTTAATAAAACACAATTTGATAAGTAGCACATTCATTTACTGTTATTTATCCTGAGGTTTTGCCTCACTTTCAGTCATACACGCCCCCCTCCCAGTGCTTCCTCTTGGCTTCTCCCACTCGCACCCTGGAGTCCTCTGGTGTGCTGCAGTCAGTCACGATAATTCACAATATCCCGCTGTAGCTGAGGAGTTTGAGGTAAGTTTAGGTAGGAGTTTGAGTTTGTTGCTGTATTAATGAGTAGTATTTGAACTGGTGTTGTGTTGAAAAGCGCATCCCGTTCTCCGAGTTCCATTTACTGGCTACAATGTTTGGTCTCTTCTAATGTTAGTATCGTTTGCAACACAATCAAATTGTAGAGACGCCATGAGAAAGCACAAATATTACCGAGTGAATGTTTCAGGTCATTTTTTTCATTATACTTTCCCCGAAACAAACAGTCCAAGATGCAAGTTTCTATGTCAGGGGTGTTTCACACAAAACGTATCTTGGCATTTTTCTGCGCTGCTTTTCCGTTGTTGTTTTTCCACGAAAGAACGCGAAATTCCAAGGTAACAGTGTGTTCGGACATTTCCGGTTTTAGTGCCCTGGCCCTGTGGTGGAGTCCTGGTTCAGCCCTGGATTTTGCACACTCAAGTTGTAAAGTGTTCGTTTAAATGTTGTAACACACATTTGTGAATTTGTCAAATAGATGGATAGCTGTGCACACATTAATTGTAAAGTTAATTGAAAGTGCTTGAAAACCGTGAAAATAAAGTCTCAAAATCCAAATGAAATTCACTGAGAAAAGACGTCAATGTTTTGCTTAAAAAGAGTGAGATCCCTGAAGAATATGTGGCTGTTCTTCTGCAGTCCTGTGAGTGTTTTAATTGTAATTATTTTATGCACTTGTATCTAATATTATTCCATGAGTATGTGTAGTTTCTGTAAATAAAGTTTTAAAAACTTTTTAGGCAAGGTTAATGTAAATTTGGCTTTTCCTTTAATTCTGCCTGGAGAAATGTGTATGGCAGTTAATGTTTTGATTAAAGGCATCTGTGCAAATGGCCCTTTCTTTGCAATTTAATAGAAAGTGTGCTTGTATTTACCTAAACTGTATAAAAGAGTGATGTATATTTTGTTTTCATATGCGTTATCCATTTTGGCTGACCCTCACACATGGGGGTCCAATTGATTATATTTAAGTTATATCAGAGTCACACTTTGACAACACACCGAGCCCTATTGCATATCCACGACTAAATGATGTCTGTGTTTTAGAGACCCACGGGACATGGATTTATTAAGAGATTCAGAGCTGAATTCGGGCAGCACTTCAGAATCTCACTGGCTGGGCGAGATGAGGAAAAGTGAAGGAAAACGAAGGGAAAAAAGAAAGATGAATCAAAAAAATGGTAACAAGAAGAAAAAATTTAGAAGTACAAACTCCAACCTTCCAGGTAAACATAAACCAATGATATATCGAATACCTATTTTCGATGATGAATTAAGTTGAGGTTGTTTTCACAGATTCAATCAAGTGAAATAAATATAACATTTGCCTCTCATAGATCTGAAGAAGATCAATGTTGCATCAGTTATAAAGCAGACTAAGCCAGAATGTGAAGTGAAGCAAAACTGACCAGAAACTGATTTAGTAAAGATGAGAGAAGAAAAGTAACAGGAGGCCATTTTCCTGCCATATATCCAGTGTAAACAGGCAGACCAAGAATAAAAATGATACTGGAAACTATTTAATGCTTTAATACTTCTCATTTAACACATCTACTATGAAAGAATGTCTTTGCATGGATCTGATGAGTAATTTTGATGCGTTTCTCTGATTTTATACTGCAACAAGATTCTTTTATTGTATTTCTTTTTAGACCTAAGAGAGGTTGTTCAAGAGGTCCGAGATAAAAAACAACTGGCTGTTCGTTGTGGGAAAATGGCAGGTTGTCTTCACAGAATAAAGTACGACAATGGTAAGTTTTGGGAAGATTTATTAGAAGATTAGTCTACTGTGATCCAATGTTTTAACAAACCGACATGTATTATTTCAAAAATGCGCACCCATTCACATGTTCTGTATCGTGTTTCTCTGTCTTAAGGAGAGAAGTGTATTTTATGTAGAGGCAAGTGGTATAATCCCAGTCAGTTTGAGGTGATTGGAGGAAAGGGGCAAAGCAAGAAGTGGAAGTGTAGCATCTATTACATGCCATCAAATGGCTTTCAACAAGTGCAACTACTGAACCTCATAAAGGTTTGTATGTATACAGTCTGAATTTGTTATATTTTATGAACATATTTGAATCTGATTTTACTGCTCCTGATCTGATTTAAATGAACGCTCCTGTTTTTCTTAGAGTGGGGTTCTTCCAGAGTTTGGACACCTGAGGGAGACATTGAAACAGGTATATTGTATACAGTAACAAAACAAAAGTAATAAGCCATTAAACCTACAATATTCATATTATATTGTAGTTCAAACTGTCAACATTATTGATTTATAATATGTGAATTTTTGACCTTGTTTGCTTTATAGATGACTTCTGACAATAATGACCCGTTAAGATGTGGCATGTTTTAAAATCACTACCGTTTTATTTTACCATAGGTGACGCAGACAGACAAAAGCAGTGCAAACTCTGGGCAAAATATGATGAAGAGGAATGAATTAATGAATGCTTTAAAAGGTTTTCCAGAGTCCTGGAAAAGATTGTTTGCCAAGTCTGTTTCAATATCTCTGTGTGGAATTAAAGAGAACTCACTGCCGAAGGAAACAGTTCAGCCTGGTGAGTTTGAATGAGTGTTGTACATTCTTTGTCTTTTACCACCCATTGCTACTTATACCAGTGACAGAAATAAGTTCAGAAGACCATTTTTAAGACCATCATAAGTGGGAAGACCATTTTTTCATAAACACTTTTTGTTATTCTGGTTGAAACTCTCTTCGCATCCTGATAGCAATTTAACGCCAGAAAAATCCTGAGGTCATTTAACGCCCTCTCCTATGATGCTTTGCTGAATCTGCTCTGGTTGTCATGTGTTTTGGAGGACGCGTGGCTTTGTAAAGTGATCTGAAGGGAGCATCAAGGTACAATTAACCGCTCCAAAATTGCCTACCCTACCTTAAATGCTGTATCAAAACTAGTTGGCAAAAAATTGAAAGGGTTTAATAACAGTATTTGGTTATGGTTATACTTTGATTGATTACAAAATAGATGTATAAAACATACAGTTAAATGTACCCAGCATGTATGTAGAATTTAACTGAGAGAGAGAAAGAGACAGTCTAATTTTATACAGGAAAATAGTGAAAGACCCTGTTTACACCTGGTGTTAAGGTGCATTTTGTTTATCGGATCACAAATGAACGACGCGAAATACAGGTGTAAATGGGTTCTAAAGCATTTTGAGTTTGTCCACTTCCAGAGGTAGTCAAAATCGCATTGGACTGGATTGTTTTCGGAGTGTAGATGCTCATATGGTCGAATGCTACAAAAGACCGGCCATTCTCTGCCTACTGACCTAATGCGTAAACATTATGGGAAGCACGCTAGCCACTAGCCAGATAGGATTTAAACTTTTTGGGCTGAAGACCCATGTTTGGTTGGAAGACAAAAACCGTACCAAGCACAATAATCTCTCTTACCATTCCTCGGACTGTATTCACAAAACATTTTATCTTATCAGATTTTTGCATCCATCCGTTACCCCGTTCCTCACTCTCGGTGGGGATAAAAGGGAGAACACAAATACGCTTATATATATATATATATATATATATATATATATATATATATATATATATAATTATATAATTGTTAATTGTTTTGTTTTTTTTTAAACTCTACACAAGTTAACACTTACAAGTGATCAAATAAACAACTGCCACAGGTAATCGGACATTTTATTTATTTATTAAAGATTTATATTTGCCATTTTATCATAGATTCAAATGTATAAATCAAAATATGTATTGCATTTATGAAGAAAGGGTTCAGCACCCAAGGCTCTTTCGCTGTTGCCTCATACAGTGTCTTTAGGTGGATTAGGATTGTTTGATTTGGGCTTAGTGACTTAGGAGTCCTCTTGACTACTCCTAACGTTTCACAGATTTAGGAGCTAGTTTTAATTCTAAAATGCTTTGTGAAATATGCTCGGAGCAAAAATCTAGGAGTCCTAAACTCAGGACTGAAACGGCCATTATTTTTAAGAGTTTCTCCTAAATCGGCAAGTTAGGAGCTGCTTTTAGCCTCAAGATGTTTTGTGAATATGGCCTGTGATTTCTATCACGCTCACTGCGTCCGGCCGGTCTTGCGATTATCAGAGCAGGAACGAAACCCGAAACGAAACCTTTAACGTTATGTAAATTGTGAGTTTCTGAAAAAGTGAACAGAAGAGATGGATTAAAACACCAGGTGTAAACGGGTATGTGTGTCCCTTCTCTACTTGTGATCCGATCGACCAAAACGCAACTTGATTCCAGGTGTAAACACTACAGGGCCAAAGAGAGATGCCATTGAGGACTTGAGTCTGTCTTATGGTCTTTAATCCAGTTTTCCAGGAAAGCAGAGCTCAGGTAGAGAGGAATGGCAAAGAGCCAAAGAAAACAAACCGAGCAACAGTTACAGTCTTCATTGATTCTTTCCTTTATTATGTGACTAAAAACCAAATGAGAGGCATTCAAACTAACCACTCAGCAGATTACAGCTTCCCCCATCGTACTAAAGGTGTGACAGTTATCAGATCCTGATGTACACACATCTTGGCCTATAGTCCTTGATCACTGTCATCACTTCTATTCATTTAGAGGCCAGTTCACACTGTGCCGACAGACGGCAAAAAGACACTTCATCGGGTCTTGTCTGATCAGTATGTTACCTTTGTCAGCGTTGGTTGACTCTCAGTTGGTTGTGTCTGAAAGTGACGTACTTCAATCTGATGATTATCTGTGTCTGACGGTGCAGTGGGAATTGAGAATTGTACTTGTAGTAAGAATAAAGGAGTTGGATGTCATCTTTTCAACCATGCAGTACGATGCCTCATATTCACAACACAAAAAGGATAGTGATCTCTGGATCACCATCGCAGCATTTATTGTTTATCACCTGTTCCTTCCCTCTGATCTCCACCATATTTCTTTTGCAATGTTTTACACACACAAAGAGTTTGTCGATGACTGACATTTGTCAATGTTTTATGTTGTTATTTTATGTGGTGATCTGCGTTAACTGACCCTGAAAATATGGCTTTTTTCTACCACAAACAGACCTTTCTTCAGATGAATCCAAATCTGTTGCCGAACGAGTAAAAAAGGTGAGATGTGCGTTTACTGATAAATTGAAAAACAATATTAGGTTACACTTTATTTTAAGGTGTCAGTATTACAGTGTAATTATACATTTAAGTACTGAGTAATAACAATTAACTACATGTACTTACTATAGGTCTACGGTTAGGAGGATTTAGGGTTAATTGCATGTAATTAAGCATAGTTTAGTTATTACTATAGTAAATACTTGTAACGTGTAAATATGACACTAAAATAAAGTGTTACCCAATATTATTGTATATGTATTACATTGTAATGTATTGTATATGAGTTTAGCATATAAATAATGATGTATCAACTAAAATATTATTAGGAGATATAAATGGAGATATTTATATACATGTATTTATTATTATTATTATTATTATTATTAATACATTTAATTCTTCTTATTCCTCTTATTATTATTATTATTATTAATAAAGGGATGTCATAACAGCAGTAGACTCTACTTAATAGCCTATTGTTGACTCAATATCTATATAAATTATAATAATCTGTAAAATAACAATAATGGAACCAACAATGTGGCACTAGGGTAATTCAGCTCAAATTTTGAGCTAGTCATTATACCCCCCCCAAAAAATCTTTAACTTCACCATTTACCTTCTTCCCTCAGTTACTGAAATGTACCCAGTTATTGTGCCCACATATATCAAAATATAATAAAAAAAATATATTTTAAATATTATTTCTTTTTCATAACAGAACAGGAGAGAATCTGTGATGTCAACTGAAACTGTCAGTAAAAATACCACAGAACCAGTAGGATCTACTGCCAGTGACAGAGGTAAGTGACATCCTAAGCTCTTATTGTCTATGTTGTATATTTGTATATTATTCTTTTATTCTTCTTAATATCTGTCTTGTCTTGTTGCTGTCACTCTGTTGCATTGTGGAGCTTCTGTCACTAAAACAAATTCCTAGTATGTGTAAACCATACCTGGCAATAAAGCTCTTTCTGATTCTTCTAAAGCTCATAATATGAAAAATATATTATGATGTAATGATTCTTAAAATGACCTTAGACTATGAAGGTCTGTGCCTTTGGTCACTTTCACATCAAAGAGCTAGGCAACTGGTAATTAAATGTTTGTATTGTTACATGAATTATGCCACAATGAAACGGCTTTAATTCACACTTTTTGTGCTTCTCCAAACCAAGATTCAACTGCAAATCCTGTTGATGCTTCAGAAGCTGGAGTCTCTCCTGTCGTGGAGGAGGCCGTCCAGACCACAGATGATCCAACGGAAGCAGCACAGATCAGCCTCAGCGCTTCCCCTGCTGAATGGCAGAACCCTGTTGCTTCTGAAGAGACTCAGGAAACAAGGCAGCTGCAGTTATATGAATTTCTCACAAAACAGTTTAATACCATGAACAACACCCTGCAATCAATTGATTTATCTTTAAAGAAGCTGGTGGAAAAGCAGTCACATGACACACTGCCTCAATACATCAGTGTAACCCCTGCTTTTATAGAAAATCCTCAGGTTCACTCCTTAGTCAAGCAAGAGTAAGTCATGGATGTTATAACGACTTGATTGTGATGGAAATTATGGTTTGAGATTAAACAAAAGCATGTATATTTTTTAACTAGGAAACTAACACACACTTTTCTTTTTAATGTGCAAGAGCCAAGAAAATAAACATCTCTTTTGATAATCATTTGCTGTTTTGTCATACATTTCAACATGAAAACACAGAAGACAAAAGGTTTATTATTTTTATTGTTATTATTATTGGTGCTTGCCAAAGGCAAAGCATCAATGTTATTCTTCTACATACTTATTATTGGTGCTTGCCTAAGGCAAGCATCAATCTTGTTCTTCTGCATACTTATTATTCTTCTTCTTCTTCTTATTCCGCCGGAAACTTCGGCGCGTAACTCGTCCCGCACCGTTTGTCCTAGACCCATGAATGAGGTGTCAAATCGACCGGCTCATTGAGGAGAGGTGTGCTATGACTTTTATAAGCGATCGAACCGACGACTTTCGTACGGCGGACGAAAAAGCGGCGAAAAAAATCCCATTGACTTTGCATTGAAAAATCGATGAGATGGATTTAAATGGATCAAAACATGATTCAGACACGCGAGTTTGGCATTTTTGATTTGGGCACACATGCAGTCTATTAGTTTAAGCCTGTTAACTGCCTAGCCAAGCCCTAGCAACCATTTAGAGCACCCTAGCAACAAAACTCCCATTGACTTCCATTGAAAAATAGATGAGATGGATTTAAATGAATCAGAACATCATAGAGACACGCGAGTTTCGCTCTTTTGATTTGGGCACACATGCAGTCTATTAGTTTAAGCCTGTTAACTGCCTAGCCATTCCCTAGCAACCATTTAGAGCACCCTAGCAACAAAACTCCCATTGACTTCCATTGAAAAATAGATGAGATGGATTTAAATGAATCAGAACATCATAGAGACACGCGAGTTTCGCTCTTTTGATTTGGGCACACATGCAGTCTATTAGTTTAAGCCTGTTAACTGCCTAGCCATTCCCTAGCAACCATTTAGTGCACCCTAGCAACCAAACCCAAAGAGGGATATTTTCAAACTTGAACATCATAGGGCTGGTTTATGTCATTCATACTGACAAGCAGCCTTTGGAGGATCATCACTGGCAGCTCCCAAGCCACTCCCTAGCAACCAAACAAGGTACCCTAGCAACTATTTAGCAAGACCTATATCTCTGCATCAGAACGTCGTAGAGCCTTGGTTGTTGGGTCTTTTGACTCATGCTAGGAAACTGGACTTGCAACATGCTACACATGCTAGCAGTGAATAGCTACATGCTAATACTCATTAGCTAAGTGTTAAAGTGGGCTGAAAACATGCTAAGATCCCTATATTAACTCCATAATAACTATCTGTGATAACTACCGACCAACTTATAACACCATAGCAACCACCCAGGTTACCCTAGCAACTGCCTAGCAACCACCCAGGTTACCATAGCAACCGCCTAGCAACCATCCGGAACACCCTAGCAACCACCTAGCAACACCGTGGTGACCACGCTAAGTAACTTAGCAACTGCCTAGCAACACCCTAGCAACCACCCTGGTTACCATAGCAACCGCCTAGCAACCACCCAGAAAACCTTAGCAACCGCCTAGCAACATCTTAGCAACTACCCCAAGTACCTTAGCAACTGCCTAGAACACCCTAGCAACCGCCTAGCAACCACCCAGTTTACCATAGCAACCACCCAGGTTACCATAGCAACTGCCTAGCAACCACCCCGGTTACCATAGCAACCACCCAGAACACCTTAGCAACCGCCTAGCAACATCTTAGCAACTACCCCAAGTACCTTAGCAACTGCCTAGCAACGCCCTAGCAACCACCCTGGTTACCATAGCAACCGCCTAGCAACCGCCTAGAACATCTTAGCAACCGCCTAGCAACACCTTAGCAACCACCCCAAGTACCTTAGCAACTGCCTAGCAACACCCTAGCAAACACCCAGGTTACCATAGCAACCGCCTAGCAACCACCCAGAACACCCTAGCAACCGCCTAGCAACACCTTAGCAACCACCCCAAGTACCTTAGCAACTGCCTAGCAACACCCTAGCAACCACCCAGGTTACCATAGCAACCGCCTAGCAACCACCCAGAACACCCTAGCAACCGCCTAGCAACACCGTAGCAACCACCCAGGTTATCATAGCAACCGCCTAGCAACCACCCAAAACACATTAATTAGAAAAACTGCCTAGAAACACCCTAGCAACCGTGCCGAATTTTGCCACTGCAAGCACCAATCACATTTTCTTCAGGAAATGTACATTCTAGTTATTCTTCTTATTCTGGACAAAACTTCGGCGCGTAACTCGTCCCGCACCGTTTGTCCTAGACCCATGAATGAGGTGTCAAATCGACCGGCTCATTGAGGAGAGGTGTGCTATGACTTTTATAAGCGATCGAACCGACGACGTTCGTACGGCGGACGAAAAAGCGGCGAAAAAAGTCCCATTGACTTTGCATTGGAAAAGAGATGAGATGGATTTAAATGAATCAAAACATCACTGAGACACGCGAGTTTGGCATTTTTGATTTGGGCACACATGCAGTCTATTAGTTTAAGCCTGTTAACTGCCTAGCCGAGCCCTAGCAACCATTTAGAGCACCATAGCAACAAAACTCCCATTGACTTCCATTGAAAAATAGATGAGATGGATTTAAATGAATCAGAACATCATAGAGACACGCGAGTTTCGCTCTTTTGATTTGGGCACACATGCAGTCTATTAGTTTAAGCCTGTTAACTGCCTAGCCATTCCCTAGCAACCATTTAGTGCACCCTAGCAACCAAACCCAAAGAGGGATATTTTCAAAACTGAACATCATAGGGCTGGTTTATGTCATTCATACTGACAAGCAGCCTTTGGAGGATCATCACTGGCAGCTGCCAAGCCACTCCCTAGCAACCAAACAAAGTACCCTAGCAACTATTTAGCAAGACCTATATCTCTGCATCAGAACATCGTACAGACATGGTTGTTGGGTCTTTTGTCTCATGCTAGCAAACTGGACTTCCAACATGCTACACATGCTAGCAGTGAATAGCTACATGCTAATACTCATTAGCTAAGTGTTAAAGTGGGCTGAGAACATGCTAAAAACCCTATGTTAATTCCATAATAACTATCTGTGATAACTACCGACCACCTAGTAACACCATAGCAACCACCCAGTTTACCCTAGCAACCGCCTAGCAACCACCCAGGTTACCATAGCAACCACCATAGCAACCACCCAAAACACATTAATTAGAAAAACTGCCTAGAAACACCCTAGCGACCGAGTGACGAATTTTGCCACTGCAAGCACCATTCACATTTCCTTCAGGAAATGTACATTCTAGTTATTATTGGTGCTTGCCAAAGGCAAAGCATCAATATTGTTCTTCTACAAACTTATTATTATTCTTCTTCTTCTTATTCTGGACGAAACTTCGGCGCGTAACTCGTCCCGCACCGTTTGTCCTAGACCCATGAATGAGGTGTCAAATCGACCGGCTCATTGAGGAGAGGTGTGCTATGACTTTTATAAGCGATCGAACCGACGATTTTCGTACGGCGGACGAAAAAGCGGCGAAAAAAGTCCCATTGACTTTGCATTGAAAAATCGATGAGATGGATTTAAAAGGATCAAAACATGATTGAGACACGCGAGTTTGGCATTTTTGATTTGGGCACACATGCAGTCAATTAGTTTAAGCCTGTTAACTGCCTAAACATACCATAGCAACCATTTAGAGCACCCTAGCAACAAAACTCCCATTGACTTCCATTGAAAAATTGATGAGATGGATTTAAATGAATCAGAACATCATAGAGACACGCGAGTTTGGCATTTTTGATTTGGGCACACATGCAGTCTATTACTTTAAGCCTGTTAACTGCCTAGCCATTCCCTAGCAACCATTTAGTGCACCTTAGCAACCAAACCCAAAGAGGGATATTTTCAAACCTGAACATCATAGGGCTGGTTTATGTCATTCATACTGACAAGCAGCCTTTGGAGGATCATCAATGGCAGCAGCCAAGCCACTCCCTAGCAACCAAACAAGGTACCCTAGCAACTGTTTAGCAAGAGCTATATCTCTGCATCAGAACATCGTAGAGCCTTGGTTGTTGGGTCTTTTGACTCATGCTAGGAAACTGGACTTGCAACATGCTACACATGCTAGCAGTGAATAGCTACATGCTAATACTCATTAGCTAAGTGTTAAAGTGGGCTGAGAACATGCTAAAAACCCTATATAAACTCCATAATAACTATCTGTGATAACTACCGACCAACTAGTAACACCATAGCAACCACCCAGGTTACCATAGCAACTGCCTAGCAACCACCATTGTTACCATAGCAACCGCCTAGCAACCACCCGGAACACCCTATCAACCACCTAGCAACACCGTGGTGACCACCCCAAGTACCTTAGCAACTGCCTAGCAACACCCTAGCAACCACCCTGGTTACCATAGCAACCGCCTAGCAACCACCCAGAACACCTTAGCAACCGCCTAGCAACATCTTAGCAACTACCCCAAGTACCTTAGCAACTGCCTAGCAACGCCCTAGCAACCACCCTGGTTACCATAGCAACCGCCTAGCAACCACCCAGAACACCTTAGCAACCGCCTAGCAACATCTTAGCAACTACCCCAAGTACCTTAGCAACTGCCTAGCAACGCCCTAGCAACCACCCTTTACCATAGCAACCGCCTAGCAACCGCCTAGCAACACCTTAGCAACCACCCCAAGTACCTTAGCAACTGCCTAGCAACACCCTAGCAACCACCCAGGTTGCCATAGCAACCGCCTAGCAACACCTTAGCAACCACCCTGGTTACCATAGCAACTGCCTAGCAACACCTTAGCAACCACCCCAAGTACCTTAGCAACCGCCTAGCAACACCCTAGCAACCACCTAGAACACCTTAGCAACCGCCTAGCAACACCTTAGCAACCACCCCAAGTACCTTAGCAACTGCCTAGCAACACCCTAGCAACCACCCAGGTTACCATAGCAACCGCCTAGCAACCACCCAGAACACCCTAGCAACCGCCTAGGAACACCCTAGCAACCACCCAGGTTACCATAGCAACCGCCTAGCAACCACCCAGGTTACCATAGCAACCGCCTAGCAACCACCCAGAACACCCTAGCAACCGCCTAGCAACACCCTAGCAACCACCCAGGTTACCATAGCAACCGCCTAGCAACCACCTAGAACACCCTAGCAACCGCCTAGCAACCACCCAGGTTATCATAGCAACCGCCTAGCAACCACCCAAAACACATTAATTAGAAAAACTGCCTAGAAACACCCTAGCAACCGTGCCGAATTTTGCCACTGCAAGCACCAATCACATTTTCTTCAGGAAATGTACATTCTAGTTCTTCTTCTTCTTATTCTGGACGAAACTTCGGCGCGTAACTCGTCCCGCACCGTTTGTCCTAGACCCATGAATGAGGTGTCAAATCGACCGGCTTATTGAGGAGAGGTGTGCTATGACTTTTATAAGCGATCGAACCGACAATTTTCGTACGGCGGACGAAAAAGCGGCGAAAAAAGTCCCATTGACTTTGCATTGAAAAAGAGATGAGATGGATTTAAATGAATCAAAACATCACTGAGACACGCAAGTTTGGCATTTTTGATTTGGGCACACATGCAGTCAATTAGTTTAAGCCTGTTAATTGCCTAGCCAAGCCCTAGCAACCATTTAGAGCACCCTAGCAACAAAACTCCCATTGACTTCCATTGAAAAATAGATGAGATGGATTTAAATGAATCAGAACATCATAGAGACACGCAAGTTTGGCATTTTTGATTTGGGCACACATGCAGTCTATTAGTTTAAGCCTGTTAACTGCCTAGCCATTCCCTAGCAACCATTTAGTGCACCCTAGCAACCAAACCCAAAGGGGAATATTTTCAAACCTGAACATCATAGGGCTGGTTTATGTCATTCATACTGACAAGCAGCCTTTGGAGGATCATCACTGGCAGCTGCCAAGCCACTCCCTAGCAACCAAACAAGGTACCCTAGCAACTATTTAGCAAGACCTATATCTCTGCATCAGAACATCGTAGAGCCTTGGTTGTTGGGTCTTTTGACTCATGCTAGGAAACTGGACTTGCAACATGCTACACATGCTAGCATTGAATAGCTACATGCTAATACTCATTAGCTAAGTGTTAAAGTGGGCTGAAAACATGCTAAGAACACTATATTAACTCCATAATAACTATCTGTGATAACTACCGAGCAACTAGTAACACCATAGCAACCACCCAGGTTACCCTAGCAACCGCCTAGCAACCACCCAGAACACCTTAGCAACCGCCTAGCAACATCTTAGCAACTTCCCCAAGTACCTTAGCAACTGCCTAGCAACGCCCTAGCAACCACCCTGGTTACCATAGCAACCGCCTAGCAACCACCTAGAACACCTTAGCAACCGCCTAGCAACACCTTAGCAACCACCCCAAGTACCTTAGCAACTGCCTAGCAACACCCTAGCAACCACCCAGATTACCATAGCAACCGCCTAGCAACCACCCAGAACACCCTAGCAACCGCCTAGCAACACCTTAGCAACCACCCAGGTTACCATAGCAACCGCCTAGCAACACCCTAGCAACCACCCAGGTTACCATAGCAACCGCCTAGCAACACCTTAGCAACCATCCCAAGTATCTTAGCAACTGCCTAGCAACACCCTAGCAACCACCCAGGTTACCATAGCAACCGCCTAGCAACCACCCAGAACACCCTAGCAACCGCCCAGGTTACCATAGCAACCGCCTAGCAACCACCTAGAACACCCTAGCAACCGCCTAGCAACCAGCCAAAACACATTATTTAGAAAAACTGCCTAGAAACACCCTAGCAACCGTGCCGAGTTTTGCCACTGCAAGCACCAATCACATTTTCTTCAGGAAATGTACATTCTAGTTATTATTATTATTGATTGAGGAAAATGCACTACGTCAAAGTCTCTGTTTATTTATCGTTTTGTCTATTCTTCACTCTGTTTGTGCTTGCCTTCAGACTTTCTTTCAAAACCTAAAGCTTTTCCAAGCCATTGTTCTCATTTTGTCATGACAAACATTGCTTTTCTAGTTAACTAGTCATTAGTATAATTTCTTTTTAATTTAATTTTAATTCTACTAAAATTTGAATTCATTCTGCATGCTGACTCAATTCAAACTCAGCTGATTTAGAATTTATAAGAGATTTTCAATTCAGTCCTGAATGATGCACAAGTGTTCGTTTTCACTTTGATTTCATTTTATTTTTACTGTTCCCCTTAGCAAGTAATCAGGTGGAATAATCCGTTGAGGACATATAAAGGCAGACCTACTGAAAGGTGTGGTTAGGTAATGCATGGAGCAAAAAAGAGATTAGAGGTGTACGTCATTGTGTGTGTTTGAGAGAGAGAGAGAGCGAGAGAGAAATAGAAAAACAAAGTCGTGGACACCGCAAGGTGAGTACATTAATGTAATTGGTAATAATTACAGTTTTAATGTTGTGAGTATTGTCTGGTCTGTTTTCTCTCTCTCTCTCTTTTTTTTTTAGCTTTGTCCCTCTAACTCTAAAACAAAAGTCCAGGAAGCAACTTTTAGTTTCGTTTCACTGTCAAGACTCGCTTTGAACGTTCATTAGATCGCAGTCTCATCATAATCTTTGAGGTCTAATATTTCTTGACTTGGGCAACTTTTCTGCAAACAAAACCGCATGGAGTATTCAGTCATATTATTAAAATAATATACCATTCTGTACATTGTAATTTCAAGTGTAATCTTACCGTTAAAGTAGTGTAAAATTACTACAGATAATTTAAAGTAATTTATTATGAAAATGCATATTTTATTTAACAAGACAATACAGGTATTTTTTGTATTGAAAAATTGTTAAAATAAGTGTATTTCCATTGAAATGACTCATAATTTCATAATTAAGTCCACATGATCATTAGTACAAAATGAATTTTATAAACAAAAACAATGATTTCCTCTATTAAAACATGTAAAATCAATGTTAAGTGTATTTCAGAGAACTACAGGATATGGAACAAGTGTCGTCCACAGACACGGAGTCTGAATCAGAATCCGAATGGGATCCAGAGAGCAGCACAGAATACGACAGTCTGAGTGAGAACAACACAGAAAAGAAAGGAAAACGAGGGGAAAAAAGGCCAAAGAGGAAACAAACTTGTAAACAAACAGGATCATCTTCCAACCTGATCCAAGCCAAAGGTACCCAAAGAAAGAGCCTAATTTGGCTTTCCAAAATACTTTACATTACAAAACAATTAGATGAACTGAGGAGAGATTCACTAAAAAGATTTGAGACAAACATTTAACACCACTTTGTCTCTAATATGGGTGATGTGACGCTCATTCATGTGTGACATCTGCCCTGTGTTTCAGACTTCAGCCAGAATTTAAGACAAACAATTGAAAACAAACTTGATCTTCCCGTTACATGTGGAGATAAACATGGTGTCCTTTATGTGGAGAAATATAATAATAGTAAGTGCAGACACTCTAAAGAATGCAGTAATGAGTTTCTTGTTGAAGGCAAACATTATTCTGTTCAGAACACGTCCAGAAGGAATTCCAGTATAGTGGTTGAACAAACAAGCTGAACTTCTGTCTTCAGTGCAGGCGTGCATCCTTAGTGAAGGGGACTGGTTCATGCCTAGTGAGTTTGAGAGATTTGGAGGAAAGGGAAGGAGCAAAAAGTGGAGGAAAAGCATCTTTTACAATTCCATTCATTCAGTTCCTGGCATTCCACTCCAGAAACTCATAGAGGTACTATTACTAACAGTTTCAACTAATGCACACTTAAATTCAGTTATACTTACCATTTAGTCATTGATAATATGCCCATGGTGGCTAATTTAATTAGTGAATGATTAGTAAATCCAAATGTTTAAGTGTCAATTTAATTGAAACATTAATAACACATCTTCTATCTTTGTCCTTTCTTCTGTCTTAGGATGGACTTCTTTCACCCTTTAAGATGTGTCAAGTTCAGAATGAACAGGTTTGGCTGTTTTTGTACCCAGCTAGTATAGAATATTTTTAGTAATATTTATATAGTAATATTTTTTTTATAATTCATTGGAGATATGATTGTAGAACAGACTGCATGATGATATGAATAAAACCACCATTTCAGAAAAATAGACTAGTTGGCAGCCCACCCACCACCCTTACAAAAAAACAAGAAGATAGTGAAATAATTGTAGCAGTGGTGTGACGTTAAGCCTAAAACAACACCTGCGACTGAGATCATTGGCTATGAACTGTATAAAAGTGGAAAATGTGACTGGGGTTGTCAGATGGGTAACACTTTACTTGAAGGGGTGTGCATAAGACTGACATGACACGTCATGAATATGAAGGCGGGTTTATGACAACTGACATGAAGTGTCATTCGCTCAATTACGTCATTTTTGATGACATTGTTTGAGATGTCTTTGTTATGAGAACTTGACATAAATAAATACATCATAACTTTTCACACATTTGTCATAAACATGACATAACAGATTAATTATAAAACTTTTGGGTTTTTTACTTTTATGGGTTAACATTATATTAAACTCTCATGTGGTTGATTTTGACACTGGCTGTCTTGAGACCGTTATAACTGTGCCTTGAATATATTTCTGACCAGTTTTTTTCAGTGGTACAAATTGAATTTGTCATTAAAATGTCATGAAGTTTTAATACTCTGTCAAATAAATTTATAACTGCATCATGAATATTTTTCATTTCATGATTTAAGTACCACTGTAGTTTAGGTCACGAAATATGTCTTGGTAATGTCAAGTTGTCATGACAAAGATACTGACAGGTTATGATGTTTTGGTTTATGTCTAGTTGTCATAACAAAGACATCTCAATGTCATCTTTGCATTAAAAATGACATAATTGAGCGAATGACACTTCATGTCAGTTGTCATAAACATGCATAAAACCTCCTTCATATTCATGACATGTGTCACGTCAGTTTTATGCACACCCCTTCAAGTAAAGTGTTACCGACTTTTTTCACAGCGCTAGCACAAAACTAACTCCAAAATGTGATGTGTATATGTTTTGGAATAACAGGAATTATATCCTGTATATACACTCACCTAAAGGATTATTAGGAACACCTGTTCAATTTCTCATTAATGCAATTATCTAATCAACCAATCACATGGCAGTTGCTTCAACGCATTTAGGGGTGTGGTCCTGGTCAAGGCAATCTCCTGAACGCCAAACTGAATGTCAGAATGGGAATGAAAGGTGATTTAAGCAATTTTGAGCATGGCATGGTTGTTGGTGCCAGACGGGCCGGTCTGAGTATTTCACAATCTGTTCAGTTACTGGGATTTTCACGCACAACCATTTCTAGGGTTTACAAAGAATTTTGTGAAAAGGGAAAAACATCCAGTATGCGGCAGTCCTGTGGGCGAAAATGCCTTGTTGATGCTAGAGGTCAGAGGAGAATGGGCCGACTGATTCAAGCTGATAGAAGAGCAACTTTGACTGAAATAACCACTCGTTACAACCGAGGTATGCAGCAAAGCATTTGTGAAGCCACAACACGCACAACCTTGAGGCGGATGGGCTACAACAGCAGAAGACCCCACGGGGTACCATTCATCTCCACTACAAATAGGAAAAAGAGGCTACAATTTGCACGAGCTCACCAAAATTGGACAGTTGAAGACTGGAAAAATGTTGCCTGGTCTGATGAGTCATGATTTCTGTTGAGACATTCAGATGGTAGAGTCAGAATTTGGCGTAAATAGAATGAGAACATTGTTACCACTGTGCAGGCTGGTGGTGGTGGTGTAATGGTGTGGGGGATGTTTTCTTGGCACACTTTAGGCCCATTAGTGCCAATTGGGCATCGTTTAAATGCCACGGCCTACCTGAGTATTGTTTCTGACCATGTCCATCCCTTTATGACCACCATGTACCCATCCTCTGATGGCTACTTCCAGCAGGATAATGCACCATGTCACAAAGCTCGAATCATTTCAAATTGGTTTCTTGAACATGACAATGAGTTCACTGTACTAAAATGGCCCCCACAGTCACCAGATCTCAACCCAATAGAGCATCTTTGGGATGTGGTGGAATGGGAGGTTCGTGCTCTGGATGTGCATCCCACAAATCTCCATCAACTGTAAGATGCTATCCTATCAATATGGGCCAACATTTCTAAAGAATGCTTTCAGCACCTTGTTGAATCAATGCCACGTAGAATTAAGGCAGTTCTGAAGGCGAAAGGGGGTCAAACACAGTATTAGTATGGTGTTCCTAATAATCCTTTAGGTGAGTGTATATTCACTTAATGTTTGTCTGTTGCACAGGATGACTCTCCTGAATCCTCACCGGTTGCTGACAGGCTCAGAAAAAGGAAGGTTAGATCCTAATATAAATGACTAATATATATAGAGAGAGAGTCATGTGAAAAAGAAAGTACATTTTGAATTCTATCGGACAAAAAAATCAGCTGGTCGTTAGCAGGTCTTAAAATTAGGCAAGTACAACCTCAGATGAATAATAACACATGACATTTTACACTGTCATTATTTAAAAATAAAGCCAAAATGGAGAAGCCACGTGTGACAAACTAAGTACACCTTATGATTCGATTGCTTGTAGAACCACCTGTCGCAGTAATCATTTTCTGTCTGAATTTATTGGTCTCTCACATCATTGTGAATGAGTTTTGGCCCACTCTTCTTTACAACATTGCTTCAACTCATTGAGGCTTGTGAGCATCTGTTTTTGTATTGTAAATTTGCTGGTGTTCTTGGGATCATTGCACTGTTGCATGACCCAAATTAGGCCAAGCTGTAGCTGTCGGACAGATGGCCTCACATTTGACTCTAGAATACTTTGCTAGTTTTGTTAGAGCTCTGTTGTCTCACCAAGAAAATCACCAAGACCGTTCAAAAATGTTTATGATTTTAAATTCATACAAAGACTTTGATTCCCGAACTGGTTCTTAGGCTTGGCTGTCTATCACTGTTACCGGAAAAGCTTTTACCTGGCGTGGGCCACTCCTCTTTTAGGAGATAAGAGAAGGTCTCCATTTCAAGGTTTTTAACGTCAACGATGTTGTGAAGCAGTAATTTTCCATTGTTTTTCCCTTGGTGTAATAACAGCTGTTGGAATTTTACTGGTCAGATGAAGTCAGAGCATTGAGTAGTGTAACATCTAGATGAAGTTTAAGCATTGAAACATACACAACTAAAATTATTCAATATTCTCTGCTCTTTTTATTACCATCACTTCATCTCCTGCTTCTGCTCTTCTCAATCAAACTCTCAGGCTGATATAGTGACTGTTAATAACATTGCAGGGATATGTAACGATAAAAGTGTTTATTTACTTTAATAACATTTCAAAAATATATGTCAGAAAAATATTTTTTAATATATATCCTGCTGTAATTAAACACGAGTAGTGATGTTGTACAATGAGGTCATGTCATTATCAGTGTCCCAATATGTAGTGAGTGAGGTCCTTACCAGTGCCCGAAATTGTGCACACGTTATACTGATTCATAACCTAAAGCGGATTGAGACGCACTCTTAGTTTGTCACACATGGCTTCTCCATTTTGGTCTAGTTTTTGGTAAATAAATAATGACACAGTGTAATATGTCATGTGTTGTTGTTCATCTGAGGTCGTATTTACCTCATTTTAAGACCTGCTAATGACCAGAAAATGTTTTCTATATTATGTCCTGATACATAAAAAGAGTGTAGTTTTTCGTGTGTGTGAAATCTATAATGTCTGTCTATCACACAGATTGACTCTCCTGAATCTTCACCGGTTACTGGCAGGCTCAGAAAAAGAAAGGTTAGATCCTGATATGATGACTTTACAGTGAGGGAATTTTAAAGCTCTACTCATGTTCCATATCCTCTGACATGCATCTTTTCTGTTTTCACAGTGCAGGAGACGGCTGTCCCACTCTGGTCAGTATAATAATGATCCAAAACAATATGTATGTATTTCAGTGTTTCCTGAGTGTTTTTGCATTTGTTGTAGAATCCGAGGAAGAAGATGAAGAAGGTGAAGATGACAACGATGATGTCAGTGAAGTTTTTGATCTTGATGATGATGATGATGATGATGATGATGATGCTGACGCTGACATGAGCATGTTTGAAGGTCCAACCTTACCTGTTACCTGTGGTTCTGACTCTGGCATCCTACACAAATGTCGCTTTGCCAAAGGTGTGTGAGTGGGAATATTTTTTTAAATTCATTACTACATGTATTAATATATTGTGTCAGATATGCTTTACATTTAGCGGCTCCAAAAAGTATCTGGACACTTAAGGAACACCTAAAAATGTCTGATTGTCATTGCATTAGATACAAATAGCAAACCAAGTGTTATTTATTCAAAAGAAAGATAGAGCACACACACTTTGAGAAAAAATATTCCACAAAAATAGCAATAGATATATACTTCAAATTATTCAGACAATAACGTATGTTTAGTTAAGAACATGTCCATATTTTGTGTGTGTGTGTGTATATATATATATATATATATATATATATATATAAAACCAAAATTACAGCTGATTAAAAGTCTCCAAGCTAAGTAAGTGAAGATAATTTCTGGCTGTATTTAATTGCCGGTGCCACTTGGTTTGATATTTTGTCTACTGCAATGATATTCAGATATTATAAATACTTTTTGGGATGATGTATAACAATTAGAGATTGTTAAACTATGGTTTATCCCAGGGCATTGTGGGAAATGCATAAGAACAGACAACTTCTGGCTGAGCCCTGAGGATTTCATCAGATTGAACAAACCAAATGGAACATGGAGGAAAGATATTGTGTCCCATGGGATACCTCTGGGAAAACTTATAATGGTAAAAAATTAGTCATTGTGTCAGAAAGTTCACATTTAAAAACTTTTTTGAAATAATTACACTAATGAAACACTGTGTTCTCACATTCTTTCCAGAAAAGAGTTTTGGTACCACATATGATCAACTGTGATTGTGAGATTTGTGAAGAAAAAGATCAACACCCAGTAAGACATCATCACTTGCAATCACCACGTCAGATCATCAACATGACCACCAAACATTTCAGAATTCTTTGAATGTTTTATTTCTTTACAAACTCTTGTCCCACCAGAATGATGACGAGTGTTTCGTGTGTAACTCTGAGGGAGATCTTGTGTGTTGTGATGACTGTCCACGAGCTTTTCATTCACACTGCCACCTACCAGCTACAGATGGAGGCTCACCTGGGTGAGAGAGAGAGAAAACCTTTACCTGGTTTAGACAAACTAAAAAAAATTACTTTCTTACATTGTGTGTTTTATTTGCACAGAAGCTGGTGGAGCTGCACGTTCTGTGTGATGAAGAAGATGGAAGATTCCAGTCAAAAGACCAAACGAGATGTTTTGAGCAGTCCAGTCTCTCAGTACACACTGGTAAATATATATATATATGGCATACTATACTGACTATGACATATTCATACAGTTGATCAGGGACTGAATATGGTTCTTTCTCATAACTAAAAAATAGAGATTATCGTACTGCTCATAAAATATTTACTTCTAAGCTTAAGAGATATAAACAGTTTAGATGGAAAGAATCTCAAACTGACCAGCTGAAGATGTTACTGTAGCTCTACAACAACCATCATGAAATGACATCACATTTACAATGAACTCTCTTACTGTTTTTTTTTTCCCCAAAAAAGCCTTTCCAATTAATATCTGTAAAGCTTATTTAGATTTTACAAATTGTCTTTAAAATGCAGTGTCCTGAAAAAGGGACATTTCATTTTTTGTTGAGTAGGACATTTTTAGCCAGATGTTATTTACATGTTTTTCCTGTGTGATCGTTTAGAGATCTGAACGAACTGGCAAAATGCAAATTGCCACTTATATAATACAAAAGGTTGCATTATCTAAAACATAAAACAGTGCTGTATTTGGTGAGAGAAATGAGAAAAAACAAGATTCCAAGTGTAATCCAGTGAAATAGTCAATTTTGTTGATCTGGTGAGCAAACCATCATAGTGTAGTTTCGGAAACAGAAAAAATAAAGCATAACCTCCTTACATATAACTTGCTTTGCTGAAAGGAGATAAAAGCAAATCTGCTTTTACACCTTCATTAGATGATGCACACACTGCTTTACAGTCAGTTTTTCTGTGTATTTGACTCTGTTTCAGCACTGCCAGTGTTTGCTGTTACAGCTGCTACATGAGAGCATGACTGACCCCTGCACTAAAGTAAATCTCATCTTCAGCAGCTTCATCTGCCTCTCTGTCATTATTTAAAGCTCTTATATGTGCTGTACATGTATGTGACGTCTGCAATGCTGGTGTTCAGGTTCCAGGATACAGTGAGAATATTTGTGGTCCCATGATGCTGGGCAGAGTGAAGCTGAACCTGGAGAATAACCATTATCAAACAGTGCAAGAGTTTGTCTCGGATATTAAACAGATTTTCAACAACCGTTCCACCTCCAGCGGAGTGAGTTTTATTTGAACTTTATGCAACTTTTTACAATGTTGCAAGGATGTTTGTTTACTAAATTCTGCCTTTTTCTCTCCCTCTCTTTTCTCTGTAGGATAATGACTCCAATAGAATGACCTCTAGACTGAAGGAAGCATTCAAGAAGGAGTTTGAAAGTGTCTTTAAACTCCTGTAACATCATGCTGTGGGTTTATGTATATCAACACTGAAATTAATATTCTATTTTTATATTTAAAGCAACAAAAGGACATTCGATGTCAGTGTAACTTAAATATGACGTGTCATTTTTTTTGTGCACTAGCACAAGTAGGTTTTCTTAACAGTAAAGTGGGTTTCCTAAAGTGGGAATTAGGAAGGCAGATCTACTGAAAGGTGTGGTTTAGGTGGAGCAAGCAAAAGGAAAGCAAACTAGACCGTGTTTTGTGGGTACGTACTTGATATGTCACTGCGTGCTTGAGAATTGAAGGAGAAATATTTTAATATAATTTATCTATCACTCTGTCATCTCTCTATTTTTGGCCTATAAACCTTCAGATTTTCTTTTCAAAACTTAAGACTTCTCCAAGCCAACATTTAAATTTTGTCTTGACAACCATTGCTTTTCTAGTTGAAATGAGCCACAAAAAGAAGTTTGTTTGATTTTGTTTCTTTATATTTGAGTCCAAGTTCAAACTGACCGCTTCATTGTTAACATACGGAGCTGTCTAAGTGAGTAATAGGTTTGTGAGTGAATGAACAAAACAGGATCAAGTTAACAGAAAATAAATTGATTAGCATATATTAGAATCCTTGATTTCAATTCTTTGATCATCACATTACAAATACAGAACCACCCCATCACAATAAAACATGTGTTGGGGTGGTAAATTTCATCCCAAAATGTCCGCAGATCTCCCATATGGTCAAGTTTCTCACCTAGCATACATTCAATCTGAAATATAATTTTCTTTGCATTAATAATGTAAAACAATTAATAAAAAACAGCTTTCCCTATCTAGTTTGCATGACAGGGTGGTTGGTTTAAGCTTGACAGAATCTGCCTAACACGAAAAGACAACAAATGAACAAAGTCAGTAATTGCCTGCTTTTGTTCTGGTGGTTATAAGGCTCAAATGATGTCATTTAAAGCAACAGTGTATTATTTAGACAAAACAAGTTAGTGTGACGGGGTAGTAAGTCGAACTGAGGGGTGTGCACAAATCATAAAATATTTATTTTATTGTGACTATATCTTATGTAAACAGGGACACACATATACTCCTGAATTTTAATTTTTTATACTAACTTATTTGGTGATATTTTAGATGCAGATGTCATGTTGGTCAACACGGACATGTGAAATTGGCTATGAACTAATGAATTAATCTTCACAAAATAAAGTTTTATCATATGTTTATCACATGTTAACAAGAACGCTTGAATTAATAACTTTTAAGCTTTGGAAACACACTTTGGGACATTTTTTGTGCCTTACCTGATCGAACATTGCAGACCCAAATGGGACCTGTTTCGTAGAATGACAGAAATATCTTTGTGTGAGAATGCAAAAGAGATTTGTAAAAAGTTCCTCCCATCCCAATTTTTTTCCACCACCATGTCCCTATAGGGGCTCCAAATAAGCTGTAACTTATGAAACATTGTTTAAAATCATAAAACTAAACTAATAAAGTAATAAAAGAAATTTTTAATATGTTCTATTTTATTTATATTAATAAGTTCCAGCAAAATAATAGTCTTTCCAGTCAGTCTAGTGTCTAACAGCGAAATAAGCATTCAAAAGTAAGCATTATTAAAGTTTTTCTCAATCAATTTGGCACATTTCTCAAAACTCGGATCACTGTTCTCAAAATAGTTAACTCAGTGAACTGAAATAATTGTCCTGACTGTCATTGATTCAACACTGTTGCTTTAAATCTGAGTGAAGAGAAGCGCCTAGGGGTGGGTCTTAAAAGAACGTTCGGGGTCACAATGTTGACTGGAGGACGCGTTGCTGGTGGTTAATAAAGAAGTGTTCATCTGCAGGAATTGTCTTTTTGCGGTCATTTTACTCTGACCTAAACAGATAGCCTACGTTTTCAATCATTTCACAGATAAGTAAATCACGTGAACCATTTTCTCAAAACACTGCGCACAAAATTTTCAGAAGTTTTCATAATAGTTCATACTGTATATTACAATAAAATCAACCGAATTGAACAACTAGTTGTTAATGACGATTTTTAACGTGCATCGGAGATGTGTCTCTCTTCTGTATGTGCGATGAATCATGGGGAAAGCACAAGACTTGACTCATTCGAGTTGCCAGATCTTGCAATAAAAATCAGCGAACAAGAATAAGCCCATAATAAACCGAAATAAATCCAAATTCTTATGCTGAAAATAAGACCAAAATATTGTGATTCACTTCAATATCTCCATAAAACCATTGGCTTTATAAGACGATCTTAAACAACAAGCCCAAAACGTTTTTAATGAGTGACCATGGCAACACAGAGAAAGTGTAAAACAGGCTGTACAAGCAAACTAAACACGACTCCTCCGTCGACTGTTTTAGGGGCCGTTCACATATCAGGTTTTATTTTTGCGCGCGCATATACGTTATTTCCAATGTAGGCGCGCGGCAAGGGCGCTCGTTTTTTCCAGGTGCACCTGTGCCGCTGCAAGATGAAAACATCTCAAATTTTGCGCACTGCAGGTCATGTGACAAGAACCATCCAATCAAGCCTTTCCCTTACCCTAATTGTAGCCTAATTACCTCAAACGCAGAGCCATTGTGCAGGAGAGATGGTTTCACAGGAGCTCTGTTTGGTGATGCTTGGGCCAATTTTTCTTAAAAGATTATCAAACTGTTCCTTGTGAACTCTGAAGTAGGCTTTGAAAAAACGCATTTTGAGCACGCTTGCTGCACGCCTACATTGGAAATAACGAATATACGAGTGCATATAACGGCCCCTTAGGCCCCAATCAGACAGAACGTGTTTTTCAGGTCTGAAAACCAGAGGCGTACCACACTGCCTTTTTTGTTGATTTTAGAAAAAAAAGAGCAGTGCGCTGCAGTTATTTATGTTGCTAGGCAACCACTGAATCAGCTGTCCTGTCAGTGTAGGTTTGCTGTTAAACTGTCATATTAGCAGAAACTTTAAAAAAAAATGTACAAGCAAAGGGCTTCATCTTTGCAGCATACAAAGAACTGTAAGCATTCGTCATCAAAACGGAAGGCCCATCTCTCCATTCATTCAATTGTACAATGGAAAAAAACACGAATGACGTCGGGCGCTCTTCTGCTCAGAGTTACTTTTTTTCAACTTCAGGCGCTCTGAGCGCTCCTGCAAAAAAGCAGTGCCCAGCAGCCGGTTAAAACGCGAGGGGCGAGGGGCGTATAAACAGCATGCAAAACGCTCGCAATCAATAGAAAACCATATTAAAAAGACACCTCTCACTGCAAAAAACATGTTCTCTCTGATCGGGGCCTTAGTGTGTATAGTTAAAACGCTCAAAATAGTGTGTATTTTGTCACTGTAATATTACTTTGGTCACAATACAAAACACAAGAGACACCAGAACATCGCTATGGTTTCCAAGTTGTCCATCAACTCATTTTCAAGAGTAAGTCATGTTCCGTACACACAAGTAATGATAATTTATGGGATTCACTCCCGCAGTTAAATGTGGTTGCCACTCCTGATAATTGCAGTGTGTATGTGGCCTATGGTCGTGGAACACTGGACCAGCTCTATACCCTCTCCAGGGTGCTGGAGGGTTTATGGGAGTTTGCCCAACCAGTCCACATGTGCTTTGTGGAACTGGAGAAGGCATTCAATCGCGTCCCTCGTGGCGCCCTGTGGAGGGTACTCTGGGAGTATGGAACCCGGGCCCTTTGCTAAGGGCTGTCTGGTCCCTGTACGACCGGAGCAGGAGCTTAGTTTGCATTGCCGGCAGTAAGTCAGACCTGTTCCCGGTGCATGTTGGACTCTGGCAGGGCTGCCCTTTATCACCGGTCCTGTTCATAATCTTTATGGACAGGATTTCTAGGCGCAGTCAGGGGCCGGAGGGAGTCTGGGTTGGAGCGGTAGAAGATGGATGGATGGATGGATGGATGGATGGATGTGCCCTATGATTACTGGGTTATGTCCTATGGCCTATCCAACTCTCCCTCTGTCTTCCAGGACTACATGAATCAGTGTTCTGGGAGTTTCTCGGTTTGTCGGTGGTTTGTCATCATTTACATTGATGATAGGTTCATATACTCCCAGAACCTGGCCCAACATCACCAACATGTGAAGCAGGTCCTTGGGAAGCTAAGACAATACAATCTGTACCTCAAGCTGGAGAAGCGCGAGTTCCATACCACCCCCGTACACTTCCCTGGTTATGTCATCGACCAACACGGCATCCAGATGGACCAGAGGAAGGTGGAAACTGTCAGGAACGGGCCCCAGAGAGTCAACGTCAAGGAACTACAATTCTTTCTGGGATTCTCAAACTTCTACAGAAGGTTCATCAATAATTACAGCCTTCTTATTTGTCCTCTCATCTCACTTCTCAAAGGCCGGCCCAAGTCTCTGTCCTGGAACCCATCTGCCCTAGAGGCTTACCATCATCTCAAAGAAGTCTTCCAAGCCATTCCGATCCTGGTCCATTCTGATCCAGATCTTCCTTTCAATGGTCCATAAATGGAACAAATTCTCACTCTTATATCATTGCTACTAGTGGCCCACCATGGCTCAGCATATCTCCTGATACATCAGGGGACGCTCAGTCTTTGCTGTTACAAACACTCCATGCAAACTCCCAGAGGGGAAGCTGGTTCCTCTGCCTATTCCAAATCGTCCATAGTCGTCCTGTGGATTGACTTTCCACCATCTGACAACAATACCTGTGTGTTTGTCATCATTGATCACTTCTCAAAGGCTTGTGAGCTCATCCCTCTGAAAGGTCTACCTACTGCATTTGAAGCTGCAGAAGCCCTCTTCCAAAATGTGTTTCACCACTCTAGCCTACCAGAGGATATTGTATCAAATCACGGTCCCCAATTCATCTCAGAAGATCCAGGAGATCGGGTGGTACCTTAGTTATTACTGCCACCAGAACCAGGACAGGTGAAGCCGGTTCCTCCCCTGGGCGAAGTATGCCCAGAACTCATGCATCCATGCTTCCAATGCATCCTTGGATACCAGCCTCAGTCATTCTCCTGGTCCGATGAGCCCTCGGAGGTTCCAGCAGTCAACTACTGGTTCCTGCCGAGCGAAAGGGTGTGGGATCACGTGCATCTCCAACAGACAGTGCAAAGACACAAGAGACAGCGTGACACCCAAAGAACATAGACCCCTCGCTACCAACCAGGTCAGAAGGTGTGGCTCTTGACACGGGACACCCGTCTCTACCAGCTCTGCCATGAGCTGAGTCCCTGTTACATAGGTCCATTCACCGTGCAGAGGCAGATCAACCAGGTCACCTACAGTCTCAATCTTCCACCACACTACCGCATTTCACTATTCATGTGCCACTCCTCAAATATCACTCTGAACCTTTGTTGTCTCCCCTCACAAAATCTGGAGGTGATGAGGTACCTCCTCCTCCCAAGCTCGAAGATGAGGAGGCCATCTACAGCAGGAGTTCCCAACCACATTCCTGGAGGTCCCCCAACACTGCATGTTTTCCATGTCTCCTTAATCAAACACCTGATTCGGATCATCAGCTCATTAGTTGAGATTCCAAGACCTGAAATGGGTGTGTCAGATAAAGGAGAGATACAAAATATGCAGTGGAGCCAGGAGCCGTCCGTGGAGCAGGGGGTTCTGTAAAGGAGTACCAGCCATCTCAGACCGCAATCAAACCATTGTCACCAGATCAGCACTCTCCACCCACTCATTCACTCTCCCCGGGATTCTGATTCACCGCACCTGTACCTGCACCTCCTCATCAGTACACACCATATATACCCTCACAACCTGAATTATTTTGTCTGGTCTTGTCTCCACATACATGTAGACACACCTATGTACCTACCTGCCATTGTGGATTCCCATCTTCCATCTTCTCTCATCTGTAAAGAAAGGTATTAGGTCATAACTTTGGCATATAATTATTAAAGAATGAAACAGTTAAACAACATGAAAATCACAACAGTGGTACTTGGGGACATGTAAAACAAGAATCAAGTGGAGTTTGTTGAAAACAATTAGATTTTTTTATTTTTATGAATTTTTAAAACGTCTGTATAGCAAGGTATTGTACTGGTCCTGACTTTGGCATATTATTATTAAATAATAAAACAGTAAAACAACATGAAAATCCACACAGAGGTACTTGGGGAGATATAGAACAAGACTCAGGTGGAGTTTTCAGAAAAATAATTTGATTTTATTTTTTTAGTGAATTTTTAAAATATTTCCTATACAATCTCATGTAGACGCCACCGCGCAATGTATTTTTAAGCGTGTATTGCTTGACCACGTTTCTCCACTGAGCAGATACTGGTGATTATTCTGCAGTTTATCGCGTTAAGGGGTTATCTTTAAAATAACTAAAAGAAAAATATAAAACTGCGTCTCAGATTTTATTTCAGACCGCCTCACGGGAGACAGTGTGCGCACATTAACCAACCAAACAGGGAATTTATTTATATAATTAATTTAGAAAACACAAAACACTACTCATCACAAGTGATATTTAGCGTTATGTAGCTCTTTTGATACAAAATGTTTTTCTTTTTTTATAACTGGTTCTATATTCTATCTTCTAAACCTGGTTATTAATAAAATAGTACGCAATAATGAACGATATACATATATTTAATAGGCTATATTAAAAGTATATCGTATAATATGAATTAATTTAATCAAAATCACAATTATGAGAAGTGAGCTTTTCTTTGAAAGTGAAAGTGCCCTTGAGGTCTCATCGCCCCCGCCTTCCCTACACACACACCACACACACACACACACACACACAACTTTCCTGTTGCCAGCTGCCGCATACTTTACAAGTTTAAGAGCCAGATTGTCCCATACAGGCGGGAGATTTGGAAACGGCTCTTTCCGTTTCTGTACTGCTCGTGTTGAATACAGAAATATACAAATCCTTCCAGGCAGATCGTCCATCGTCAGGTAGGCAAGAGCCAATTATGCAAAATGTTCCTTTTAATGCCAGCAAAAATCTGTACATAACATTTCTCTTAAAGAAGTGTGAGACATCGTATTACGTATGCTATTTGATAGAGAAGTGTCTGTTGTATTATATTATTCTTCATCTGTAGTAAAGTTGCTAAAAAGTACTTTGTGTCTCACTGTAGATCTGTGAATTAATGGCAGTCAGCGGCCAAAATGACCCGTTAGAGTCAAAAACGAATGAGGAGTTGCTACTTTTTCTCCACCGTAAGAAGACGGAGATTTCGTGCATAGAACAACCGCACGCATTTCTCACTCAGCTGCGCGACCACGACCTGTTGACGGAGGAACTTTTTGAGGCAGGAACACGTCCTACACACACTCTTTCTCTACTTTCACTACTTTCTGTCCACTTTTTATGTACTTCTCAGAAATATACTTAAAATTGCACTATACTTAAAATTGCAGTATACTTGAATTATACTGAAAGAAAAGTCTATTTGTATATCAATTATAATTTCATAGCGCATCAGGTGCTGCGAGGATAGTAAAAGATTTGACAGATTAGCTTAATCCTTTAAATGATTTAAAGACTTTTATACAATGAATTATAGCCATATAATTAAAATTATTAAGTCTATAATGTGTCCGAACACTGATAATCAGTAAATGAAAAGCAGCTTTATTTCAAAAACAACTTGTTTAACACAAAATACTTCTTCTCATTTTTTTTCAATACGTATAGTACATGGGACACAAGAGAAATATTAAGAAAATAAATTAAGACATAGCCTACTGTTATCAGCATGTTGAGGATTTATATTTATATTTCGATTTTGTGACGTGACATATTTCTTGACACTGACAACGTATGAAACAGTTTCATATTTAAAATATAGTAAATTTTTAAAGAAGTTTAAACAATAAATACTGTATAGTGTCTCTTTAATGTGTCGTGACAGATCGCTGTCGCTCCTTCAAGCGGCTCGTGAACCAACATCTCTTCAAACTAGTTCATTTGTCGCATCAAATAAACATGAATGAACATCAGAAGGAATGTTGTTTCAAGCGCTGAAAGACATGAGTACACACAATTTATCAAGTTCAAGTTCACTAACGTTAATCTACTAACTCCCCTGACTGCTTTGTCTGACAAAATGGCGGATTCGGGGTTATGATTGGTCAGATCGTCACATGCAGGCAGTTTTCTAACTGTTAAATGTTACACTAAGGGGCTATTCACTTATCGTGGAAAGCGCGGCTGCTTCGCTTCCTCTATTTATTTTTTGTTTTTATTTATTTATTTAGGGTTGTTTTTTATATACTCAGGCAGACTTTTATTTTGGAACTCAGCATACCATACAGTAACAGGCTATCTGACGGTCTTACAGTAATATCCAGTTTATGCATGAAGCACGAAATAGTGGAGACCACTCAGAACACGAAAAGTAGAAAACAGAAATGTTTAGAGAACATTGTGCTTAGTACGTATTTTGTCTTCAAACAAAACTTATGGCTTCAGCCAGCAAAGTTTAAATCCCATCTGGCTAGCACGCTTCCCATACAGCTGAAAGTATACTTCGTTGCACAGTCGAACACACAGTCTTGTAAAGTATACTTCATTTGTGTCGTACGCGTACACAGGCATTCAACGCATGCAGTTTTGAGCAATCTCTCACCACGAGTTACAACCCATGTAAATATCTTTGCATTCTTTCATGCTAGAGTTGTACAAATGAGGGTACTTTCTAACCTCTTAGCACAATCTCTCGTCTCTGTATGCCTCCATTGTCACTGTAGCTTGCATGTGTTCTGGACTGTTTTGTTTATGCAGTTTTTCTTCGACTATCTTGTGAATCGAGGTACAAAACATTTTACACCCCATTTACACCTGTATTTAGCGTCGTCCACTTGTGATCCGATCGACCAAAATGCTTCTTAATACAAGGTGTAAACAGGGCCTCTGTTTTTGTCTGTAGAAGGTGAAAGAGATGCGCTACAGTGAGGAGAAGCAGGAGCGTGTCTATGAGGTTCTGGACCAGCTGGAGAAAGAGAAATCTCAGTGCATGCAACAGTTCTGGCGCTGTTTGTTTGAAGATCATATCCTGCAGCGGTACCCGACATTTCAAAGGCTCAGAAACAGCCTGCTGGACGGTCAGGGGTTTTCACTATTATCAGCTCAGAGCTTAGACCTAAGGATAAGAGGGATAGGTAACTTCGGTCCTGGAGGGCCACTGTCCTACAGAGCTAAGCTCCAACCCTGATAAAAACATCTCCGTTTACCTATCATAACCTCGGTTCCCTGAGAAGAGGGAAGGAAACACTGCGTCACCGAAAGGTGGCACTACGTGGATATCCCTTCCTTCCTCGAAACGACTGAAGCCTTATGAAATCTTGCGGGCAAGAAATAAGGACGTTCCCTTTCAAGTCTGTCTCTTGACACTGCATCACTGAAAGGTAGAGCTATGGGGATCTATACAGCTTGATAGCGAAGGTCCAGATCGACTGCAAGCCAAGCCGTTGACCAACTAAAAGAACTTCATGCAACGGAGACCTTATAAGCTTAGCAGCATAGTGGTATAGCTGTTAAAAGAGTAAGCATGGACTACTACAAACATATTGCAGAGTAAAGGACAGTGGTCTCACCTGCATCCTGGATTAACCATACACTCACTGCCAGCATTCATGTAAGTGTATAAGCCAGCATCATGCTTGTCTCCAGACTGCATCAACAGCAGCCATTCAGCACAGCATGAGCGCCGCAGCATCACAGTGTGCTGGTGACCAAATAATGCATGCGTTAGTAAGTAGACACTACGCATAACATTGCACCTGACTGTCTTGCAGTTAATGGTGGAGGTCGTGCCAACGCCTAGTAATGATGTCCACTGCAGCAGTGACACCGGTGCTGTCATGTACATAATACAAGTGTGGTAAACACCTGGCAGATGAAACACGAAGGCAGCAGAAGTACAGTCGTTACACAACTTAGTTGAGCACTGCCAACTCAGTGGCTGCAACAGCTTAAGACGAATGCTGTCCACTGATTCAGTTAGCCTGATTTCTGCAAGAACGATCAAAATTTTTTTCTGTCCGAACAGGCCTTTGTTGTGCCATGACTCTCAGAACACGCCTTGGGCTCTGTAGTGTTGTTATACGTCATATTCACATAGCAGCAGTGGTGATGAGAGAACGCGCTTTAAATCAATCTACATATAAAACATTGGTCACAAATTATTGGTCACTTTCTGAATAATAAATGTATAGCACATCTACTTATAATTATATATAAATAAATAAAAATAAATAAAAATGTTTTTACCGATGCAACTATGTTAGAAAAGATGCATCGCGATACAAATGCAAACTTCTGTCCGATGCACACCTTTTAATTTGATGCATTGATCGTGTTAACTTTGGGCTACTAATCGTGTGAATGATGCACGTATGGATGATGAAGGGCCATGCAGGAACTGTGCCGACATGAGAATCCTAGCTGCAGTCTCCGCGCTCGGCTCGCAGCTTCACCACTGTGGGGAGAGCATGACGAGCCGAGGTTATGAGGATAAGCGTTTTTCTTTCCTTGCTGCCACTCTGCGTTGTGGGCAGAGGGGGATTGCCAGCATCCCTGTGACACTGGGAGGCCATAACAGGCACCGACTGCAGCTCTACACTGTTCTGAGGCAGGGAAAGTAACGCAGAATTGTCCTGAAAGGGTTGAGAGACAGGAATGCGGACGCTAGTCGACATGAGTACATCACCGGGGCCATAAGGTACACCACTGTTATTGAGGGCAGATGGACTTGCACAGTGCTGCTCCTGAAAGGGCATCATCCAGGCAGAAGCACCGCGGTCCAACAATCCTTGGCACCGTCCCCTGAATGAGCACACATCAGCGGCGAGCTGTAGATGGATTCTTGTAGCTGAAGGAAAGGATTCTGAGGCAGTGGCATTCTGCGCAGCCATATAGTGTGGGGGAACCCGCCTTTACGGAATTAGCTGACATAATGCTTTAGTAGTTTCGAGGAAGGAGAAGATAACCCCATAGCACCACCTTTTGGTGGCGCAGTGTCGAGAGGCCGACTCAAAAATGAACCGAAGTTGCCTATCCCTGATCTGGAGGCTCATGCTGCATTATTACACTATTATTGATCAAGAATGTGCTCATGTTTACAGCAGTGTTATTTTAGTATCATTAAGATACTTTTTTTTTATTAATATTTTGATATTTATTTTCATATTTACCGTTTCATATTTAAGTTTTTAGTAGTTTTGTTGAATGTTTTTTCATTTTTAATAGTTGTTTTTTATGTCGATACAGTTTTTATTCATTTCTTAGTTTTAGTTCTTTTAGTACATCAAGTTAAACTAAATTAAAATGACAAATGTTTCCTCTGCAAAAAAGCAAAGTAGCCTTTTTTATGGTTTTAGTATCTTTTTATTCTCAGGCACCTTTGAATTCCATGAGAATTTTGCGGATGTTGAGACACGGACTGAGAAGAGTAAAGGAAAGGGGGAGAAGGGAAAGGAGAGGAAAAACATTGGAAAGAGGAATAAAGATGATAGAATTGGTGAGGATAGTGATAATCCGGGTCCTTCCTGTGCTTCCACATCCAATCAGGAGAAACCAGCCGTGAAACCCTCATTCTGTGAGTCCCTGAACTACAGCAGCTCCAAGTTCTCACTCTGTTTGCTGGTGCTTGGTGTCTCATTCCTGTATGATCTGTGTCTTCTTCTCTCCCTTTCTCAGCATCTCCTGGGGAGGGGAAGGAAAATTGCAAAAACTGGAAAGTGAAAACTGGAAACACAACACTTAAGAAACTCATTGAGGTAAATAATATAGACACAAAATGTGTTTTATTGTCTAAAACCATTAACACTGTCAATAGTGCATTCGTTTACATTCATATTTATTCATTTTTCTTACGTTTCATCATAATACGATAAACGTATTTGTATAGGAAATGCACCCCGGTAGTGAAAACAGACCAATATATTTAAGCCAATATATAATAACAAAATGATCATGGGACCCCATATTATTTCTCTTTTGAGATACAAATAAATTGTTTATTAGCATATCTTTATTCTTTTATTTTACATTATATTAAATTTTTTCATATTAAGTATTTATAAAATTTAATATACAAGCATTTTCGGTTTCAACTTAAGCCCTATTCGCATGGGATTAGTGTTATCTGTGGACCTTTAATCATTTGTAATAATTGTGGAGGTTGTCTGTGATCTTACTCCTGTGCGAATCGGCCATGTCTGTAATTTCATCCCCATGAAATTCAGGTTCTATCTGACATTTTTTTTCAGTTATTTTTTCAGTTTTTGAGTTATTCACATATTCTTATTCTGTGACAATTTATTTACTTTATGTGATTTTTTTTTTTAGAAAACAAAAGGTTCTATCAACATTCGAATGGAATGCAAAAACTTTGAAGCTCAATATCTCAAATCTGCTCAGAATGCAGATAGAACCTTATAATTCCAAGGGGATGATTTGTAAAGTAAAAATTACCTCGCAAATGACCTACCATATTTCGTTTAACACTGACGTCCTGTGATAATATTAGTCCTGTGCGAATCAGTATCTCTGTGATTTGGGGAGGTTGTATAGGCCTATCATTTTTTTCAAGGTTGTTGTTTCCTGTGTGCCTTTTTATCCATCTTTGGCGAAGAAGGGAGAAACCATTGTTGGAGTGTTTTGATACAATTTTTGGTGCTGGGTCATATCGCTATGGTGGGCAATATGCATTTAAGTATGTAAATATAGGAGGACTGCATCAGTCATTTGTATTTGCCACACTTCCTGCTACCAGCTGGTGGCGCTATGACTATAACTATATTTTGGCATGTAGATGTCTTCAGGCCAGGAAGTTTGAGGCAGATTGGACACTGTATGCTCGAGTTTCAGCAACTTCTTGTTTCATGACAATAATAACATTCTTTAGCACTAAGCTAAGTGTGGCTAACATGTTTTAGAATGTTTCTAGCATGTTTAGTGCTCAATTACATATTTTAGTATGTTGCTAGTAGTGCATCACAGTGTTAAACGTGTCACTTTCTGTAGCCAGTGGGTGGCGCTATGGCTATAACTGAATATTGTCATGTAGATGTGTTCAGGGCAGGACTCTTCTCAAACGTGAAGTTTGGGGCCAATTGGACATTGTATGCCTGAGTTACAACAACTTCCTATTTCATGGCGAAACATTGAAATTTGTCAGGCTGCGACAGACACGCCCTTCAGGGAAAACTCAAGATCTTTGCAATTTAACAAGGCCTTTAGATTAGACTGACCAAATATGATATTTCTCTGATAAAATCTCTAGAGGAGTTTGTTAACTTCTGGAAATGGCAAAAACTACAAAAAATTTGCAGAGACAATTTGAAATATCTCACTTCCTGTTGGGTTTCAGATTTTGCTACTTTTTGTAGGTATTGGGCTGTTACACGTCTGTACTGAATTTCATACTTGTACGTGAAATGTAGCACAAAGGGCGCTGAATTGAAATTTTGTCGGTGACACTATCGAGCCATTTTGCCGTACCTAATTCTGAAACCCACTTCAGATGTAATTTTTTTTACCACTTCTGACATGTGTACAAAGTTTCATGAGTTTTCGAGCATGTTTAGGGCCTCAAAAATGTGATTCATTCCAGAGAAGAAGAAGAATAGACAGAGCAATTACGATAGGGTCCTCACACCATCGGTGATCGGGCCCTAATGATTAGATGGAGATGGATGACAGGTATTGCAGCATGCAGTAAGGAACATTCTTTATGATAAATCATACAGCTAGACCTATAACAACAAGACATTTCCAAGCAATAGCTTATCCAAAATTGTACACAATCAAGCGAGGGGGTTCACATTATAATTCGAGGTTAATGTTTTACAAATGAATCAAGCGTAAAGCTTGAGGTATTAGATTTTAACCTGGTGAAATGTAAATCACATCATACCCGGGAGATAAGTCAGTAAATTTGAGTAAAATCACAGGCTTCACTTATCCCATGCAAATGTACCACACGTAATTTAGATGTTGGGGGGAGGGGTAATTTCTAAATAACACGAGGTCCCCTGGATAGTACACTATTTCACAGTTTCATGCACTTTTGGTATTTACTAGTGTTTACTAGTTTCTCTTGTCGTATGCTGTGTTCAGACTTAAGTTTTGTTTGATGTTTGCTACATTCAGGAAGTGGACTTTCTTGGAGCAGATCAAAAAAAGGGAGTTCATATATCTAACTGCTTGTATTGACGAAAATGTAGTCATGTGCAGTAATATTGAAAACCGACGATTCAACACATTATGGAACTGAATCATAATCACATTGAATCGTGAGACCTGTGACGATTCAAACCCATAACAAACACCCACCATAGTTTTGAAGGATTTCTTTCTTAAGGTGTAGTTACAAATTATCATTGTGCAGTTGATGTTAATGTGACCACACCTTTAGTGTGAGGGGAATATGCACTATTTCCTGATTGAAATATTAGGTTGTAAAATTGTAAAACTTATAGCCTAAACTAGGCATGTGCTTCCAATACAAAGCAATAGATGTACAGTCTCTAAGTTTAAAACATGTGAGGTAAATTATGTAGCTACATTAAATACAGCAGACCCCTCAGATAAATTTGTGATCTGACATCACTTTCCTTCTCATTCTTTCAGGAGACGGATCATCAGTCTCCACTGATGAAGAGGAGAAAGAGGACATGTGCCCCAAAAGAAGAGATGACAGATCTGTCAGTTTTCGGGGCTCCCTCTCTACCAGTCATCTGTGTTTCTCTTACTGGGACTCTATACAAAGACAGGTTTGCATCAGGTATGTTACTGCACTGATGTGTGTAATGCAGCAGTCTGTGCAGAACTCAGTATGCAGTTTGTTTTGTCTGTATCAAAGGTTTGAGTGGGAAATGTTTGTTTACTTCATGTTGCAGGGAGTCGTGGGAAGAGTATTCGTACCGAGGAAAGCTGGTTCACTCCAGAGGAATTTGTGAAGCAGGAATCAAGTCTCACTGACGGACACTGGAAAAAAGATATACTGTGCCATGGAAAAACTCTCAACTTTTTAGTCCAGGTATCAAACTGGATAGAACATAGAGTGGAATAAAAGAGAAAAATCATCATTATTTATATGTATTTATTTATTTATTTCTGTCTTTTCTAGGAAGAGATCCTGCACATTCATTTTCTGTGTGATTGTAGGCAATGCAGTGATAAACCAGAAGACCTGGTAAGAAACATCTCCAACACTGACATGTTTTTACACAATCAGTCATGATAAAAATAATGAATGACATTAATTATTTTTATGACACATTACAAAAACTATTTCCAGAAGCATTACAATGCTGAGAATTTGAGAAGAAATTATTAATGGTCATGACAATGTAAAATAAACAAACAGAAAAACTAACATTAGCTTAGTTTTCTTTATCCAAAATGAAATTTCTTTTTTATTTCCACTTTTGTCATAAAAAATGACACATCAGCAAAATGCCTTTGAGCTTATTTCTTTGGTGATGTTAACATGTTATATCATGTTATATCTATTTCTAGGTGGCACAGAAAAATGACGATGTTTGTTACGTGTGTAACTCTGTGGGAGATCTCGTGTGTTGTGATGAATGTCCACGAGCTTTTCATTCACACTGTCACCTACCAGCTGTGGACGGAGACTCACCTGGGTGAGAGAGAGAAAAACAACAAATAAAAAGATTACAGCAAGTATGTGTGTTGTACATTCATCCTTCTGTATATGTGTGTGTGTGTGTGTGTGTGTGTGTGTGTGTGTGTGTGTGTGTGTGTGTTTGCTTGTAGGGAATGGATTTGTACCTTTTGTGTGTTCAGAACCAGTCAGCAATGGCGTGTCTCCAGTAGCATGACTGAACAAGAAGCTTTTGACGCCCCAGTGTCGCAATACAGATTGGTAAACATACAAACTTGGCACCTTAATATAGAAGATAAGCACAAACATTTAAACTGCTCACTAGTTTTAGAAACAGAACAATAATTTATGAGTCTAATTTTGAATGTGCTTTTGTGTTTGTGTTGTTTGTCTTTAGCATTGCTACTATCTATTGTTACATGTGTACAAGGAGGACACCCAGAGGGTGTTTGTAAAGGATCCACGCAAAACCGTAAGAGTTTCTCCTTATTTCAACCTGAACTTTTTACACCCACTTCAAAATTTATTTTCTTCTCATGCCTTAATTTAATTTAATTTAATAATACTTAGATTATAAAATAATAATAGGGAATTCAGGTTGGTGAAATTTACATTTTAAATGAATGAATAAATAAAAGATTAACCAGAATTTATTTACTTCCAGGTGTCCAGATATTCTCAGTTCATTGCTCAGCCAATGTGGCTAGACAGAATAAAGCTCAAGTTGGAAAGTGACCAGTATCAGACGGTTAAAGAGTTTGTCTCTGACTTTCGGCTCATTTTCAGCAATTGCAGATTATTCAATAGGGTAATATTCTCTGAAACACATGAAACTTATTTATTAAAGTGGCAAAAAAAAAAAACTGATCAGTGTCATATATGTAATATATTTTATATTTTGTTCTCTTTTGCTCTTTAAAGGACAATAAGTTTGGGCAGATGGGTGCCAGGCTGAAGGAAATGTTTGAGAAGGAGTTCCAGAAAATCTTCACAATCCAATAGTAGCTCCCAGATCTCTTTGAACGTCTGAGCGTTGTGGTCTCAGACGTTCAAAGAGATTTAATTCCTAACCATCTTACTTTTTTTGGTAGTTACACATAACAATGCTTCTGTCCACCAGAACCCATGTTCACCCACACGCTTAATGCAATATACGTCATCTTTACAGGTTATGGTATACATTTATATAGTGCACTGTGTTTATGTCACCCTATGTAAACTTCATGGCTCCTAGAGCATTTTCAAGATCTATAATTTCCAGCTTTTTGTTACATCTTTTCTTATAATGTAAATCTTTATCTAATTGTCTGAAAGAGAACACTCCATTTCTCTTGACAACCTAAAATATTTACTTGGAGACCCCTGCGATTTAAGTAAATTTTTCAATAATTTAACAACATATGTGTGTGAAGACCTCATAAGTTTATTTAGTGTACCCCCTGTTTTGGTTCATATTTGTTTGGTTCTGTTTGTTGTTTAAAAATTATTTGTTGTTTTCCTAGTCTAAGGTGCACATTATACAAAAGAAATGACGCCAAGAATTTTCTTTGTTTGTTTTCTTTGTAGTTTACCAACTGAATGTATTACAAGATTGAGCGGTGTATTGCGCTTACAATGTTTTATTAAAGAAATAATGCATTTAGCAAGGAGGCTAAATGACATATATTAATACTATATATATGATTATTGTTTATGTAATATTGTTTGTTATGACCATATATGTCACTTGATATGTTAAATTTATATATGCCAATTTATTTAAGCAACATACATTCAAACATTTTACATACTTATTTTCCTTATTTGCTTTTAACAAGTCTACACAATCCACAATTAATTTCCATTTCGATCAAATTTTAGAATCTGCACAATTTTTAATAAATAAACTTGATTTTTTTTTGTTACTTTTTTATCTTAACTGGCTCATAAAAATCAAACATACTACACAAATTTTATTTGTAAATTTTTTTCATATCAATAACTATACATCAATATGATCAGTTCCTATATTTAAGAAACAATACATGTACACACTAATACATACATATATACACTACATATGCAAAAAACAAATAAATAAAAAAAATGCGTTCCACCCCAATGCCTAATTAGGCGCGCCAAAATTCAAACGTAATCAAAAGACCGCCAAATTACGCTCAATCAGGATAGAGGCCAACGGTTGATGAACATGTTCGCCCTTGTCTAGTGGAAAGAAGACACCGGTAATGAAAGTTGGAGCGTTTCGACATCACACATCAGAAACTTCGATATTAATGATTTCTTGGACGCACTGGATGACAGATCTGTATATTTAATTGAGTGGAGAGGTGGACTGAAGAAAAAACAAAGCGGATGGCTTTTGACGGAGGCAACGCTGCATAAAGTTGCAGGTAAGTTAATTTCTGAACTTTTATTATAATTCACATATTGATATTGCACGGGGAATACATTTTAAATGATCGCTGAACTGCATGAGCTATTTATATACCAAGCTACTGATCAGGGTAACGTTAACGTTACTTTTCCAAAAGTATCGAATGCCGTTGTAGCTCTACTGGGTCTACCATCAATTTAGGCTTACGATGCTTCTGGAAAACGCAGACCATATCGAAGCTTGTACAGATTGGAAAATTAACCGCGTTTTTTTTGTTTTTATATTACTATTATTACTGCATTGTGTGCGTTGCATTTCCATGTTCTTATTTTCCGCATGTTCATGTTTAATAAGAGCTAACTTTAACTAGGAGTAGATTATTATTACACCACAGTGCATCATTCTAAGATCTTTAAATGTTTGTTATGTGAGAATAATATCTTTTAAAAAGTAAGATTTTAGCTGTCAGACACACGTGCACTTCATCAAGAGTTAAAAACATGGTCAGCCTCTGTTGTTGTCTGTCAAAGGCCTAGTTGTATCTTTTGTTTTAGATTCTACAATTTGTATCCCTCTTTTTCCCACAGAGACAGTCCACCCTAGAAAAACTAATGAGGGCTCAAAATCAGTCCAGTCCAAAACTTGTGAGCAAAAGAAAATGCTGGCCAAACCCTGGGGTTGTTGAAGAGGAGACCAGTAATGAAGGACCATCAAGCCCCAAAAAGGTTACAAGATTTTTTTTTTTACTGAGACCCAAAATTAGCATCTGCATTGTAAATGTTAAAGAATTGTATTACCACTATAAAATTGTTGCTTAAAGATAAAACAAAATCATTAATACTTATAACTTTGCAAATAAAATACTGGAAACACTTTACAATAAGGTTCATGTAACGCTGGCTGCGTAGATAAGCACGAAGACGAAGAGAATATAATAAACAGGTAAACTTTATATAATCCAAACAGGTAATCCAACAGAGACACGGGAACACAACCAAAGCATAAACATTCAATACCAGACCATGAGGGACAAACTGAACTGAACTTAAATACACAGAGCACAGGGGATAACGTGATAAGTGATAGGGAACAGCTGTGGTGATGAGATTAGTGTCCATGGAAACAGATTGTGGCGGGAACTACAAACAAAGGAACATGTGACAGATAGAAGACAACAACAAAGTGACAGTCCATGAGGTGAAGACGTGACATAAGGCCCCCTCCCGGAAGGCGCGTCCTCGCGCCGTAGAGAGGAGGAAAGGATGAAGAGATGGGCAGAAGATGTAGGAGGTGGTTTAGGAGGTGGACGGCCGACCAGGAGGAGGTAGGAAACAGGAGTCCAGGGTGGTGTAGATGGTGGTGAAAGCCAATGTGGAACCTTGAGCAGAGGCAGATGGTGACGTACCCAGGCCACAGCCAAGACTGCGCCCCATGGCGGCGTTGCAGGAGGGAGGATCCATGGTGAAGTTCTCGGTGATGCCACCATGGGGACGACCGGAAGTGACGATGACATGGAGTAAGGAGCCCACCGCGTAGCCGGAGTGCCGATGTAGCGACTGGACTCCGATGGCCTGGGTGATCGCGACTGAGCCACAGCGACGACCCACCGAGGAGGAGGCAGGGATCCAGAGGGCAGAGGTGGAGCTGGAGCGACCGAGGGCGGAGGAGGAGCCTGAGGGAGGGCGGAGCTAGCTGTAGCAGAAGGGGTGGAGGGCCAGATAGCAGCGAATGGCCCGCAGGTCCGCAGCGGAGGCGTGGCGATGTCCGACCCAGGCGTAACAGACGTTCCGAGGGAGCCCGGTGAAACCGAATGCCCGATGGTACCTGTCAACGACGAGGGAGGAAGGAGCATAGGCGAGGGAGCCAGATCGACGGGTCGAGGGGGACTGGAGCTTTCAGAGGCCGGAGGCGGAACCACGAGCTCCTCACATCCAGGAAGAGGTGGCTCCCACTAAGAGGAGGCTGAATGGGAGTAGAGGGGCAGATGGGAGGCGGCGATGACTGCGTGACAGGTGTGGCTGGGGACTGGAAAGCACTGTTAAGCTCCAAAACCATATAAACAGTCGCAACGATAGGATTCCGAAGAGGAGGTGGGAGAGGGAGGTTGGGCGGAGCCAAAGACTTAGGAATACAATGGACAGGTTCAGATGATGACATAGCTAGAAGCAGTTTCTCCTCTTCGAAAAAATTCTCTCCAGTGTGAGCCCCACACTCACTCTCAGTGGCGGACGGGTCGGTATGGCTCCCTTCCATTCCCTTGTCTGACACGAGGTCTCCCTCGGTGAAGGCCGGTTCCGTCGGCTCACACACCTGGTTAATCCCGCGTTGCTCTGGCTCCGTGGTGATGTGTGGCTCGGTCGCTCTTGCTTGGGTCACTCCCACGTCCTTCTCACGATCAGCGGTGGGCTCGTGCTTCCGGTCTTCGCCGTCAGGATGTTGTTGGCTGGGCATTGGGTAGATTGTGGGGCTGGTGTCATCCACTGTGAGCGGCGAATCACATGACACCAGCACCCACTCGACGTAATCCTTAAAGCTCCCCCGAGGCCCTTCCCCGGACAGCTGCTCTTTCGTTGCGGAGTTGAGGCCAGCATAGAGGAAAGTACAGAGACAGTCGTCCGGGAAAGTTGTGGCTGGCACCAGGTCGAGGAAATCTTCCAAATGTGCCTCGAGGGAGCGGTCCTGCTGCTCAAGGCACAGTAGTTTCATTCCCAGGAAAGGGTCCATGGTGCAGGGGGGAAAACAAAAGACACGTACACGAAAACAAAAAACAAAAACACTATAAATCACGCCGCTAAACTTTTAGGTCTGGTATTCTGTAACGCTGGTTGCGTAGATAAGCACGAAGACAAAGAGAATATAATAAACAGGTAAACTTTATATAATCCAAACAGGTAATCCAACAGAGACACGGGAACACAACCAAAGCATAAACATTCAATACCAGACCATGAGGGACAAACTGAACTGAACTTAAATACACAGAGCACAGGGGATAACGTGATAAGTGATAGGGAACAGCTGTGGTGATGAGATTAGTGTCCATGGAAACAGATTGTGGCGGGAACTTCAAACAAAGGAACATGTGACAGATAGAAGACAACAACAAAGTGACAGTCCATGAGGTGAAGACGTGACAGTTCATTAGTTAAACATTAGTTAATGTATTAACTAACATGAACTAATCATGAGCAATACATTTGTAACTATATTTAGTAATCTTCGTTAACGTTAGTTAATGAAAATACAGTTGTTCATTGTTGTTCATGTTAGTTCACAGTGCATTAACTAACATTAACGCAACTAATGTTAATGTTATTTTTATAATGTATTAGTAAATGTTGAAATTAACATTAACAAAGATTAATAAATTAGTGCAGTTCATTATTTGGTAATGTTAACTAATGTAGTTAACTAATGAACTTTTTTGTAAAGTGTTACCGTATTACTAAATTTAGAATTTAAATACTTAAAATGAATCATCCAAAGTTAGGAATAACTAATAATCTACAATTTTCTCTACATCTTGACAGGATTAGTGATTTTTCACAGCCAAGTACAAGAGTTGTTTATGTTGCTCTGCCTGTTTTTACTTATGGTACTTAAAGCTTATATACAGGTCTACATATCTGTTTACCTGTTGTAATGCTATCGGCTATTATCAACTCTCCTATTATTTCTAATAATATTTTGAGGCAGCATTGCTATTCCTTTAAGAAGAAACTGTTTATTTCACACAAAGTTAACACAGTACGATTGTTTTAACTTTTCTTAACCACAGTTCATGTATTTTCACCATAGACCATGTGATTGTAAAAATGTAAACTACATTATATAGCTGTAACCATTTGAATTAAATTGTCCATTTCTTCATCCACTTTGTAATTGAAAAATGTGGGGAATTTTTTTTTAAATGCTTTGTACATCACTTGCTGATAATTAAGCTGAAAATGTTATCCATGCGTTCATAGCCTCTAGATGTCATGACTTCAGTCTGAATTGCTGTGTTTTGTCTTGGTGTCCTTGTGCCTTGTTGTCCTGTTGGTTCTGTTTTGACAGCTCTCCATGTGTCCCGCTGTCAGTGTGGTGTTTTCCCCTCCCACTCGTTATCCTCATTCTCATCTGTGTTTGTCACACCTGTTACCTATCCTTCCTCATTAGCCTCCGTCTATTTTAGATCCTCTTGTGCTCAGTCGTTTGTCAGACCGTCTTTGTATGTGTTGCCATTTCTTTGTTCTTGCCCTGCTCCTGTTAGCTGTGTCTTGCCGTGCTGTGTCCGTTAAGACTCCTAAGGATGTTTGGTTTGTTTTTGTTTTTTGTTTTTTGTTTTTTGGTTTTGAATGTCTCTCTCTCTCCCCTGGCCTGGCTTAGTTGTTCAGTTATCGACCACGGCCTTCCCTGAGTTGGTGGAGACTCGGATTATTGCCCAAGCTCCCCTCTGCAAGTTCAGCACACTCCTGGAGGAGTTTTGGCAGATTGTGACACTGCGTCACTGGGGTGGTTCTCAGCTAGGACTTTGACACTGCATCACAGAGGATCAAGGATTCCCTGTTCTATTGGATTTATTTTGAAATTTTTCCCTTTTGTTCCTGTGGATTTTTTGTGCTCATTGTGAGCAGAATAAACTTTTCCTGTCACCTGCAATTGAATCCGTAGTTTTTCCTGACACTAGATTACTGTAACTCCATGTATAGGGTCCCACCTGCTAAAGTGCTTAAAGGGTTAGTTCACCCCACAATGAAAATTCTGTCATTAATTACTCACCGACATGTCGTTCCACACCTGTAAGACTTTTTGACTTGCCCAATTTGATAGCAATGATCATTAATCGGCTGTTGGCGAACCTGTCAAACTACAGATTTTGGCCTAGGATATCAGAAATTGTTTAGGATTATCAAAATTTGTCTGAGACAGCCAAATCTTGGCCAAAATCGCACAGTGTAGACCAAGCTTAGAGACAACTTAAAACACATCTTCATTATGTTTTTATAAATTACTGTTTCCCCCTTTATGCTTCAACCTTTGTTTGATTATTGGTCATTATTTGCCATATGTTAATTGTCGTTTCTGTATTATCTGTGATGTCTTGATATCTTGCCATAAAAAATGTCCTTAGGTCCTTGAAAGGAACTATATAAATAAAACATTATTATTATTATTATTTATTTAGTAGTAGTAGTAATAGTATAGAAAATATGAGATGCAAAGCTAAATTGTATCAATTGTATCATAAATTGTAAACCTTTTGTTAAAGCAATGTTTTATTTATTAATATATCTTTAATATTAATGCATGGTCCTTTCCCCACAGCTTGAAATTCACCCGGGCTCAGTTTGTGTGCCAAAAAATGTGTTGTGGTCAGCTAGCCATGCAAACAGCCCCACTACCATGGCACGGATGCTTCTCCTTGGAGTATTTGATATTGAGACACTTTTAAAGAGTAATCTCAGAGGTATGTAATTGGTCATAGTGTGTGCATGTGTCTGTATAATTATTATTTTTTGGTAACTATGTAGATTGAACTTTACATCAAAATCAAAATGTAAAATTCTGGCATATTTACAGTTTAGGGGTGTAACGGTACACACAAATGATGGTTCGGTATGTACCTCGGTATTGAAGTTACAGTTCGGTACAGATTTGGTACAGCAGGAGGGAAAAAACTAAACATAGCTCATAATCTCAGCTAATACTGTAAACTATATATAGGGAGCACTTTCTTGCATATTGCTATAATATTAAAGGTTACAATTAACAACAGAGCCCAAACTATTAAATTCAGTTGCTATTTATTTTTAGATAGAATAATCAACACTCAAATAAAAATTGTATGCAAACATGTGAATTGCCTATAAGGCAGTAACTTCTAAACTTCTGCACTAACTTCTAAATCTGTTTCTACTCCAGTTCGATGTTAAATTATAGTAATTTACACAGTGGCCATCATAACTTGTTTTCATGACAGATTTATTTAAACATACATTAAACACACTTCCCTGGTTATGTCATCGACCAACATGGCATCCAGATGGACCAGAGGAAGGTTGAAACTATCAGAAACGGGCCCCAGAGAGTCAACGTCAAGGGACTACAATGCTTTCTGGGATTCTCCAACTTCTACAGAAGGTTCATCAATAATTACAGCCTTCTCAGTTCTCCTCTCACCTCACTTCTCAGAGGCCGGCCCAAGTCTCTGTCCTGGAACCCATCCGCCCTAGAGGCTTACCATCATCTCAAAGAAGTCTTCCAAGCCATTCCAATCCTGGTCCATCCTGATCCAGATCTTCCTTTCAATGGTCCATAAATGAACAAATCGCCCAAGCTACACGCTCTGAACCTGCTCCACCAGGAGGTCCTGAGGGGTGACTCTACGTACCACCAGCCACTAGCTCACTCCAGGCTCTGGACACCCAGGTAGTTAATGTACTCTCTCACTCTTACATCATCGCTACTAGTGGCCCACCATAGCTCAGGATATCTCCTGATACATCAGGGGACGCTCAGTCTTTGACGTTACCAACACTCCACGCAGACTCCCAGAGGGGAAGCTGGTTCCTCTGCCTATTCCACATCGTCCATGGTTACACCTGTGGATTGACTTCATGACCGACCTTCCACTATCTGACAACAATACCTGTGTGTTCTTCATCATTGATTGCTTCTCAAAGGCTTGTAAACTCATCTCTCTGAAAGGTCTACCTACTACATTTGAAGCTGCAGAAGCCCTCTTCCAAAATGTTTCTACCAGAAGACATTGTATCAAATCAGGGTCCCCAATTCATCTTGAAAAATCCAGGAGATCGGGTGGTACCTGAGTTATTACTGCCACCAAAACCAGGACAGCTGGAGCCGGTTCCTCCCCTGGGTGAAGTACGCCCAGAACTCACTCAGGCAATCCACCACTGAGCTCACCCAATTCCAATGCATCCTTGGATACCAGCCTCAGTCATTCCGCTGGTCCGATGAGCCCTCTGAGGTTCCAGCAGTCAACTACTGGTTCCTGCAGAGCGAGATGTTGTGGGATCACGTGCATCTCCAACAGACAGTGCAGAGACACAAGAGATAGGCTGACAACCAAAGAACACAGACTCCTCACTACCAACCGGGTGTGGCTCTTGACACAGGACACCCGTCTCTACCTGCCCTGCCATGAGTCCCTGTTACATAGGTCCATTCACCGTGCAGAGGCAGATCAACCAGGTCACCTACAGTCTCAATCTTCCACCACACTACCGCATTTCACTATTCATGTGCCACTCCTCAAATATCACTCTGAACCTTTGTTGTCTCCCCTCACAAAATCTGGAGGTGATGAGGTACCTCCTCCTCCCAAGCTCGAAGATGAGGAGGCCATCTACAGCAGGAGTTCCCAACCACATTCCTGGAGGCCCCCCAACACTGCATGTTTTCCATGTTTCCTTAATCAAACACACCAGATTCAGATCATCAGCTCATTAGTTGAGACTCCAAGACCTGAAATGGGTGTGTCAGATAGAGGAGAGACACAAAATATGCAGTGTTGGGGCCTCCAAGGACGTGGCTGGTAACCACTGCTCTACAGGGTCTGGGCCGTCCTCGACTCGCGGTGGTGGGGCCAGAGACTCGATTACCTCATTGACTGGGAGGACCATGACCCTGAGGAACATTCCTGGTTGCTTGTGATGACATTCTTGATTAAGCTCTTCTTATCCCATTTCACACCGAACACCCAGATCGCCCAGCTCCCAGGGGTCGAAGTAGTCCCATCGTCGCACCATCCGGCCGCCAGGAGCCTCCCGTGGAGGGGGTACTGTCACAGAATAGCAGCCATCTCAAACCATTGTCACCAGATCAGCACTCTCCACCCACTCGTTCACTCTCCCCGGGATTCTGATTCACCGCACCTGTACCTTCTTATCAGTACAGACCATAGATACCCTCATAACCTAAATTCTTTTGTCTGGTCTTGTGTCTACATACACAAACCGACTCCAAGATACTCACCTGTGTACCTACCTGCCATTGTGGATTCCCATCTTCTGTCTTTCCTCATCTGTATGGAAAGGGAAGTAATATTGGTCATAAATTTGGCATATAATTATTAAAGCATAAAACAGTTAAACAACATAAAAATCACCACAGTGGTACTTGGGGACATGTAGAACAAGAATCAAGTGGAGTTTTCTGAAAACAATTAGATTTTTTGATTTTTTTAGTGAATTCTTTTAATATTTCTACCGACACCAACCACCCACACCTTTTGTGCAATGTATTTTTAAGCATGTATGCCGTGACCACGTTTCTCCACTGAGCAGAGACTGGTGATTATTCTGCAGTTTATCGTGTTAAGCGGTTATATTTAAAATAACTAAAAGAAAAATATAAAACTGCGTCTCAGATTTTATTTCAGACCGCCTCACGGTAGAACAGCGTGTGCACATTAACCAAACAGGAAATTTATGAAATTAATTTAGAAAACAAAACACTACTCATCATAGGTGATATTTAGTGCCACGTGTAGCTCTTTTGATCCAAAATGACTGGTTCTATATTATTTATATCTTCTAAACCTGATATTAATAAAATAATACGCAATAATGAACAATATACATATATATTTAATAGGCTATATTAAAAGTATATAGTATAATATGAATTCATTTAATCTTTTAAAATCAAAATCACAATTTTTTGGCAAGCTAGAGCCACCTTTGATCGTGAAAGTGAAAGTGCCCTTGCAGTCGCCCCGCCCTGCCTTCCTAATTCTCCCGCCCCCCCGAATTTCTATTGAAGGGGACATCCCGCCCCCACGGAGTTCTGTGCATTATACTATATAACCATTCTCTTCATTATTTGTACCGCCTACTTCTGGTAGTTTCCTGCTGCCTGCTGGCGGGTTTTTTTTTCTCACTGAACCAACAGGTGCTTCCCTAACATCACTTCAGTAAGCTATACTTTACGAGTTTAAGATTAGATTGTTTAAGCCAGATTGTCCCATACAGGCGGGAGATTTGGAAACGGCTCTTTCTGTTTCTGCACTGCTCGTGTTGAATACAGAAATATACAAATCCTTCCAGGCAGATCGTCCATCGTCAGGCAAGAGCCAATTATGCAAAATGTTCCGTTTAATGCCAGCAAAAAATCTGTACATAACATTTCTGTTAAAGAAGTGTGAGACATCGTATTTACGTACGCTATTTGATACAGAAGTGACTGTTGTGTTGTATTTATCTGCATGCTGATGTAAAGTTGCTAAAAAGTACTTTGTGTCCCACTGTAGATCTGTGAATTAATGGCAGTCTGCGGCAAAACTGACCCGTTAGACTTTCTAACGAATGAGCAGTTGCTAGTTTTTCTCCACCGTAAGAAGACGGAGATTTCGTGCATAGAACAACCGCACGCATTTCTCACTCAGCTGCGCGACCACGACCTGTTGACGGAGAAACTTTTTGAGGTAGGAACACGCTCGCCCTACATACACTCTTTCTCTGCTTTCACCACTTCCAGTCTACTTTTTATATACTTCTGAGAAATTAACTTTATGCACTTCTCAGAAATGTACTTAAAATTGTACTTAAGTATACTTAACTTATACTGACAGAAAAGTCTAAGTATATTTGGCATACTTAATCTTTCCATTGAGATATACTTAAAATTAAATATACTTAAAATAAGTATTCTAGTACTTGGCTTGTAGTTGTTTAATCTTTTGATTGAATAGCCAATTAAATACTGTTTTTTTCACACTTTACATACTGTCCTATAAACTTGCATTGTTTGAAAATATTGATTTATAAAGAAAAGAGATATGTTCTTTATTCTGAGTGTCTGAATTTTTGTGTAGGCTAGTCCACTGGTAGAGTACATAGGAATTGATCTAAACTCGATCTACTCCATCTGTGTTTTGATCATCGCTCTGAATCCCATCTGGACGTAGTCTTTGACAAAAATGCAATTTTCTCAGCTTTTTGTTTAAAATGTTGCCTTTTTTAATGAAACTTACCCACATTTAAGTGTTGATAAAAAAATATTTAAAGAATGGAAAGAGTTAAAGGTATATTTCAAGTATAAAAAGTACCGAAATAGGAACATAGAAGTATACTTAAAATGCAAAAAAAAATATAAAAAGTAAATTATAAGTGTGATGTTATGTTTACTTAAAGAAAACTTTCAAGTGTACTTTCATATACTAAAAAATGTACTACTAGGATTAAAATAGTAAACTACTAGTATACTAAGTACACTTTTAGTACAGATGCAGTACACATTTGAAACATAGCTGTTCACTTAAAGTTTACTACTGTTACACTTACATGAATACTTCAATTGGGCCAATTTATTCCCAACCAGTACTGTACATTGATACTGGTACTAGTACTAGTACATTGATACTAGTATACTTGCTATATAAAAGTATACTTAAAAATATACTTGAACATTATTCATAAAATGAACTTGAAGTATAGGCCTACTTCTTTTTCGTAAGGGCGGGTATACACTGTGCGATTTCAGCAAGGTTACCAACTCACCCTGTACTGTACACACTGTACACATGCGACGTAAACCCAAAGCGCACGATTTTTGTTCTCACACTATGCGGTCCGATGTTCGAGCTGCGACTTGCTCACACTTTGCGTTTGAAATGTGCACGATAAACCCCCGTGTTGGGTTATGAAGATTGTTGGACTACGGTTCACAGTTCCCGTGATAATAAACTTAAGTAATGATTAAATAGCCTAAATGAGTAAATAGAAAGTGAAAAGTGAAACAAGTAAATTAATGATCAAATTAATACGCCGGTGTATATACAGTATGTGTACATGCAGGTGGACTTGGAAGACGTGGGTAACATGGTTTATCGATCATGCAACATGAACTGGACATAAGCAACATTTTGCTCAATTGCAGCTAGTTTGATAGCTACAGAACTTAAAGATCCCTTTTTTTTCTTTTTTTGCTGCATTATCCCAATGAAACGGTTCAGAGGGGGTTCTAATGCTATTTCATGCATTCTGGCTTATTTACACTGTTAAAGAGTTGGATTCTCATGCTAAACATGGTCAAAGTTTCAAAAAACGGGTTGGACGTATGACGGAGTATTTCTCTGCCAAAAAGATTTCCTTGTCAGATTTCGGACAGTTTTTTTCGAGCATGGAATTCCTTGTACGGGCACTTCTCCCGAAAGATATTTGAACTGTCCAAATACCCACATTTGCAGTCTTTGCACTTGACCACTTGCCTACTTACATGATGCATTTTCCTGCAAGTGTGTGTAGAACTTATAGTCTTGCAAAAAATGAAAGTTTACAGAGCTTTTTTATTTTCAATACTTTGCATTTTAAAATAAACTTCTAAATGTCTGTTCAGTTGTCACATTATAACTAACAGAAGACACAACTTAAAAATTGTGGTGCTTCTGATTATGTGATAAAAAGGCGTTGCAAATGTTGCACAAAATACACATATCCTACCCATATTTTATGTTTTACTACCAAATTATATGTAATATCTGTAATATCGCTTGCATGTGTTTTTTTTATGCAGTTTTTCTTCGACTACCTTGTGAATCGATGCCCCCAGGGCACGGTTGTCGCCTTGTGGATAAACTAATTACTGCAAAAAAAATTAAATGCACATGTGTGACCTGTGCATACAAAGCACTGTACGCTGACTTCCGTGTACATGTAAAAAGTGAAGTATACTTTGGCCTTAATGTTTATTTTGTCAGTAGTGTAGGCTGTCTTTAGTTGCTGTTCAAACACATTCCGTAATCCGTTCGAATGCATTTTTGACTACCTCTGGAAGTGGTCAAAAGTGGACAAGCTCAAAACATTTTACACCCCATTTACACCTGTATTTAGTGTCGTCCACTTGTGATCCAATCGACCAAAATGCATCTTAATACAAGGTGTAAACAGGGCCTCTGTTTTTGTCTGTAGAAGATGAAAGGGACACGTAATCGTGAGGAGAAGCAGGAGCGTGTCTATGAGGTTCTGGACCAGCTGGAGAAAGAGAAATCTCAGTGCATGCAACAGTTCTGGCGCTGTTTGTTTGAAGATCATATCCTGGAGCGGTACCCGACATTTCAAAGGCTCAGAAACAGCCTGCTGAATGGTCAGGGGTTTTCACTATTATCAGCTTAGAGCTTAGACCTAAGGATAAGAGGGATAGGTAACTTCGGTCCTGGAGGGCCACTGTCCTACAGAGCTAAGCTCCAATAAAAATGATAAAAACGTCTCCGTTTACCAATCATAGCCTTGGTTCCTTGAGAAGAGAGAAAGAGACACTGCGTCACCGAAAGGTGGCACTATGTGGATCTCCCTTCCTTTCACGAATCTACTGAAGCCTTATTGAATCTTGCAGGCGAGAAATAAGGACGTTCCCTTTCGAGTCTGTCACTTGAGACGGCGTCACTGAAAGGTAGAGCTATGGGGATCTATACAATCCCTCCGTGTTGATCGCGAAGATCAGGATCGACTGCAAGACAAGCCGTTGACCTCAACTAAAAGTACTTCATGCAACAGAAACCTCATAAGCTTAGCAGCATAGCGGCTATAAGAGTAAGCATGGACTACTACAAACATATTGCAGAGTAAAGGACATTGGTCTTGCCTGCATCCTGGATTAACCATACACTCACTGCCAGCATTCATGTGTCCAGACTGCATCAACAGCAGCCAATCAGCACCCCAGGTGCATGGATAGTTGACAGCACTATCGCTAGGGATTGTCACCACCCATATCAGATTCGAGGAAGGAGGGGATAACCCCATAGTGCCAACTTTCAGTGACGCAGTGTGAATGAACCGAAGTTGCCTATCCCTGACCTGGAGGCTCATGTTGCATTATTACGCTATTATTGATCAAGAATGTGTTTACAGCAATATTAATTTAGGATCATTAAGATACATTTGATTAATATTTTGATATTTATTTTCATATTTACCATTTTCATTTTAGTTAAACTTTTAGTAATTTTGTTTTTTTCATTTTTAATAGTTGTTTTTAATGCCTATGGTGTTTTATACATTTCTTAGTTTTAGTTCTTTTAGTACATCAAGTTAAACTAAATTAAAATGACAAATGTTGCCTCTGCAAAAAAACAAAAAAGCCTTTTTTATGGTTTCAGTTTTAGTATCTTTTCATTCTCAGGCTTCTTCAATGAGTTATATGAGAATTCTCCAGATGTTGAGACACGGATGGAGAAGAGTGGAGGAACGGGGGAGAAAGGAAAGGAGAGGAAAAACACTAGAAAGAGAAATAAAGATGATACAAGTGGTGAGGATAGTGATGATCCGGGTCCTTCCTCTGTTTCCACACGCACTCGGGAGAAACAAGCCAAGAAACTCTCATTCTGTGAGTCCCTGAACTTCAGCAGGTCCAAGTTCTCACTCTGTTCGCTGGTGCTTGGTGTCTTATTCCTGTATGATCTGTGACTTCTTCTTTCCTTTTCTTGCTACTTTCTTGGAGCAGATAAAATAAAAAGCGAGATCATATATCTGACTGCTTGTATTCATTGATGAAAATGTAGCCATGTGCAGTAATATTAAAAAATGAGGATGCGACATATCGTGATGCATTGTGGAATCGAATCGTTGACATTAAAATCGTAAATGAATTGAATCGCGAGGCCAGTGACAATTCACACCCCAAACATAACCACCATTGGTTTGAAGGATTTCTTTCTTAAGGTGCAGTCACAAATTATCATTGTTATGTGAATTTTTGTAGGAGAAAATCAAGCCATTTCAATAGGATTCCGAGCGAATGGGAATGTCACGGCAGAGTGAAAGATTTCGCATTGTGTTCAAGTTTGTCACGTGAATTCGCCGCGTTGACATCGCTACACTAGTAATGGACAGTAAACTTTTTTTTTTTTTTTTTTGCCCTTTGAAATTTTGTTAATGTAGTCACACCTTTATTGAGTGAAAATGCACCTTTTCCTGTTTGAAATAATATTAGGTTGTAAAACTAATTCTAGGCATGTGCTTCTAATACAAAGCAACAGAAGTACAGCATATATTTTAGTATCGACCATCTAAGTTTAAAACATTTGAGGTAAATATGTTGCTACATTGAATACTTTCCTTACACTTTCCTTCTCATTCTTTCAAATGACAAATGTTGCCTTAGTAAAAAAAGCATAGCCTTTTTTTATGATTTTAGATTCAGTTATAGTGTCTTTTTATTCTCAGGCACCTTCGAATTCTATGAGAATTCTTCAGATGTTGAGACACAGACGGAGAAGAGTGGAGGAACGGGGGAGAAAGGAAAGAAGAAAAACAAAAGAAAGAGAAATAAAGATGATACAAGTGGTGAGGATAGTGGTGATCCGGGTCCTTCCTCTGTTTCCACACGCACTCGGGAGAAACAAGCCATGAAACCCTCATTCTGTGAGTCCCTGAACTACAGCAGCTCCAAGTTCTCACTCTGTTCGCTGGTGCTTGGGGTCTCATGCCTGTGTGATCTGTGTCTTCTTCTCTCCCTTTCTCAGCATCTCCTGAGATAAGAGACAAACAGGAGCTGACTGTAAACTGTGGGGACAAAGAAGGCACTCTCTATTGGCACAAACTGAATGAAGGTTCACCATCTTTAAGTTTTTGCTATAATTTATTACAGTATGCATTTATCATACTTTTTATGGGTCTGGATGCTGTCTTTCTGTCCTCTAGGAGAGGAGTGCATTTTGTCCCAGGGACGCTGGTTCACCCCATCTGCTTTTGAGAAGTTTGGGGGGAAGGAAAGATTTAAAAACTGGAAAGTCAGCATCCGCTTCGGAAACATACCGTTTAAGAAACTCATTGAGGTAAATAATGCAGACACAAAATGTGCTTTATTGTCCAAACCATTAACATTGTCAATAGTGCATTTGTTTACAATTATACTTAAATTTATTCATTTGTCATATGTTTCATAATACGATAAAAGTTGCTGTTTGGGAAACACATGCAATTGAAACAGACCGATATATTTAAGTCAATTAATATTTAAGTCAATATGTAATAGTAAAATGATCACGGGGCCCCATATTAATTCTCTTTTGTAATACAAATAAATTGTTTGTTAGCATGTCTTTGTTCTTTTATTTTGCATTATATTAAATTTTTTCATTTATATTATTTATAAAATTTAAGATACAAGCATTTTTGGTTGTTATATTTATGCTAATATTTCCATGTTTGTGCATCCTGGGCCATAAATGGTCTTTGGTGGTGGCTGACAGACATAGTCATCCACACAAACAGTAAAAAGTACCCTACCCACATGATCTGTGAGTCCAATATTGACAATAAATTACCTGCCACTCGCGATGCACCGAATCTTATGTCATTTGTTGCATTTGTGCTTTTCGCAGCAGCATAAAATGGAGGAGAAAGGTAAATAACTATAACTACATTTTGGCATGTAGATCTTCAGGCCAGGAAGTTTGAGGCTGATTGGACATTGAATGCTTGAGTTACAGCAACTTCTTGTTTCATGACAATAATAGCATTCTTTAGCACTCAGCTAAGTGTGGCTTGCATGTGTATGTTGCTGGTAGTGCATTACAGTGTTAAACATGTCACTTCCTGTTGCCAGTGGGTGGCTCTATTACTATAACTGAATATTGTCATGTAGATGTGTTCAGAGCAGGACTCTTCTCAAACGTGAAGTTTGGGGCCAATTGGACATTTTATGCCTGTTTTATAACCAGGGGTGCGAAATATATAGTGTGCGATAATATCGTAATTGATGTTTTAACAATATGCCAAATCATATTGTCGAATATGTCACTCATTTTTAGAAACCAATCAAAACGCTGCATGAAGTGTTCACGAATTCACTGTGTGATGTAACTACGTATATACTAAGTACTATTGCAAGCGTGTATTTGCAAGAGTGTGGTGTTTGACAGAAGTTAAAATGAGTGAAGAAACTACGAAGAAGCTTGCCAATGAAGTACAACTCCAAAGGCTAATCCATCTGAAAGCACTGCGAGTTTGAGTCGCTTATAATGTACATTTGAAAAAGCAACGCCTGTCAAACATCTTTCCAGACATGAGAAACATTTATTAACATCCTGTCCAACAAAAGACAACTTTTAATAACATGTTTTTACTCCAAACTCACTTCATAACAGCAGTTGAGCAGTTCCGGCGCAAGAGCGCCCCCTGGCTTTCAGATGGAGAAGCATTTACCACTGATCACAGTGCCGTACAGCTCTGACAAGCTACGCATTAAATAACGTCAGCCTTTGCCAAATCTTGTGCGATTTAAACGCAGCCCTAATATGAGGATTATGAAAAGCAAGAACTTCCTGTTTCATGGCGAAACATTGAAATTGGTCTGTTAGACTGACCAAATATGATGTTTCTCTGATAAAATCTCTAGAGGAGTTTGTTAACTTCTGGAAATGGCAAAAACTACAAAAAATTTGCAGCGACAATTCAAAATATCTCACTTCCTGTTGGGTTTCAGATTTTGCTACTTTTTGTAGGTATTGGGCTGTTACATATGTGTATCAAATTTCATACTTGTACATGAAATGTGGTGCAGAGGGAGCTTAATTGAAACTTTCAAGGTGGTGCTATCGAGCCATTTTGCCGTACCTAATTCTGAAACCCATATCAGATGTGAATTTTTACCACTTCTGACACGTGTACAAAGTTTCATGAGTTTTCGAGCATGTTTAGGGCCTCAAATTCATTTCAGAGAAGAAGAATAATAGACTGAGAAATTACAATAGGGTCCTTAAACCTTCCATTTATGATAAATCATACAGCTAGACCTATAACGACAAGACATTTCCAAGCAATAGCTTGTACACAATCAAGCGAGGGGGTTCACATTATAATTCGAGGTTAAAGAGTTACAAATGAATCAAGCGTAAAGCTTGAGGTATTAGATTTTAACCTGGTGAAATTTAAATCACATCATACCCGGGAGATAAGTCAGTAAATTTGAGTAAAATCACAGGCTTCACTTATCCCATGCGAATGTACCACACGAAATTTAAATGTTGGGGGGAGGGGTACTTCCTAAATAACACGAGGTCCCCAGATAATACTAATCCCATGCGAATAGGGCTTTAAGTACACTACTTCACAGTTTCATGCACTTTTGGTATTTACTAGTGTTTACTAGTTTCTCTTGTCGTATGCTGTGTTCAGACTTAAGTTTTGTTTGATGTTTGCTACATTCAGGAAGTGGACTTTCTTGGAGCAGATCAAAAAAAGGGAGTTCATATATCTAACTGCTTGTATTGACAAAAATGTAGTCATGTGCAGTAATATTGAAAACTGAGGATTCAACACATTATGGAACTGAATCATAATCACATTGAATCGTGAGACCTGTGACGATTGTGTAAGGGGAAAATGCACTTTTTCCTGATTGAAATATTAGGTTGTTAAATTGTAGCAACTTGTAGACTATACTAGGCATGTGCTTCCAATACAAAGCAATAGATGTACAGTCTCTAAGTTTAAAACATGTGAGGTAAATTATGTAGCTACATTAAATACAGCAGAACCCTCAGATAAATTTGTGATCTGACATCACTTTCCTTCTCATTCTTTCAGGAGACGGATCATCAGTCTCCACTGATGGAGAGGAGAAAGAGGACATGTGCCCCAAAAGAAGAAGAGATGACAGATCTGTCAGTTTTCGGGGCTCCCTCTCTACCAGTCATCTGTGTTTCTCTTACTGGGACTCTATACAAAGACAGGTTTGCATCAGGTATGTTACTGCACTGATGTGTGTAATGCAGCAGCCTGTGCAGAACTCAGTATGCAGTTTGTTTTGTCTGTATCAAAGGTTTGAGTGGGAAATGTTTGTTTACTTCATGTTGCAGGGAGTCGTGGGAAGAGTATACGTACCGAGGAAAGCTGGTTCACTCCAGAGGAATTTGTGAAGCAGGAATCAACTCTCACTGACGGACACTGGAAAAAAGATATACTGTGCCATGGAAAAACTCTCAACTTTTTAGTCAAGGTATCAAACTGGATAGAAAATAGACTGATACAAAAGAGAAAAATATATGTATTATTTATATATGTATTTGTTCATTTATTACTGTCATTTTTAGGAAGTGATCCTACGCATCCATTCTGCTAGGTGTGAATGTGTGAAATGCAGTGATGAACCAGAAGACCTGGTAAGAAACATCTCCAAAACTGACATGCCTGTACTTCATAATCAATCATCATAAAAATAATTAATGACATTAATTATATTTATGACACATTACAAAAAGTATTTCCAGAAGCATTACAATGCTGAGAATTTGGGAAGTAATTATTAATTGTCATAATATTGTAAAATAAACAGAAAAATGTCTCAGGTTACGACTGTTGCCCTAATTCCCTGAATTATGTGTGCTTTTATCCATTCCTGGTCATGACGTCACCCGCCCGTGTCGTTCATTCTCGCCATTGGCTAGTTGACATTCATGCATCAAACGCAGTCACGCTGAGGCGTTCTCAAAGCATCCTTGACGCAGCACGAGTTCCCTTGAAAGGGAACTAACATTAGCTTAGTTTCCTTTATCCAAATTGAAATTTCTTTTTTTACTTTATTTGTGATAAAAAATGACACATCAGCAAAATGCCTTTGAGCTTATTTCTTTGGTGATGTTAACATGTTATATCATGTTGTGTCATCTATTTCTAGATGGCACAGAAAAATGACGATGTTTGTTACGTGTGTAACTCTGAGGGAGATCTCATGTGTTGTGATGAATGTCCACGAGCTTTTCATTCACACTGTCACCTACCAGCTGTGGACGGAGACTCACCTGGGTGAGAGAGAAAAACAACAAATAAAAAGATTAAATCAGCAAGTATGTGTGTTGTACATTCATCCTTCTGTATATGTGTGTATGTGTTTGCTTGTAGGGAATGGATTTGTACCTTTTGTGTGTTCAGAACCAGTCAGCAATGGCGTGTCTCCAGTAGCATGACTGAGCAAGAAGCTTTTGACGCCCCAGTGTCGCGTTTCAAATTGGTAAACACACACACAAATTGGGACCTTAATATAGAAGATAAGCACAAACATTTAAACTGCTCACTAGTTTTAGAAACAGAACAATAATTTATGGGTCTAATTTTGTATGTGTGTTTGTGTTTGTGTTGTTTGTCTTTAGCATTGCTACTATCTCCTGTTATGTGTGTACAGGGAGGACACCCAGAGGGTGTTTGTAACGGATCCATACCAAACTGTAAGAATGTCTCTTTATTTCAACCTGAACTTTTTACAGCCACTTCAAAATTTATATTATTTTCTTCTAATGCTTTAAATTAATTTAATATAATAATAATTAGATTATAAATAACAGGGAATTCAGGTTGGTGAAATTTACATTTTAAATGAATAAATAAAAGATTAACCATTTTTTTTTTTTTTTTTACTTCCAGGTGTCCAGATATTTTCAGTTCATTTCTCAGCCAATGTGGCTAGACAGAATAAAGCTCAAGTTGGAAAGTGACCAGTATCAGACGGTTAGAGAGTTCGTCTCTGACTTTCAGCTCATTTTCAGCAATTGCAGCACATTCAATAGGGTAATATTCTCTGAAACACATGGAACTTATTTATTAAAGTGGCAAAAAAAAACTGATCAGTGTCATATGTGGACAGATATCTCTGGCATTATTAATGTTTTTTTGTTTTATTAACATGACATTGTGATGATTCACATGATGAGAAGATGCTTGATTTTTGACTGTTTTATATTTTGTTCTCTTTTGCTCTCTAAAGGACAATAAGTTTGGGCAGATGGGTGCCAGGCTGAAGGAAATGTTTGAGAAGGAGTTCCAGAAAATCTTCACAATCCAATAGTAGCTCCCAGATCTCTTTGAACGTCTGAGCGTTGTGGTCTCAGAAGTTCAAAGAGATTTAATTCCTAACCATCTTACTTTTTTGGTTGTTACACATAACAATACTTCTGTCCCCCAGAACCCATGTTTTGTGCTTTTTGTTATCTTTTCTTATAATGTAAAACTTTTATCTAATTATTTGGAAGAGAACACTTCATTTCTCTTGACAACCTAAAATATTTACTTGGAGATTTTAAGTACATTTTTCAAGAATTTATTAACATATTTGCTTATGTTCACAGTTCTCTGATGTTGGATAATGGTCACATTGACATAAACAAATAAAATATTAATAATTTTAGTTGTCCATTGTTTTTTTTGTTTTTTTTAAATAATTCATTTTAATTTTTACATTTTTATGATTTATTAAATTGTTAGTTTTTCATCAACTTACAACAACGGCGTTCTGATGTAGAAGCCAGAAGCGCTGCAGTTCCCTTTCGATATTTCTCTCCTACTGCGTCTTGCTAGATGCTATGGGGAAAACTCCTTTTTCTCTGATAACTGAAGCCTTTTTCAATCATGCAGTGAAACTGCACTGCCATTGGTTCGTGCAGTTAGAATAAAATGAACCAATGACGGCACGGCAGAGCTGCGCAAGCCTATGGCGAAGATGCCCTCCTGAGTCCACCAGAATTTAAGCGGGCATTTCGCATAGGATCTCTGATTCATTCTCCTTCAGCGACGACAATTACATCTCTTCGATGGATCTACGAGACTTGAAGCCTCTTCGCCAACTTCCTACAGTGGATCAAGCTGACACAGCGACCTCTCTCTCTCGCCACTCTCTAGCAGCTCTGATCTACACGCTGCTCTCAAAGCAGCCGATCAGCACTTTGCTCACAAGCCGAGAGCGCTTGTGTCCCCTGCTGTCGTCTGGTGAGTATAAAAGAGCTTATTTCTAGAGCAAATTTCTGCGACGTTGTTGCAAATATCACGCCATGGCTGTGGCTTGTGCAGGGCCCCCCTGCACGCTGATGACGGGCACAGTGAGTGTTTCATGTCTGGGTAAATCCCACACTGATGCCATGCTCACCAAGACGAGCATGAGTCTCACCTCTCTGCGCTCGCGGATCGCTTTGTTTTCAGAAAGCGGCTTCGCCCCTCGTGGCCTCCCGTTTTCTTCCTCCCAGGAGCTGGTGAGGAAAAAACAGTTGGGCAGAGGATCTCAGCACTCTGATATGAGGGAGCTCACATCGGCTCAGGTCCCGCTTGCCTCACTCTTTCACTGGTCTCGTTCGGGGGGTCGGAGGACGATCCCCTGGATGTCAGTATGTCATTAGTGACCTCAGGAGGATTTGGGCGGGACAAGGACACTCCCTTGGCGTTTTAGAGCCCATCGACAGCTGGAATGGACACAAAGCTTCTCCGTGTTCTGTCCAAAGCTGTCGAGCTCGGACTGGAGTGGTCTGCCTAGTAGGAGAAACTGCCTCCCCTGGGCGAGAAGGTGGCCACCTTTGCCAATTGGATGGCAAGCGAAGGTCGCCCATGCATCCAAGCCCTGCAGAACGATGTAAGCCCTTGCTGGGTGTGCTTACACCTCAGCTGGCCAGGCCACTTCTGCTCTACACTCTATGGCTGTTTTTCAGGTCTTTCAAGCTGTGACAGAGTGACCTGTCCCTGTTGGTCAGCCCATCTTACCTTAAAACACAAATATACTCAAAAAAGAGAACATTTTTCCTCTTCCACTTATTACAAGCATCGGGTCCTCCTCACAGCGACCCATTGCTCGAGCCAATTCAACCCCTTGTCACGCGGGCCGAAAGAAGGTTCCAAAGAAGGATGGTGGTCTCAGAACCATCCTGGACCTCAGACTTCTGATTCACGCCCTAGCAAAATGCTCATTCAGAATGATTACTTTGAAGCAGATCCTCTCGAAGATGCGCCCAGGGGACTGGTTCTGTTCTCTGGATCTGAAAGATGCTTACTTCCACATTCAGATTGCCCTCCATCACAGGCACTTCTTGAGATTTCCCTTCGACAGAGGCATATCATTTTACGGTCTTCCCATTCGGGCTGTCCCTAGCACCTCGTACCTTCACGAATTGTATAGATGCAGCTCTTTCCCCTCTGAGAAAGATTGGAATCTGTATTCTAAATTACCTCGACTGGGTCGTCTTAGTCTAGTCGGAGGCCGAACTAGTGTCTCACAGATCCCTCCTCCTCAGGAGTTAACCAGGGTAAACCAGGCTTGTGTTGCAGCCCTGGCCCCTTGGAAGAACCCCTGCTGGTTCAACCATGGCATGGTTCTAGGTATGATATGCAGGAGGAAGATCATCTTCATAGCTGCATCCAACACTGGTTGGAGAGCCCTATGCGAAGGCAGACCAGCCTTTGGCAATTGGTCGAGCGAGGAAAGCAGGTTACACATCAACCACCTGGAAATGCTGGAACTCGGTCGAACCTTTTAGACTTTCCTGCCGTACTAAATACTATTTCACAGGCTAGAGCCCCGTCTACAAGATACCTCTATGCCCTTTAATGGTCTGTCTTCTCCACTTGGTGCACAGCCCGCAGAAGAAGACCCATCTGCACATAACATATCTCTGATATTGTCCTTCCTTCAAGAGCTGTTGGATAAGGGTTGCCCTCCTCTCTTAAGGTCTATGTGGCGACAATAGCAGCTTTTCATGTTCCCACAGCCAGACAGTCGGTGGGCAGGAATAACCTTGTCCATGTCTTAAAGGGGTCTAGGAGGCTAAATGTTTTCAAGACCATTAAAATAAATAAAATGTAACAACTTCACTAATGAGATATATTTCATTAACAAGAACCATGTTTTTCATTAAAGAATATAGAAAGAAGAGAAAAAAACATTGTTGGACCAATGGCCACACTGACCCTAAATACACAAATACAAATTACACATTATATTCCATTTTCTGATGAGCTGATCATTATTTCACTTGCGTCTGATAGCCGCTTAAACAGAGGCAGTTGACTGCAGAAACTTGTGAAGAACAGCATGTTAACAGAATATACAAAAGATAAAAGGTCAGACAGCATGTTCAACTTTATTCACATTTACAATAGTCTAAGTCCTACATTGAACCAATACTATTTTTGAACTGTAAATAAGGATTAGCAGTAGGGAACTGTATCAGTACGGTATGTCGATATTGTTTCCAGTACATAGTCAACCGTATACAGTATATGTTTCTTTATGAAACAATATCATACAGAATATGGGGCGATGTGGTGCTACACACATGTTCCATAAACCACCATGCACAAACTCAAAAAGAACATCCGAAACCTCGTTCTCCGTTTGTTAAAGCAAACCTAAGTATCAGTTTTTCACCGTTGGTGAAATTGAGAAGAATAATTTAGTGATCGGAAATAACTGGTAGACTACAACTTACCTCCAAATAGCAGGACTTTTTCTGGGGTTTTTTCGGGATCGAGTAGGCCTAGCCGGTTGTCATCATCAAGGTCAGGCTGTGATGTCAGTTGATTGAACTGGCATTATTAAAGAAATAATGCATTGCGACATTGTACTTCACCTGCAAGCCTCATGTGAGTGGAGGGAGTGGAGTGCGGGGGAGATTCCGTGTACCGTGTTGTCAGCAGCTCTGATTGGCTGAAGGCAATGAGAACCAAAATCTGATTGAAGAAACGTTTGAATTACGATAAGACTCAACCGCTCAACTCATATTTTCTCGCATGCACTTGTGCTGCCAGTTTGTTGTTTAATATGTGTATGACTGTAACATGATTCTTTATTACCAGTGTATTTGCAATACTTTTGCAATAGTTACAGTATTTGCAAATTGTAGGCTACACTGCATATATTTAAAAATGGGTTTTTAATGCATTAGTCATACATTTGAACACTTTCTGAAAGAAATATGCACAAGAAATGAATTCCAATTAATTTAAACTTAAAAATTATACTCAAATTTAATTATTTAATATCCTTAAGTTGTGGTGTATTTAATGTATTTTTACATGTGTTTTTGTTTGTTTGTTTTTTCACATGCTATTATGAGCAGCAGAGCAGCCTGCCTCAGCTCGTCAAAAATGGCGTTTTACTGTGGTAGTGCTAATAAATGTTTAAACTAACATTGTGATATGCTTATATTAGTGTTTTATATCTATGGCTTTTTTCGTAGGTAAGACAAGTGTTGATTTGAGAGTCTAAATCGATCAAAGATTGTCAACTCACCGTGGGCCGCTGCGGTCGTCACTTCACAAGAAACAGGAACTTTAATTTAACAAACAAAAAAGTGCTCCAAACATTTTAGAAATTAACTTAATAAATAAACGAAAAAGAATACAGCTACCTTGCAATTAAAAACAAAATACTGAACATTTTAATGGCTGCAACAGTGCTCCAGTCTGGCTGACCGAAAATTCTAACAAACACGGGCCGGGCTTGGGCCTGAGCGTCTCGGGTCAGGGCCGAGCTTTACCGCCTCTAATTGACCCTTCGCAAAACCCGCCCTCTGTTGATATACACGACAACCCATGCTCTCTCACGCCACACATCATGTTCTCCCGCAGTGAAAAATATATCGCAGAGCAAAGAGGACACTGACAACGTATGAAACTGTTTCATATTTAAAATATTGTCAATCAAATCCATTCCACTTGAGGAATTCCCTTATTAACTGAACTCCATTCCAAGTTTTAGCAACAGCCTTGACTTCCACGCTGCTGCTAACTGAAATCCTTTCTACTTGGTGCTTTCTGAGCCACTATTTGCACATCAGTGTTGTTGTTCATTAAACGGTATGCAATAATAACATAGTGTAAATGATTATATTAAAATTATTAAATTGATGCTGCCTTGTTGGGACAACAAAGCCTTCCCTACACCCACCCTAAACACTTTATAATTAAACACACGTTTGACACTTTTAAAACATTTTCTTCATTTTTATTGAAAATAAATGGCTTTCCTATTTGATATGTGATGGGGAAATGATTAGAGCGAGTTCGGCAAAAGGCGGATTCGAACCTCGGGTCAGTTTTCTGTCATGCGCCTCACCCCTACACTATAACCAAGCCAGTATCTTCTGTAAATTTGTCTGCTGCAACCAGACGTTAGTTCCTGTAAATAGCATTTGCCAACAAGGCTGGCAAATAGACACTCCAGAAAACAGAAAATTATAACACACGATTTAAAAGTTATTATTTTTAACTGTACATTGCTATTATTGTTATAGTGGAGCTTAGGAGCCGTTGCCACATTACATCTGCATTTTACTAGAACACCCTCACTAATTTCAGAAGCACATTCCGTGATTTGATAACGGAACCGGGACTGTGGATAAGACAAGTGCGTTCTTTTCCTGACACACAGTTATTTTGGAGAGGCGCAGGCGCGCTCCAGTCTGTGGATTCTGCCTTTTAAACACTGCAGAAATGCGTCTTCATCTGAATGAAGTGATATCTGACATAAAATTGTGAATTACAGTTCGTATTAGATACTTTAAAGGATCCAATCGAGGTAAAATGAACTTTTAACGACTAAGTTTTAATTGTGTGTGCATTACATCGATATGAGAGCTGCGACACTTGTCAATCAGGGTGTCAATAGGGTGCCAGCTGCCCTCCCGTGCCCTTGTTGAACTGAAATCCTATCCCCCTAACCCCCCCTTAGTTTAAGATTAGGGATTAGGGAATAAAATAGCAACTTCAACGAGGGGAGTAATAATTTGGCAGGGAGTCGAATTTTGGCACAGCACCTGTGCCGCTCTTGTGGCCACGCCCCTGATGTGAGTTCGTTCCACAGATGACAATAGGTGATCGCACGGATTCCGTATTTCTCCGACTGTAAGAGATCGTACAGATCGCAGTGACGGAGATAAATCTTTGATCAGTGTGGGGGAGGGAGGCATCACACCTGGACAGTCCAGCCCGCTTCCGGATTTTTAGTCTCTTCAGAACGGTTGACATTGAAGTACAAGCAGGTTAATACTTTTTTCTCTGTTTTACAGGTAAGTTTGGCGTTTTCTGTCAGCAATTTGGCCTTAAGATAATATGACTATATTTAAAATATATTTTTAAAAATGAATGTGTACATTAACTAGAATGTGTAAAGTGCACCATCACAATAAAGTGAAACTGCTTTTTCATTTGGAGATCCAGGCAAGCATATGAAACGTAACATGACATTTGCCTCTCATAGACCTGAAAAAGATGAATGCTAATACAGAATCAGAGGAAAGCAGCTCAGAAACTGATTTTAACAATCCACTGTCATTTCCCAAACAATTCCATCCAAAGAGGCAAGTACTTTCTTGCAATTATATCTTCTAGCATGTATATTTGATCAATATTTTATGTTAAAATGTATTGAGTGTTCATTTTTATTGAATAATTATTTTTTATATGAAGGTTTTGTAATAGTAAGCGGAATAATCTTTCGGTGACGCATTAGGAATGCAGACCTGAAAGGTGTGCTTTGATGGAGAATGGAAAATGAAACTTTAGACAGCGTCACGTCATAATCCCAGCCTGTGTTCCTCTGTCTTGTGCAGGGACTGATTATGACTTGCAAAGTCCCCGGGGCCATTCTCCAAGCCACTCCCCCACCCCACCCCACCCCCACCATTTTTTCCCGCTCTTTCCCTTAGCTACGCAGTCAATAGAAAGTGGAAGTTACGATCATGTGTAACAGAGGCCAGCTAGTAGTTGCAGCCTTTAGCCTCCTTAGTGTGTCTGACTCCCATGCCAGAGACCAGGGTTTGAGGCCCACACAGGGTGGGGGGCGAGTAGGATGGGTAGAGGGGTTACACATGTATATTCAAAGTCAAACTGCTATCATATATATATATATATATATATATATATATATATATATATATATATATATATATATATATATATATACATTGTACAGGGTTTACAGAGTCAATATAGGACTTTTCTGATATTTTTCTCTCAACAAGTCTAATAGCTACAACGATTAATAATGAATTAACTGTGAAATATACACATATTTAATGCATCATGAATCAAAAAATTATTTGTCTCTAAACAACCCTGTGACAAACATCACATGTAAAGTTTAAACATCAGATTAACAAGAAGTGCTTGTCAGGTTGCAGCAGAGTTGAGATTCAGATTCACAAAAAGTAGTGACGTCCTCCTCCTCTTTATCTCAATGGGAAACGGCAGCAGCCCCTTCACTGCTATTGCGAAATTTTGCTTAGCAAAGAAATTAGAAATTTAAGCATCCCTAATCTTTTTTCGTTTTCTTTTAAAAGCACCACTTGTTTTCTTTAGATCCATTTGGTATTAATTAGTAAATAAATATGATAGCAATACAATTTCAATTCAATCAATTCAAAATTTCACAAGTCTAATAATAGGTATTACAATCTGATTGGACCAGTCATTTTAAGCGTCCTAGCAACTAAAATCTGATTGGACCAGTTAAAAAAAAAAAAGAAAGAAAGAAAATCTGTAATTTCAAATATACATACTATTGGCTATACTTTTATATTCGATCATGGAGGTTTTTTTTTTTTTATAGTCATTCGTGTTAGGCCGATTATGAAAGTACTGCATTACTGCATTCTGTAAAAATCCAGAATAAGCTGTGATTTCTCTCATTTTAAAAATAACATCCTTTTATTTCAACCTGGAGTCCAATAAATGTTAAACAGGAAGAATAAAATGGTAGATGTGGGTAATATAAACTGCACTTATTTCTGAATATATAGGCTAATTATGTTATTTTAAATAGGCTAGGCCTAGTCATAAAATATATTAAATCAATTAAATTATATCATAAAAATATTTATAAATAAAATAAATTCACTATATACACTTTAAATTATATCTAATATATTTGAGGAAATATGATGAGGAAATATCTCTACAACTCTCAAATGAAGTCAAGCTTTTCAGTGTTGGCCATCCACTGGGAGCGTTATTTACTGCAGACTGATCAAATTAAAATGAAAATATACAAATACAATTTTAAATGACTCTTTTTCAGAATAAATAAAGCAGTATTTTATATTTTTTTCTTATTGGTAATTTTGGAGAAAAAAATAGCATTTTGCTCAGAATGAAATAATTCGTTTTTAAAGCCTGATTTGACAAGAACAGTCTACATTACTGTTTGAATACATAGTTTTAAAAAAAACAGCACTACAAATGTTGCAACTAAATTAATCAGGAAATGCTTAATGACGCATTAACACAGAATACTTCACACAGTTTTTGCTTTGAAAAACGCCAGACGTGAGGAGTGGAATGGGGGTAAAACGCAAGATACGCATTTTTAAGTCTTTAGAACTTAATTTATAATATACATATATGTCTAGTGTGTGTTTCCATAGAAAAGCAATGTAAAAGTAGCGCATTGGGATGGAACAACGTGTTCTGTGTGAACGGCCCTCAAGTGTGTTGAGTTTAGTCAAAATTTTAAATCTTTGTCATGCTAAAGCAGACTCAATTTGTCTTTCTATGACCCCCTGTAATTTACTTACTGTAATTATAAGCACACCACACAATATCAATAATTCAAAATCTGTTCTCTTTGGCAGAAGCGATGGCATTAAAAACTGCAACCTGGACCTTGAATTTTTCACAGATGAAGAGTTGTATGATTTTTTCTGTGAAAACAAAACAAAGATATCTACAATAGAAGAGCCATTGATGTTTCTGCGCCATCTCAAGGACAATAGACTCATTACAGATGAGCTTTATGTAAGCTTGAATTTCAGACCATATCAATATGAGAAATAAAAATAATCTCATCTAACATTTGTATACTTTTACTTTTGAAGCAAAAGCTTGAGAACAGTAATGATGATAATGACATGTATGATGCCTTGGAGTATATTGAAAAGCAAGGAAAGAAGAAGGTTAGAAAGTTCTGGAAATGCGTGGACCAGGAGCACATTTTACTGCGTTACCTCCAACTCTCTAAAATCACTACAACTCTGAAGAACTGTGAGAATCTGTTTAGATATACGTCTGCCTATTTATCTATTTCTCTGTCTGTGATTGACATTGTTTTTATTGTAATATCATATTGAGATGTGCAGGATTGCTGATTTATTTAATTAATTCTTGTTTCCAATTCCTCAGCTCTTGAGAGTGACTTAAGGCAATTAACACGACAGAGATCTGAGGATAGAGACACAGGAAGGGAAAGAGAGGTTAAAAAGAGGAAGACAGAAGGAAACTCTGTGAGTAACCAAGCTGGCCCATCATCACAAAGCACTACAAGCCAGAGGAAGAAATTTGAACACGTGAAGAAAGGTTCTCTGAAAAATGGTGAGGAAAAAAAAATATTGGTTAATATTGATTATTTGATTTACCAGTAATAATCAGTCAGTCAGTCAGTCAGTCTAAAAAATTATATCACAATGAAAGAGTTCAAACTGCATTTGAATAAAATAATTATAAACAATATAATTTATGCACTGACTCAAGCAGAAACTCCAGCACAATGGGCAGGTTTAGAAACGCCCATGACATGTTACTATCTGCACTTCAAAGCTTTGGGTGTTTTTCACTTTGCATTTGCATAGTTTCCTTTCAATGCTTTCTCCACTCTGCTGTCAATTCCACAATTCCCCATGCACGTGTGTAGCTCGTCTCCCATGTAGACCTTAGTCAGGTTAGAGTGCAAATAGACTTACAGTCTTTACAATGGCATGCTCTGAATAAAGGTCCTACATGACTTAATTTTTACAACTTTCAAAAAAAAATTACGAATTTTTAACTGCTGAAAGTTTTTATTTTCTAAGAAAGACATTTTGTCTGCTGAAGAATTTATATGTTTAACAATCCACTGAATGCACTGTACTTCTATCCATCACAGCCTTTCATATTTTAATTTCTTGTCAAAAATGAAACATGGCTCTACCTGACAAAGGCCTATATGGATTAATTGACCCTTCGCAAACTGTTTGATTGACAGGCGATCTGACCAATCATAACCCTAATCAAAATCCGCCATTTTGTCCGACAAAGCAGTCAGGGGAGTTAGTAGATTAACGTTGGTGAACTTGAACTTGAAAAATTGTGTGTACTCACGTCTTTCCACGCTTGAAACAACATTCCTTCTGATGTTCATTCATGTTTATTTGATGCAATAAATGAACTAGTTTGAAGAGATGTTGATTCACGAGCCGCTTGAAGGAGCTCCAGCGATCTGTCACGACACATTAAAGAGACACTATACGCCATTTATTGTTTAAACTTCTTTAATAAATTACGATATATTAAATATGAAACTGTTTCATATGTCTGTCGACACGTTGTCAGTGTCCTCTTTGCTCCGCTATGTATTTTTGAGAACGTGATGTGTGGCGTAAGAGCACATGGCTTGTCGGACATAGCAACAGTAACTAAAGAGGGCGGGTCAACACTCTGCTCATTTCACACCAGTGGACATGTTCTGCGACTGCCTGTGACTTCAAACTCTTTCGGAACTGCCTCTGCATTGGGAGCGTAAGCCTAAATGTTCCATGGAACCTAATCTGTCTCTCTCTCTCTCTGTGACTGACAGTGCTTTTATTAAGCATTGCTGGTTAATTCGCTAATTCTCGTTTCTAATTCCTCAGCTCTGAAGAGTGAGCTAAGCAAAAAAACACAAGAGAAATCTAAGGATGGAGGCACAGGAAAGAAAATAGAGGTTAAAAAGAAAAGGACAGAGGACAGTAACCGAGCTGGCCCATCATCAGAAAACACTAAAAGCCAGATGAAGACATCTGAACATATGGGGAGAGGTGAGTTCTCTGAAAAACGGTGTTAACACACATTAAATAAACTTTTGTGTTGTGAGGGACTCATTTTTCTTTGTTCAACTCTATGGATGAAGAATATTGAAATTTATACATCAAACTAAAGAAATGCCATACAGCATATAAAATGGTAAACAGTCCAAAAAAAAGGGAACATGTCCTAGCACTTACTTTTCCCGAAGCCTTACTCTAGCTCTAAATTACTGATGTTTATTTCGTTCATGAACAAATTGGTGTTTTTCAACAAACCTTTTAAGCGAATAAATTCCTCTCATTTGCTTTCATACACTGACTTGCATTTACTGATGTCCCTCCCCTTGATCTAATTTGAAGCACGTGACTGTTTTGTTGGCTTTTTTTTGCCTGTAAAGACTGACTAGCACAATCCAATAGTGATTAATTGTGGTGGACTATGGAGCATTTTATGGGGTTGTACCCAGAAAAGGCCACTATATTAACTGAGAGTCAGTCATCTCATTTGTAAACGAGGATCTGACCATGCTTTTAGGTCATTAGTGGTGTACTATGAATCACTGTGTGTTTTACTGGGGTACTTTTTGCTGTTTGTTCTGTGAATATTAATTTTATATAAAGAAAGAAAAAAACCTTTACAGCTGTGGGTGCCACTGCATATGTACAACAGATTGCATTCTTACAATTATTTTTAAGAAACATGAAACACAGTTAAAACTATTTATTCATTTTAATTTTTACCCTTTTTATCTTCTTCACCCAAGAGGAAGAAAAGGACCTCTGGGATATGCCTAAACACAAGAAATGGCTTCCTGTCACATGTGGGGGAAAAGAAGCCCTTCTTGACAGAGAAGCACTTCGTAGATATAAAGGTAAGAGGCCCTAATTATTTAAATGTTTTGCTAAACATAACATTATAATAATAACTATAAATTATAAAATTTTTGCATTAATATCCTTTTGTGTGAAAAATAATATTTTTCTTCATTATGAACAGGGAACTTTGATTTACTTGGAAAAAGTAGACCCCACCGATAAATAAAATATCCATGCTTGATATTAATATACATAAATACACACTCACACATCCTAATAAACAAACAAGTCACAGGTTGACACAACAAGGCTTGGAGTTATACAAGGCTTAGAGTTCTATTGTTTTTCAGTTTCATGTGTACTAGTTTAAGCTAGAACAATATACAATTTTTTTCTGAAACAATTTTTATGTAACACCATGTCAACTAACTCTCATTAGGGAATTCGTAGACAGTTTAGTAAGAACTAGGTGTTAGGGTTCGGGTTAGTGGAAAAAGTTGACATGTAGTTGCAAAGTTTCTTATTGTAAGTAGAGTGTTTGTTGTGGAGCCTCAAAATAAAGTGTTAGCAGATATTAAGTAGACAGTCTACTAATACTTTAATAACTGGTAGTTGACATGGAGTTGCAAAGTTACTAATAGTGTAGAATGTTTATTGAAGTGTTACCAAGAAAATGTCCCTTCCTCTCAGAAAACAGGAAATGCATTAAATATCGCAAAGAAATGATCACCCCTTATCAATTTGAGGAAATGGCTGGGAAAGGAAACAGTAAGAAGTGGAAATTAAGTATATTATGCCAAGGCAAACCAATCAACGATCTTCTAAAGGTGAGTTTATCCATCCTGGGATCAATCTATTAATAATTACTGATTAACTGACAAAGACACATGACCTGCTCATAGCTTTCTGGTGTTTCACGCACTTCCTTCCACATGGGTTTACTAAACCCAGATACATTTTTCCCAAATATGAAACAATATACTTTCGGTTGTTTGTCTTTAAATAACAACAACATTAAAATGGTACTTTTTTTTCTCTCTGTGCATCTTTAACTGTTTCATTTTATTTTCAGAAGGGTATTTTGGTGATGCAAGAAACTAAGAAGACTTGTCGCGAATGATGTACCATAAAGAGCCACAATATTGATCTCATAAATACACCAATTTTTTTCTCTTTTAATAAAATCCAACAATGAATGGACTGTTTTAGTGTGATTCTTGAAATAAAGCATTTCTGTTATCTTAAAAAGATATTATTTAACTGATGTTGTAAGGCCTACCTGAAGAGAGCAGCACTATTACATTACAGTGAAAGTTCAGTGCATGTCAGTTATATGTCATCCACTCTAACAGACAAGGTTCAGTAAAGGAGCGATGCACACAGCTGTAATATCATACAGTACTAAATGAGAGTTGTCCTCTAATAGTATATTTCTTTGTTGTACTGCTGTATTGATAAATAAATATTATTTAAATACAAATGTTCTATACAAGATGCCTCATACAAATCTGTGATACATGATATAAAGACAATGAAACATAAAGGATATGGCTGAATCAACTAATTATGTATGGCTTATGTTACGATGCCCTACCTCTTTAATAAAATACACATTCTAACAAAACTGTACTAACACCACACGACTTTGCCATGATAACAACAATTAAAAATTTACTAATCTTACAATAATAATGTTAATAATTTGCTCAACTTAAAAGTATAAGTTCCTATATGTAAAAAAAAAATGTTCAATCAAAACAATTGCATCACATTAGGACAGACCAAAGTGTTATCTCATTTTTATTTTCCCTCAGATGCAAGCTTTCCAGGAAGTGGACCAAGAATCAGCTTTTAGTTTCATTTCTGTGAAAGTGGGAGGGGAAGTTTTGCACCACATGGAAACTCAACATGGAAGAATCCGCCCACTTCCTGCTCTTCAAATAAAGCAGATAATACGACAGCCTCATGAATTGACTCTTTCAGAGCGTTCCAGTATCTGACTGGCTGAGTGAAAACAGAATTAGAAATAAAGGACATCGAGGGATAAAAAGAGGAGGATGAAGAAACAAGCCAAGAGACAAAACTACCCCCGTGAGTCTAAAGTATCTTTACTACTAAAAAGACAGAACAGTAACGAATGTGAAGCACTAAACATGTATGTTCTTTAAAAATGAAGAGGTGCACATTTAATACTGCTAATACGTTCCGAACTGGTCCAACCGAATATCACCGAATTGATTAATTGTACTCGTTTCAGAATCATCTGCTGGACACAAAAACACTCAAAATGAAGCTCAACTTCCTGTTACATGTGGTCATAAAGAGGGCGTCTTGCATTTGAAGAAATATGACAACAGTAGGTGCAGAAATGTTTCTATATGTTAAACAATTCAGTAATGTTTATGAGCAGCTAAGTTGTTGAAAATCTCAAATAATTAACATCTAACATCCAGAAGCTCTATATCAAATCATTCCAATAGTGGTTGAATCAACTGTTTTTCTGTCTTTAGAACAGAAGTGCATCTTCAGTGAAGGCCAGTGGTTCAATCCCCCTGAGTTTGAGAGGTTTGGGTTGAAGGACAGGAACAAAAGGTGGAGAATCAGCATCCTTTGCAGGGGCATTCCACTCCAGAAACTCATAGAGGTGCATAAGACCAGTTTCAGTAATTAATCAATACTAACAGTTTCAACTAATGCTCCTCAGTGCAATTATAATTAGCTTTTTTGTTTTTTAAACATTGCACTCATTTGAGAAATTTAGGTTAAATAACAGTTCCCTGATATAAAAATTGACACAGTGAACACATATTTAAATAAGTTTATGACATATTCTAACTTTGTGCTCTTTTCTATTCATAGGATGGCTTTCTTTCATCTAGAAAGTTTAAGAAAAGCAAGGTTCAGCAAGCACAGGTTTGGATGCTTTTGGATGCTTTTTTGATGGAGGAATTAACCTTTCTAGACCAAAGCTTTTGAATGTGACTTGCGTTAAGTGTGACCAAGATGTTCATCAGAGTTTCTCCTTTTATGTTCTGCAGAAGAAAAAAAGCCCTGTGCATTTGAAACAACATGGTGAGTCAATTATGAAAGAATTGTTTTTATTTGTTTGTTTGTTTTTAAATAGAAAATAATAAGATCTTACAACAGTTTTTCAGAAAGACATTTAATAAAATAATCTGATTCCTTGGTGTTTGTGTATTTGTTGTAGAATCAAATGAGAAGATCAATGACAGTCAAGCAGTGGATGATGTTGACATGAGCGTGTTTGACGGTCCAACCCTACCTGTTACCTGTGGTTCTGACTCTGGCATCCTACACAAATGTCACTTTGCCAAAGGTGTGTGATTGGACACATTTGTTAAATTCATTACTACATGTATTAATATATTGCGTGATGGACAAATATATTTTACATTTAGCGGCTCCAAAAAGTATCTGGACACTTTAGGCACTCCTAAAAATGTCTGATTGTCATTGCATTAGATACAAATAGCAAACCAAGTGTTATTTATTCAAAAGAAAGATAGAGCACACACACTTTGAGAAAAAATATCACACAAAAATAGCAATAGATTTATACTTCAAATTCTTCAGACAATAACGTATGTTTAGCTAAGAACATGTCCATAGTTAGTGTGTATGTGTGTGTGTGTGTGTGTGTGTGTGTGTGTGTATTATATATACATTAAAAATAACCAAAATTACAGCTGATTAAAAGTCTCTGAGCTAAGTAAGTGAAGATCATTTCTGGCTGTATTTAATTGCAGGTGCTACTTGGTTTGAAATTTTGTCTATTGCAATGATATTCAGATATTATAAATACTTTTTGGGATGATGTATAACTATTAGAGATAAACTATGGTTTATCCCAGGGCGTTGGGGAAAATGCATAAGAACAGAGAACTCCTGGCTGAGCCCTGAGGATTTCATCAGATTGAACAAACCAGATGGAATATGGAGGAAAGATATTGTGTCCCATGGGATACCTCTGGGAAAACTTATAATGGTAAAAAAAAAAAAAAAAAATTGAAATACACTTTTTTTTGACACTTATAAAACACTTTGTTCTCACATGTTTTCCAGAAAAGAGTTTTGGTACAACATATGATCAACTGTCAGTGTGAGATTTGTAAAGAACAAGATCAACACCAAGTAAGACATCATCACTTACAATTACAGCCACGTCAGATCATCAACATGACCACCAAACATTTCAGAATTCTTTGAATGTTTTATTTCTTTATGAACTCTTGTCCCAGGAGAATGATGGAACAAGATGTTTCGTGTGTAACTCTGAGGGAGATCTCGTGTGTTGTGATGACTGTCCACGAGCTTTTCATTCACACTGTCACCTACCAGCTACAGATGGAGGCTCACCTGGGTGAGAAAGAGAGAAATAATGCTGGTTTAGACAAACTAAACAGTTGACATGTATAACATTATGTGTCTTGTCTGTACAGAAGCCGGTGGAGCTGCACATTCTGTGTGATGAAGAATAAGGAGGGTTCCAGTCGAAAGACCCAACAGGAAGTTTTGAGTACTCCAGTCTCTCAGTACACACCGGTAAATATATATCCTTTTGAAAGGACCCACATACCTAGGACTGAGTTTTCTGCATGGAAGTCTGAGGCAGATGTCCCTTGTGGACAGCCAAACCCGGACCCGGACTAAGGAAACAAGGGTGCTTGATAGCCCAAAACGCATTTGAAGGGGGTCAGACCAGTGTCGGGTTTCTGAAGAGAGTTCTGTGCGTATTCTGCCCTCATTAAATATTTACTCCAATCAGACTGGTTATGTTGGTAGTAGGATCTGAGAAAATGTGTGAGTTCTTCATTCAATCGTTCAGTTTGACTGTTGGACTGCGGGTGTGAGACTGATGTTTACATTAAGCTGTTTGAAGAATGCCTACCATACTCTAGAGGTAAACTGAGGACCTCTGTCTGACACAATGTCTTCAGATAGTCCATAGAAGCGAAAGACGCAATTACATAATACCTCGGCTGTTTCAAATGCAGTGGGGAGTTTAGGCAGAGGAATGAGTCGACAGGCTTTGGAGAAATGGTCAATGTCTGTTAGGATGGTGGTGTTGCCCTGGAAATTGGGAAGGTCAGTAATGAAAATCGGTAGCGATATGGGACCATGGACGTTGAGGAGTAGGAAGGGGTTGATGTAAACCGGCCGGTAGTTGTAGAGGAGTTTTAGAGGTATTACATGTGGTACAGTTCTTCACAAAGTTTGTGGTGTCTGTAGACATTGAGGGCCACCAAAACTGGTTAGTGAGTAGATGGTGAGTTGCTGTTATTCCAGGGTGTCCAGAGCTGGGAGATGAATGAACCTGATGAAGAAGTCTTTCTCTCAGATGTTCGGGCACAAAGGTGAGATTGTGTAGGAGGTCTGATGGTGGAGGATTCTGGGTGTTAGATTGGTTAATTTCTGTCATGATGTCCTACTGTACTAGTGCAACAAGCAAGGTTTCTGGGATGATGTTCTCGTTAATTTCAGGATGAACTGGGTCTTCAAGCTGTGCATCGGCTTTGGCGTTTTTGGAACCAGAACTGACAATAAAGTTGAACTGAGTGAAAAACAGGGTCCATCTTGCCTGACGAGGATTTAATCTGAATCCTGTTTTGCTGAATATATTCCAGGTTCTTGTGGTCTGTGATGACAGTGAATGGACGCTGTGTCCCCTCTAACCAGTGACGCCATTCTTCTAGTGCTGAGTTCACGGTTCCAGATATCATAGTTTCTCTCTGCAGAAGATAGTTTTTTAGAGAAGGCACATGGAAACATTCTTGCTGGAGATCCATGACGCTAAGAGAGTATAGACCCTATGCCTGTATTGGAAGTATCCACCTCCACGGTAAAGGGGAAATCTGGGGTAGGGTGATGGAGAATAGGCACAGAGTTGAAGCGTGCTTTGAGATTCTTGAATGCCTGTTGGGCGTCCGCTGACCAAAGGAGGCCTGAAGTGGAGCATTTGGTCATGGAAGTTAGGGGAGCAGCAACTGTGCTGAGGTCTCTTATGAATCTTCTATAGAAATTAACGAACCTCGCTGTAGTATTAGAAGATTACTGTAGAAATTAGAACATTGCTGTAATTCCTTCACTTTGTGTGGTTGAGACCAATCAAGCACTACCTTTACCTTGTTGTCATCCATTGCTACCCATTCTTGACTGTTGATGTTCTCCAGGAAGGATGTGGAGGTTTGGTGGAATTCGCATTTCTCTACTTTGGCATAAAATTGATACTGTATCAGACATTTGAGTACTGATCTTACGTGCTGGATGTGCTCTTCGAGAGAATTGGAGTAGATTAAGAGCTCATCTATATACACTATTACCTATCTGACGAGCATTTCACAGAATACATCACTGATGAATGACTGAAACACAGAGGGACTGTTCGGCAGGCCGAATGGCATTACCAAGTATTCGTATTCAAAGTTGAAAAAGCAGTTTTCCACTCATCACCTTCTTTGATACGGATCAAGTTGTATATGCACTGCCTAAATCGTGTTTAGTGAAGTATTTAGCTTGACTGAGTTGCTTGACCGAGTGCAGCAGGAACCAATGGCAGGGGGTATCAGAATTTAATAGTAACGTCAATGCAGGGTCTTAGGCCGCCATCTTTCTTCTTGACAAAAAAGAACCCCGCTGATGCAGGGGAGGTAGAGGGTCTGATGAAGCCTTTTGCCAGATCTTCCTCTATGTAAGCCTTCATAGCTTCTGACTCATAACAGATCGATAACACAGTCACAGGAGCGATGAGGCAGCAGTTGGGATGCTTTGATCTTACTGAATGCTTCGGTTAGATCAGAGAATTCATTGGGTAAACCTTGAATTTCAGGGGGTTGTTAACTAATGGTTACTGAGTGCACTGGCAAGGGGTCTGTGAGGATTGTGTCGGTGCAGTCTCGGCAGACCCAGAATGATGGGATTGTGGGGAGAGTGAATTACATGAAATCTTATGGCCTCTTTGTGCAACACTCCAATGTGCAAACTAACTTCTTCAGTGATGTGTGTGACTTTTCCTTCTCCAATGGGACGACCATCTAGTGCCTCCACTGCCAAACAAGAAGAGTGAGTTTACGCTGTTGAGCAAACTCATGTGAAATAAAGTTGCTAGCAGCTCCTGTACAAAATAACAAAGCATTTTCCGCTGCTGTTCTCCTCCCCTGACATGAGCAGCTGGTCACCAGCACTCTTACCTCCAGCTGGTTGTTCGAATACTTCTCTGAAGCGTCAATATTCTGGTGACAGCTCCCTCTGATGATCCGGAGGAAGCGAAGAGGGAGCCTCACCTGTAACAGTTAGAGAGCTACATATGGCAATTCATCTGTTCAATAAAATTATTATTTAATAACAAGAACAAATATTGTTCAATAAAAACATTTCACCTGTTAAGTAATAAAAATACCATCTCCATGTTGCTTTTACAACATTTCAGATTCAGGGGATTCTCAGGTTTTGGAGATTTACCTGCTCCAAGTCAACATTTCTTGCTCATTGTGACAACTATGCCACTCCCACACCATTATTTAAATTTTGTTAATTTTGGACAAAAATAGTTACATAGTGTGCCTAAATTACATTAAACATGTCTGAAAACAGTGGTGTGTTTGGTGAGAGATATAATAAATAATTTTGATGATCAGGTGAGGAAACCATCATGCACCTTCATTAGATGACGCAGTTTTTCTGTGTATTTGACTCTGTTTCAGCATTGCCAGTGTTTGCTGTTACAGCTGCTACATGAGAGCATGACTGACCCCTGCACTAAAGTAAATCTCATCTTCAGCAGCTTCATCTGCCTCTCTGTCATTATTTAAAGCTCTTATATGTGCTGTACATGTATGTGACGTCTGCACTGCTGGTGTTCAGGTTCCAGGATACAGTGAGAATATTTGTGGTCCCATGATGCTGGGCAGAGTGAAGCTGAACCTGGAGAATAACCATTATCAAACAGTGCAAGAGTTTGTCTCGGACATTGAACAGATTTTCAACAACTGTTCCACCTCCAGCGGAGTGAGTTTTATTTGAACTTATGCAACTTACAATGTTGCAAGGTTGTTTGTTTACTAAATTCTGACTTTTTCTCTCCCTGTCTTTTCTCTGTAGGATAATGACTCCAATAGAATGACCTCTAGACTGAAGGAAGCATTCAAGAAGGAGTTTGAAAGTGTCTTTAAGCTGTCAGCAGTGTCAATATGTCAGAAGTTACTATTGGGTCTTTATATTAAAAGCAACAAGAGGACTTTTATTTTAATAACTGATAGTTGATTTGAATGACAGCAACCATGAACAACCTCAGTCATTTAGTCTGCCGATGTCAATGTACCTCAAAGGTGAAGTGTGTCATTTTGTGCAAGCAAAAGGAAAGGAGACTTGACAGTGTTTGTGTGTACATACTTTACATTTCATTTTCTTGTCTGTCGCTGTGTGTTTGAGGCAAATAAAATTGGTCATTGTGTTCTCTTGTGAATTTAAGGAGAAATATTTTAATATAATTTATCTATCATTCTGTCTTCTGTCTGTTTTTGGCATATAAACCCTCAGACTTATCAAAACTTAATTTTTGTCTTGAAAACCATAGCTTTTCTAGTTGAAATGAGTAATATGAATTTCTTTAAATTCCAGTTTAATTTTACTTTCTTACATTTAACATTAATAATATGAATTCAATTTTAACTCAATTTAAATTCATGACTTGACTTTTTGAATTTTCAATTCAGTTCTGAATAATCGAGTTTTTGTCTTCACCTTAAGTTCACTTTTTTGTTGTTGTTTTATAGTAAATGATCAGGTGGAATTGTAACTTAGTGATGCATTAAGAATAACAGTAAGAGTAATTGAAGAAATAAAGCTGTAAGCAGCCAGGTCCTGGAAACGGCCCTGGGGGATATGCTTAATAAACAGCTCAGTGAGGTCCAGTGTAAACCATTCAAATTCAGTTCAGATAATTGTCCAATAAACCACAAATCTCTCTTTAGAGATTCTTAAACTAGTTTTAGTTTTTGCCCTTCTGTTACTAATAATACAAAACAAATATATACTCGCTCACATATCATTTACTTTCTTTGTTGCTGTCTTAGCGTTGTTGTTGGTGAGGCAAAATAAACCAAAAATTTTCAGTCCATTCACATTAGATTCGTCTATTTTCCATGTCCACTTTTCTTTTCTTCACACTTATCTTGTTTTTGCTGACAGACTGTGTCCAGTGGCTCAAAGTGAGAGGAACAGCGCGAGCGTTTTCAATGCACCAGTGATTAAGCAACATGAGCAATGACGCTGCGTTTGAATTTTCACAACAGAGATGTGCTTATATACATTACCTTAAAGGTGCACTATGTAGTTTTTTCACCCCTAGGGGTCGCTAAACTCTTCAAAACAATAACAAGGGCGTAGATTGATGACGCAGTGAATATGGAATCATGGAACTTGTCGTCATGCCGATGGATCTAATAATATTTAAGGGGAAATAATGTTTATGGATGAGTGCATGCATGTTTTTAACATGACTGTGGTATGAAGCTGGACGTGGCCGAGAATCGCAGACGTGATTGATAATGAGAGACAGATATCAGTGGCACACGTGAGTCTCGGGGATATAAAGAAACGAGGACATTTCATTCTACCGAACTTCTCATAAGTGCTGAAACACTACTTATACAGGTCAGTTTATTTGATGAATTAAAACTGAGGTAACGCAGCACTGTTTCACTTGGTCTAAAGTTACACTATCATACTAAACTGCATTTGAAAGTTGTAATGTTTAGTATTAGTTTGTTGTCTGTATGACTTAACAGTAAGCTAGATCAACATTAGATTATCATTCTGATGATATTCTAACACTTCGTCGTGTTGAGCTTTATAACATTGATTAATTAATCTTATGTAGCCTATATTTGCTTACCTCGTCTAAGAACGTGCAAGAGAATTCTTAATTATACATTTAAGTGAAACATACTACAATGAAATGGTTTTAATTCACACTCTTTGTGCTTCCCCAAACCAAGATTCGCCTGCACGTTTAAATGTCTATAAACAAATTAATTCAAATGGAGAAGAAGTACTCTCTGCTTATGTAATCCATATGACTATACTGGGAAGATGGCAGCATCATCAACTTCATCTTTGCAGCTGACACTGACTCAAAAAACACTAGTTTATTGATAAATAATTAAAAAATTAAAATCTTTTTTTCCAGACACATTCATAATCATTACTTTTGCCAGTGGTTTACGGCAAGCTTTATGTTTGCGTTTGAGTGGGGAATGGCTATATTACACATTAAACCCTCATTATGGTTTAGTATTGTCCTCAATATATATTTAAGTAATTTATATGAACGTGCGATTAGACAACTAATGGCTAAAATTAATGACCAATAGTCAACTAGAAAAATCTTTAATCGGGTGCAGTTCTAGAACAGATATCAGTATCTAAAAAAAATAAATACTAGTAGCATTAAAATAGATACGTTTTAAGGATTAAATGTTAAAATGGCTTGCCATATTAGGAAGGAAGCTCTGCTGAGAGGCGTGGTTTGGTGGACCATGTAACAGAAAAAGATTAGAAGTGTGTGTACAAACAAAAATTGTGTAAGAGAGAGAGGTTACTAGAGAAACAGCAAATCGAGGACACAGCAAGGTAAATACAGTTTTAATGTAGTGAATTTTTCTGTTCTGTTGTTTTTTTAACCTTCTGTCACTCAAGTTCTAAAACACCAAACCAGGAAGTAACTTTCAGTTTTGTTTGTTTTAGATTATTTTGAATATTTGGTGTATCTAGTATCTCTTTTGCGACTTTGGGCATATGATTAATTGTAAAATGATTATGAAATGTATAATTAATGTTAAGTGTGTTTCAGAAAACCTCAGGACATGAAAAGCATGTCAGTCATAGAAGTAACGTCTGGGTCTGAATCAGAATCTGAATTCGAATGGGATCTGAAGAGCAGCACAGGATCCAACAGTCTGAGTGATAATGAAAGAGAAAAGAGAGGAAAACAAGAGAAGAAAAGGAAGATGAGGAAACGAAGCTGTAAACAGAGACGGCCGCGCTCTCTCAGTACCCCCAACAAGGAGAGCCAAGCCAAAGGTACAGACCCCAAAGAACCCAAGTGAGCTTTCCAAAATATTTCAGCCATTATATTACAAAGCAAGAGATGAATTAGGTATACAGAGGTTAACACTGCTCTGTCTGTAATGTGTTTGTTTTGATGCTCCGTTCATGCCTGACACGTGTCCTTTGTTTCAGACACCAGCCAGTATTTGAATGAAAAATATGAAAACAAACTTCCTGTCACATGTGGGGATAAAAAAGGCGTCCTCTATGTGGAGAAATTTAATCAAAGTAGGTGCAGATACTTACTGAATGAAATTATTTGTCTCTTTAAGAATTATTCTGGAGCCCCTAGATATTTTCATATTGAATAACTGGACATTAACTTCTCTGTCTGTAGAGCAGAAGTGCATTTTAAGTGAAGGCGAGTGGTTCAAGCCCATTGAGTTTGAGCGGTTCGGAGGAAAGGAAAAGTGGAAAAATTCGACAAAAAGCATCTTATTTGATGGTGCTCCACTCCGGAAACTCATAGAGGTGCATAAGAAGAGTTTCAACTAATGCACCCTACACGCTTAAGAGCAATTATAAATAACATTCAGTGTGAATTAGTGAAAAGTTCCCTGAAATGAAGTTAACACAAATCAAATACAAAACTAACTAAAATAAAATATATTATACTTGAATAGCATTAATAACATTGATTATAATATGATGCATATCTATTTTTGTCTTTTTCTTCTAGGATAGAGTTCTTTTACCCTTTAATAAACGGAGTGAACAGGTTTGACTCCTTTTCTACCATCTAACACACAAATAACCCCAAAACATGTTGATATACTCTGAAACATCAGGCATTATAGTATGTTCTCATATATTCACACAACTTCTGTCTGTTGCACAGATCGACTCCACTCAATCCTCACCTGTTACTGGCAAGCTCAGAAAAAGAAAGGTTATATTCTGATATGATGACTTTACATTGATCCTGACAGAGATGTACATTAAGCTCAGAAATGTTTAGAACACAGAATCTCAGCTAAACATGGTTGATGGATCTTTTTCCGTGTTCCCCATCATTGACATGCCTGCATCTGTTCAGTTTTCACAGAGCAGGGAACAGCTACTCCACTCCTCCTCTGGTCAGTATGATAGTGACCCGTAATCAGATTATATCCTCATTAATATCAACTTGTTTATTCTTTACACTCTGTTTCCTGAGTGTTTTTTCATTTTTTGTAGAATCACATGATATGGACAATGGTGATGATGGCGATGTTGTTGAGGATGGCGATGTTGTGGAAGATGGCGATGGCGATGTTGTTGAGGATGGCGATGTTGTGGAGGATGATGATGATGATGGTGATGAAGATGTTGACATGAGCATGTTTGAAGGTCCAACCCTACCTGTTACCTGCGGCTCAAAGTCTGGCATCCTATACAAATGTCGCTTTGCCAAAGGTATGTGAGTCGGCATATTTTAAAACTTAATTTCTACAAATATGAATATACTGTGTGTTGGTCAAATATGTTTTACATTCATAAGTGGCTCCAAACATATTTGAATGCTTTGAGCACACCTAAAAATGTCTGAATGTCATTAAAGATGCAAAATATCAAAGCAAAGTCATCATGAAATCAAAATTATAGCAGTATTTATTAAAAAAATATTTCTTTGTTCACATTATTTAAAATTCATGTGCCCTTTTAATCTTTAATCAAAATAACTTAAATCACCCTCTTGCAGTGACATCTCTTCTCTTCTTTACTGATGCAAGTACAGGACAACCTGTCCTGTCCTCACATGTCACCATAGTAATAGCAAACCACAATCATCCAATAACATCCCCATGGACAAAATTAAGTCCCACCCTATATTCATTGTTGTTCAAGAAGCCGTTTCACTTGAAGGATGAAGTCACAAGAGAGAAGAAAAGACTATCACAACTTCCAGTTCATGCTGACTTTAAGAAAGATACTTTGCACATGCATATACTTTAAGCACAAAATGCTACAAAAGTAGTTTATATTTAAATGATAAAACAATAGATGTATTGTTCATATCTAGGACAAATTAAATTTAATAGAACATTTCTGTTGTTCATGTGATGAACTAGTCTCTTAGAAAAAAAGGCTCAGTAAGGTTCAATATAATTCAATTTTAAAGAACACTTTGTACCAAAAATGTTCTGGAAGGAGAAATGTCCTAAAAACTTTCATGTTTAATAGTTTATATTTTAGTGCTAATGTATGTTTATGAGCTGCTTACTATTTAATTAAAATTAAAAATGAATTGAAATGAAATTAAAGCCAAATCCATAAAATGATCCCATAATGGGAACCTCTAAAAGGTTCTGTATACTGTATAAAATGCCTGAAAGAACCCTTTACAGTTTTATATAGAACCTTTTCTTCTAAGAGTGTACAGTTGTAATTCTGCTAGGCAACAAGGAAGAAAAGTGAAGTTAGTTCGGACAAAATCTCAGCATTTAACTGCACATGCAGCTTTGTTTGATGTTTTATATCTGCTGCGATGACGTTCAGATGTTTTAAATGAGAGACTTAAGTCCATTAAGAATTACTTCCTGAGCTAATGCATAACTATAAGAGATTATTAAACTATGGAGTTCCAATCTTGTTATCCCAGGGGATTGTGGGAGATGCATAAGGACTGAAGACTGCTGGCTGAGCCCTGAGAATTTCATCAGACTGAACAAGTCTAATGGAACATGGAGGAAAAACATTGTGACCCATGGAATACCTCTGGGAAAACTTATAATGGTAAAAACTAGTAATTGACAAAGAATAAGAATAAAAGATAATTTTTTGGATGAAATTCATATTTAAAGCTCTTTTAAATAATTTGAAACTTATAAATTTAACTTATAAAACACTATGTTCTCACATGCGTTCCAGAAAAGAGTTTTGATACCACATATGGTCAACTGTCATTGTGAGATTTGTGAAGAAGAAGATGAATTTCTAGTAAGACCTCATCACTTACAATTACAGCCACGTCAGATCATCGACATGATCACCAAATATTTCAGAATTCTTTAAATGTTTTATTTCTTTACAAACTCTTGTCCCACCAGAATGATGACGAGTGTTTCGTGTGTAACTCTGAGGGAGATCTCGTGTGTTGTGATGACTGTCCACGAGCTTTTCATTCACACTGTCACCTACCAGCTACAGATGGAGGCTCACCTGGGTGAGAGAGAGAGAAAACCTTTACCTGCTTTAGACAAACTAAAAATTGACTTTGTATTATATTTTGCGTTTTGTTTGTACAGAAGCCGGTGGAGCTGCACATTCTGTGTGATGAAGAATATGAAAGATTCCAGTCAAAAGACCGAACAGGAGGTTTTGAGCAGTCCATTCTCTCAATACATACTGGTAAATTAACATTGTATATACAGTATATTCATGGTGTATATGTATAATATGTATAATATATTGATCCTGTGTAAATTGTAGCCTTAGTTTCCTGTTGTTAGCTGCCAGCAGTGGCACCTGGTGTGTTCTGCTGCTGCAACCAATCTGCTTTAAGGTTCGACGTGTTATGCGTTCAAAGTTGCTGTTCTGCAGCCCTCGGTTGTAACAAGTGGTTATTTGAGTTGCTGTTGCCTTTGTATCAGCTTGAGCCAGTGCATCAGCAAGAACCTCTGGCACCAACAAGGCATTTTCATCTGATACATGGAACCCCATTCAGGGTACAATGCTTGAACCTTTAGCTCCTATGGCCCAATGGTCCTCCAGAATGCTTCGGTAGTCCCGGGCATTTATGCACCCATCAAGCAAAGTAGGGAATGCCATGATATCTCAGCCCAAATCAATGATCCACCCCATGCTTCACTCTGGCCAGTCTGGGTGTTGAGTCTCTTTGGCCCTTCTCCACACCGTAACTCCCACGGATGTGAGAAAGACAGGTGGACTCATTAGAGAACAAAACATGTTTCACATTGTCCATCTTCCAAGATCTGCACTGTTGGCACCAATGAAACCTACATTTGGCATTGGCACGAGTGACCAAAGGTTTGACTATAGCAGCCTGACCATAAATATTGACACTGTAGAGCTCCAGACGAAAAGTTTTGGTGGAAACAGGAGAGTCGAGGTGCGCATTTAATTCTTCAGTGATTTGGGAAGCTGTGGTTTTATGTTTTTTGGATACAATATGGGTTAGTACCTGGACATCCCTGTCAGACCTTCCTCTTGCGTCGACAGTTACTCCTGTTGGAGGTGGTTCGTCCTATGTGATGGTATGCCCACATTACACTGGCTACCAAAGTTCTCAATACACCACAAAAGTCAGCGAGACACACACCAACAATTTGTTCTCTTCTGAACTCTGATATGTGTTGATATATGTTCCCTTACGTTGTGTGGATTGCAATATTTTATGTCCAGTTGTGCTGTTGCTCTGCTAATTCAACCTTCACACTCTGCTCTTACTGATGAAATGTGCAATCAGTGAAGATTGGCCATATCGGAGTGAATCCTCCAACACTATATTAAATCCTGTGTGATCGTTTAGAGATCCGATCAGATTTACCCGCGCAAAATGCAATTGCTACATACATACAGTATCATGAGAGGTTGCATTGTCATTGATCAAATTTGAAAAGATTCAGAAGTCATTTTTCTTCCTTTCATTACAAACTCCTCAGTTAAGGATGATTAATAAGATTACAAGTTGAGAAAAGATTTTAAAGCGCCGTGTTTGGGGAGAGAAATGAGCATATTTTGTTAAACAAGTGAGAAACCTTCATAATGCAATATTGGGATCAGAAAAAGTAAAGTCATATATCTCAATCTTATATCTGTCTTGACAGCTCTCTGGATATTGGTATGATAATGAGATTGGCATGGTAATGGATATGACAATGTTAATGTATTTGGTCTTGGTGGAATAGATCCAGTACAGAACGAGTTTCCAGCATACGAGACATGCTGCTGCTGTTGCACATGTAACACATGATTTAACCCGCCAACAAAGCAGGAAACAGAAAAGGTCAGAGCCTTCTTCAATGCAAACATCTAACAGATCTTTGCAGTGTACAGAAAATGCCAATAAGCTGTGGTGCAACAGTTTAGAAGACTTTTGCTATACATTGTAAAGCACTTTTCACCTACAAAGTAATGGTAGATTTAGGCAATACAGTACTATACATGTGCTTTTGAGTCAGAACCAAGCTGATATGCGTAAATGTCATTTTATGCAGATGAACATGTAAACATGTATGTGAATACTTATTTACTTTTCCTAATTTACGAAAACCATTTGCTGATTATGCTTGAACTCCACCAGATTATTAAACAAACATGACGCTAAGTATTAACTGTCTTGATGGTTCTTTGAATGTCTCAGACACACAAACATCTGAATCAACCACACAAATTTAGCATCGCTAATAAATGTTGGTCTTGAAAGTGAATGCGTCATTGAGTAATGCCGCTAATTATGGTGGACGGCGATAAAGCACAATGCTTATATCACTTTAACTTCATTCATTTAGGAATAGATAACCGGCCATAAAAGTGCATTTGTAGAAAAAGATCATTTCTACTTATCTTAGATGTTGATTCAGATGGCATCTGAAAGCGTGCTGCAGACTGCTAATAGCAAACAATACCTAATATTTGAATGTTTGACCAGCAAGCTCATTGGCCGCTGATGCAACAGCAACCAATCGGCTGCGCTCTGTAGATAATGGTGCGATCGCTACCAAATGAGTTTAAAACCTATCAGCCTGCATCGTCGGAGCTTCAGGCCAGGTAAATATTAATCGTGTTGCTGAATGCAGATAATGAAAACACATTTGCATGTATATTTTAATTAAATGTGGCTGCTACCTAGTTTCAGTGATCTAACTGTAGTGAGTCTTGAGTGCATTTACACCTGTCTTTTATTGTTGTCAAGTGTGATCATGATCCGATGATCCAGTGACAGATGAGTTACACACTGAGTTAACACTTACAGTCAGTTTTTCTGTGTATTTGACTCTGTTTCAGCACTGCCAGTGTTTGCTGTTACAGCTGCTACATGAGAGCATGACTGACCCCTGCACTAAAGTAAATCTCATCTTCAGCAGCTTCATCTGCCTCTCTGTCATTATTTAAAGCTCTTATATGTGCTGTACATGTATGTGACGTCTGCACTGCTGGTGTTCAGGTTCCAGGATACAGTGAGAATATTTGTGGTCCCATGATGCTGGGCAGAGTGAAGCTGAATCTGGAGAATAACCATTATCAAACAGTGCAAGAGTTTGTCTCGGACATTGAACAGATTTTCAACAAATGTTCCACCTCCAGCGCAGTGAGTTTTATTTGAACTTTATGCAACTTTTTTACAATGTTGCAAGGATGTTTATTTACTAAATTCTGCCTTTTTCTCTCCCTGTCTTTTCTCTGTAGGATAATGACTCCAATAGAATGACCTCTAGACTGAAGGAAGCATTCAAAAAGGAGTTTGAAAGTGTCTTTAAGCTCCTGTAACATCATGCTGTGGGTTGATTATGTCAATATGTCAGAAGTTACTATTGGGTTTTTATATTTAAAGCAAAAAAAGGACATTCATTTTTAAGAACTGATAGTTGATGATTTGAATGACAGCAACCATGATCAACCTCCAGTCATTTAGTCTGTCGATGTCAATGTAGCTCAAAGGCTTTTGTTCAACTTCTATTGTATTGTGGGAGCCCTGCTCCAGTCTCCCAGCATTGGCTGAAGTTGAAAGAAACAGTTCTGTTTTAAAAGCACTTCAGTTCCAGCTAGTTGAACTCTTTTGGAAATGAACCTAAAATGTTTTATTTATAGTTGACTATGTATTAAGCTGGGATAGGAGAATGTATTTCAATATCAATATATGTGCACACTTGACATTTTAAGTCATGAACATGTAATGAATAATGAAAATTTTTACAATTAATATATTTTTTTACACGTTGTTTGAAAATAACTTTTTTAATTCTGTATATTCTATATTTTTTGACTGATACCATTATGTTAAACATGTGGACAGAAATATTTGATAATATTTTTATTTACATTTAGAAATTCTTCTAAAACATTTTGTGTAAATGTTTTCAAGTATAATAATAATAGTCCCACCAGAACTCAAAAAATGCAGATATTGACCTACTGTAAGAACAAATGATATATTGTGCATGCTAATTAAACAAAATACCACTCACAATGAAATGTTATGTGAGCAAAAAAAAAAATGATCTCCTCTTATTGAAAATTTCTCTTTCCATTTTTTTATGCCAAAATTAACAGTCCAAGAAGAAAATATTGCTTCAGTTTCAAATGTATGTATGAATCTCATCCAAATATGAAGTGAAAAGTAATTGTGAAAGTGGAATTATGAAAAAAGTGCTGAATTATGAAATGCTGAATTGATCAAGTTTAACTGTGAGATTCCACTGCCAGTATAGGGAAGATTCACTCATTCTTATCACCTGTTCCAATGGTTGTTTGTTTGAATTTTGGGTATTGACAGATCTACTGAAAGGTGTTGTATAGGTTTAGGTGGAGCAAGGAAAAGAGACGACCTTGTTTGTGTGTAGGTTTTGTGATATTCGTCTGAGAGAACTAGAAAAATAGACAGCAATGTGAGCACATTAATTATTATCAATTCCAATTTCAAATTCTCTTTTCTGATGTATTGTTTTCTTTCATTTTTATCCCTCAAATTCCATAATAACAGCCCAGGAAGCAACTTTCAGTTTTGTTTCTGTGTCAGAGTGAGTGGCCTGGAACTGTTACTGCACTATACAAAATATGTAGAAAAAAAGACACTACATGTAATCTTACCTTAGTGTACAAATGAATTAAACTAATTTTACTGTGGAAAAAAATACATTTTATTTAATCAGAGAGAATCAGAGACATTCCACTTGTAAAAATATAGATGAAAAAAAATTGTAACAGATGATCATACCATCTGTTTCCTGTTATTATCGAAATTTCATTATCACAAAAAGGCATTTGAATCTCAAATTATCCAGTGCGTTCAGCTGACACAAACAGACTGAAATTGTATGTTTGGTCAGTCCTTCATAGACACACAATACGAAGAAATGCCACTGCAACAATAGTAGAAATAGTTTTTTTTTCTTTGTTTTTTGCCTATTTTATTGACAGGAGTTTTGATAGCTGTGTGCTAAACTGTGTTTCTGTCTTCAGTGAAGGTGTGAAGGCGGACCCAGAATCATCTTTCAGTGGGAGGGGAAGTTTTGCATCACAACTCGACATGGAGGAACCCGTCTACTTCCTGCTGTTCAAATAATGCAGATAATACGACAGCCTCATGAATTGAATCTTTCAGAAAGTTCCAATGTCTGACTGGCTGAGTGAAAACAGAATTAGAAATAAAGGACATCGAGGGATAAAAAGAGGAGGATGAAGAAACAAAGCTATCAGAAGAAACAAGAGACAGAGTTGCCCTCCCTCTGCAAACCCAAGAAGAAGAAACAAGCCAAGAGACAAAACTGCCCCCGTGAGTCTAAAGTATCTTTACTACTAAAATGACAGAACAGTAACGAATGTGAAGCACTAAACATGTATGTTCTTTAAAATATGAAGAGGTGCACATTTAATACTGCTAATACATTTTTAAAAAGGATTTTTTTTGCATTGTAAAAAAAAAAAAAAAAAAAAAAGTAAAATTTAAGGTAAAAAAACGGCAGCTGTGGCTGCCAGAACTTTACCGTAAAACACAACATTTTAGGTTTTACGGAACAGCACTTAGTTTACTGTCTATTCTACAGTCCAAAACCATATAATTTAAAGGTTTATTTGAAAAGCATATTTCATTAATTGATTTAATGTTAATTTACCAATCTATTGAAGTACTAATATCTGATCTGTACCTTTTTCAATACACTGACAGCCACCAATCACAGTGGAGATGAGAGTAACATGATGATTCAAAGCTTATCACATAGTTTTTCCAAAAGTTAAGTATTACAGTGTTAATATATTAAGGTGCATAGTGTCATTCACACAAACACTAAACACCATCATGGTAACGCACATGAAATTTTAAAAATGCAACAAACATTAATTTAACAACATTAGATGTAACATAAAACTCTAATGTACATAACTGATTAGAAAAAACTGAGAAGACACAGTTATTTCAACGAAAATACATCAAATGTGAAGTTTCACGCAGGGAATTGTGGGAATGTCAATTAGTTAGATCTATTACAGTTATTCACCGTATATTAGTACGGAAACTTTCTGTAAACCAATTAACTGTTTTTCGCCGTAGCATCTTTACAGTCTTTTACCGCTAAAATCGCTATCATTTTTTACAGTCTGCCTTTTTTAACTGATTTGATTGTACTTGTTTCAGAATCATCTGCTGGACACAAAAACACTCAAAATGAAGCTCAACTTCCTGTTACATGTGGTCATAAAGAGGGCGTCTTGCATTTGAAGAAATATGACAACAGTAGGTGCAGAAATCTTTCTAAGGTCTCAAGTTATTAACATCTAACATCCAGAAGCTCTACATCAAATCATTCTAATAGTGGTTGAATCAACTGTTTTTCTGTCTTTAGAAAAGAAGTGCATCTTCAGTGAAGGCCAGTGGTTCAAGCCCACTGAGTTTGAGAGGTTTGGGTTGAAGAACAGGAACAAAAAGTGGAGAATCAGCATCCTTTGCAAGGGCATTCCACTCCAGAAACTCATAGAGGTGCATAAGACCAGTTTCAGTAATTAATCAATACTAACAGTTTCAACTAATGCTCCTCAGTGCAATTATAATTAGCTTTTTTTAAAAACAAAACAAAAAAAACAAAACGTTGGTGAATCGGTAAATCGGAACTCATTTGAGAAATTTAGGTTAAATAACAGTTCCCTGATATAAAAATTGACACAGTGAACACTAATGACGACATTTAAATATGTTTATGACATATTCTAACTTTGTGCTCTTTTCTATTCATAGGATGGCTTTCTTTTGTCTCAAAGCTTTCAGAAAAGCAAGGTTCAGGATGCACAGGTTGGGCTGCTTTTCAGATTTGATGGAGGAATTAACTTTTCTAGACTGAAGCTTTCAAATTTGACTTACGGTAAGAATGACCAAGATGTTCATCAACATTTCTTCTTTTATGTTCTGCAGAAGAAAAAAAGCCCTGTGCGTTTGGAAAAACAGGGTGAGTAATCTTTTTTAAAAAATAGACAAGAAATATTCCTTTAAATAATAACTTACAACAGGTATTCAGAACGATATTTCATCAAATATTCTGTTTCCCTGAGTGTTTATGTTTTTATTGTAGAATCTGATGAGAAGATCAATGACAGTCAAACAGTGGATGATGATGATAATGATGATGATGATGTTGACATGAGCGTGTTTGAAGGTCCAACCCTACCTGTTACCTGCGGTTCTGACTCTGGCATCCTACACAAAGGTCGCTTTGCCAAAGGTGTGTGAGTGGGAAGGCTTTCATAATAATTATTATGAATATTGATATTTTGTCAGTATTTTATATTTCTAACTATAAAATCTGAAGTGTTTCTCAAGACAAGTTATCGGTTTTTCTCTTACATATTGACAATGAATATAAATACAGTGCTTGACTGCAGTGGTACAAGATTTTGCACTCAGTTTGTATTTATCCCAGGCCATTGTGGGAAATGCATAAGAACAGAGAACTTCTGGCTGAGCCCTGAGGATTTCATCAGATTGAACAAACCAAATGGAACATGGAGGAAAGATATTGTGTCCCATGGAATGCCTCTTGGAAAACTTATAACGGTAAAAGAAAATATTGCATTTTAAATATGGAACATTTAAAAATCTGATTTAAATAGAAAAACAAACAGTTGGTAATTACAAACAAAGCGGACACGCTGTGACAACCGGGGCCTTCGACATTGTTTTACATTCGTATTCAATCCTACAAAAACCTGTCGAAAAAATGTCCTCAGAGGCGAAATTACATGCAATTTCATGATTTCTGCATCTTAATTATGTGGCATACACTTTATTTTATTGGGCAGTTCGATGATAGGCCTATTGCATGCGAGGGCCAATAAAATTTAGATGCAATTTCTACCCCCTTTTTCTCCTTTGTGACACCATTCACAAGTGTATTGCAATTTGAACAGTTTCCTGTGAGTAATTATTTGAATTTGATTCCTCACACAAATATATTTTATGGCTTCAGAAGACTTGCAGCATATTGGGGGAAAAAATCATATTGACTATTTTATTGGTGCTTTTTAATACTTTTTGTTGTTTAAAAAACAAACAAACAAACACAAAAACCTTGCATCACAAGAAATGTTTTGCCATTGTCAAAACACATTTACCGACCACATGTGACAGTGTTAACTGACTGGTATTGTGTTTTTATTTGGGCTGGGAATTGACAAAAATTTCATGATTCAATAATGATATCAATTCAGTTTGATTCATTTAGATATACAGTGGGCACGGAAAGTATTCAGACCCCTTTAAATTTTTCACTCTTTGTTATATTGCAGCCATTTGCTAAAATCATTTAAGTTCATTTTTTTCCTCATTAATGTACACACAGCACCCCATATTGACAGAAAAACACAGAATTCTTGACATTTTTGTAGATTTATTAAAGAAAAACTTAAATATCACATGGTCCTAAGTATTCAGACCCTTTGCTGTGACTCTCATATATTTAACTCAGGTGCTGTCCATTTCTTCTGATCATCCTTGAGATGGTTCTACACCTTCATTTGAGTCCAGCTGTGTTTGATTATACTGATTGGACTTGATTAGGAAAGCCACACACCTGTCTATGTAAGACCTTACAGCTCACAGTGCATGTCAGAGCAAATGAGAATCATGAGGTCAAAGGAACTGCCTGAAGAGCTCAGAGACAGAATTGTGGCAAGGCACAGATCTGGCCAAGATTACAAAAAAATTTCTGCTGCACTTAAGGTTCCTAAGAGCACAGTGGCCTCCATAATCCTTAAATGGAAGACGTTTGGGATGACCAGAACCCTTCCTAGAGCTGGCCGTTCGGCCAAACTGAGCTATTGGGGGAGAAGAGCCTTGGTGAGAGAGGTAAAGAAGAACCCAAAGATCACTGTGGCTGAGCTCCAGAGATGCAGTCAGGAGATGGGAGAAAGTTGTAGAAAGTCAACCATCACTGCAGCCCTCCACCAGTCGGGGCTTTATGGCAGAGTGGCCCAACGGAAGCCTCTCCTCAGTGCAAGACACATGAAAGCCCGCGTGGAGTTTTCTAAAAAACACCTGAAGGACTCCAAGAAGATAGAACTTTTTGGCCTTAATTCTAAGCGGTATGTGTGGAGAAAACCAGGCACGGCTCATCACCTGTCCAATACAGTCCCAACAGTGGTGGCAGCATCATGCTGTGGGGTGTTTTTCAGCTGCAGGGACAGGATGACTGGTTGCAATCGAGGGAAAGATGAATACGGCCAAGTACAGGGACATCCTAGACGAAAACCTTCTCCAGAGTGCTCAGGACCTCAGACTTGGCCGAAGGTTTACCTTCTAACAAGACAATGACTCTAAGCACACAGCTAAAATAACGAAGGAGTGGCTTCACAACAACTCCGTGACTGTTCTTGAATGGCCCAGCCAGAGCCCTGACTTAAACCCAATTGAGCATCTCTGGAGAGACTTAAAAATGGCTGTCCACCAACGTTTACCATCCAACCTGACAGAACTGGAGAGGATCTGCAAGGAGGAATGGCAGAGGATCCCCAAATCCAAGTGTGAAAAACTTGTTGCATCTTTCCCAAAAAGACTCATGGCTGTTTTAGATCAAAAGGGTGCTTCTACTAAATACTGATCAAAGGGTCTGAATACTTAGGACCATGTGATATTTCAGTTTTTCTTTTTTAATAAATCTGCAAAAATGTCAAGAATTCTGTGTTTTTCTGTCAATATGGGCTGTGTGTACATTAATGAGGGAAAAAAATTAACTTAAATGATTTAATGATTTTAGCAAATGGCTGCAATATAACAAAGAGTGAAAAATTTAAGGGGGTCTGAATACTTTCCGTACCTACTGTATATTAGGTATATTATTTGTTTGTGTTCACATAATAAGTGCCAAAACCTTTACCAAGTTTCTTATCATGCCAATGAAGTGAAATGTAAAATCTTTCAGTCAAAAATTAATGTTGAAATTAACATTTACTAAGACTAATAAATGCTATAAAAATATTGTTAATTCTCAGATCATGTTAACTAATGAAACCTTATTGTAAAGTGTTACCATATATTTTTAAATGAATTGTTTAAAAGAATGATTCAGTGATAAAGAGAGTGTTTGAATTCGGAATTACATATTGTACCACTCTTTAAATTTATAATTTAACTTTATAAATCTATAGACACTCTTATCTTGTATTCTGTGGGATGGAAACAGCAGATCCAAGTTTTATTGTAGTATACAAAAAAGCTTTCTGATGTGTTTTTTCACATACTTTCCAGAAAAGAGTTTTGGAACCACATAGAGTCAGCTGTGAATGTGAGATCTGCGAAGACCTGGATCAATACCTAGTAAGACATTGTCAGTCACAATTAGAGTCATATCAAAACATCACATTTAAAATGTGCTTTAAAGAGTTAGCTCACCTAAAAATGAAAATTCTGTCATTAATCATTTGTTCCAAATATTTGTTCCAATCTAAGACTCTCTCAGAAAATTTGGACTACACCACTCAATTCAAATGGATTAGTTTTACGATCTCTTTATGAACTTTTTGAAGCACCAAAGTGATAGTTATCTGTTTATGGGGGGACATAAAGCTCTCAGATTTCATCAAAAAGATCTTCATTTGTGTTCCGAAGATGAACAAAAGACTTATGGGTTTGGAACGACATGAGGGTGGGTACTTAATGACAGAATTTTTATTTCTGGGTGAACTAACCCTTTAAGACGGTATCGTTTTATTTCTTTACAAACTCTTGTCCCACCAGAATGATGACGAGTGTTTCATGTGTGACTCTGGAGGAGATCTCGTGTGTTGTGATGACTGTCCACAAGCTTTTCATTCACACTGCCACATACCAGCGGTGGACGGAGGCTCACCTGGGTGAGAGAGAGAAAACATGCTGGTTTAGACAAACTAAACAGTTGACATGTATAACATTGTGTTTTGTTTGTACCGAAGCCGGTGGAGCTGCACATTCTGTGTGATGAAGAATATTGAAGATTCCAATCAAAAGACCCAACAGGAAGTTTTCAGCAGTCCAGTCTCTCAATACACACTGGTAAAGATTATGCAAAATGTTTTGTCTGGTAGTCAGCAGGGTCCAAAACAAAACATCTTTCATTATTTAGACAAAAAAAAAATGAAAATAAAAATTGTGGGTACTATCCCTTAAACACTTACAGTGTGTTTGTCATCTGTCTTTTCACTTTCAGCACTGCCAGTGTTTGCTGTTACAGCTGCTACATGAGAGCATGACTGACCCCTGCACTAAAGTAAATCTCATCTTCAGCAGCTTCATCTGTCTCTTTTAGATTATTTAATGCTGGGATGTTAATATACAGTATGTGATGTCTGAACTGCTGGTGTTCAGGTTCCAGGATACAGTGAGAATATTTGTGGTCCCATGATGCTGGGCAGAGTGAAGCTGAACCTGGAGAATAACGATTATCAAACAGTGCAAGAGTTTGTCTCGGATATCGAATACGTTTTTCACCACTGCACTTCCAAAAGGGTGAGTTTCCTCAGGCTTGAAAATGCTACTTGTAATGATAAGCGGGTCAACGAACTGAGATCCAATTGCAAGCTTTATTAAAGACATAATGGTGATGACAGGCAGGGTCAGAAACCAGCAAATGGGAATGTCAGAGGAAAAGCAGAGTCATAATCGTTAAACAGGCGGGTAGATCAAGGCCGGCAGCAGGTGAACAACAGTCCAATAATCCAAAGCAGTTAGTCCAACAAGGCAGGCAGAGAACAATCAGAAAACGAGCAGACAGGCAGAAAACAGGACAGGGAAAACAAACACGGTAAATAAACGCTCGGTAATAACCACTATAAGCAAATCAAGACTTCACGACTGTGTGTGTGTGTGTGTGTGGAGCTTAAATAGTCCGGATGATAGGCTACAGCTGGCTGGGGTGATCAGTGACAGGGTACAGGGCTTCTGGGAAATGTAGTGCACTGGTGTGAGTGAGTGTGTGCCAGTGGATTGTGGGAAGTGAAGTCCAGTGGTGAGTGAGTAACAGTCCGGGGTGGAGTGCCCTCTAGTGGTTTTTGTGGGCACTCCAGTTGACAATCCTGACACTGCTAATGACAGGACTCTTAAAAATGTGCTTATATATTGTCATATTTTTATTGATTGAATTCTCCATTATTCTCTCTTTTTTGTAGGATAATGACTTCAGTAGAATGACCTCTAGGCTGAAGGAACTTTTTGAAACCGTCTTTAAAATCCTATAACATCATGCCTTAACAAGAGGTCCTTCAATGTGATGGTACATTTGAATGTAGGCTATTGTACAGAAATAACTGACAAATAAAGAAAGAATATTTAAACTTCATAAAAAATAGAGCACTAGTAATTTATGAATGTTTTTCTCTCACTTATGTGATACTATAGAAGTGTTAGAGTTATGAGTAACACTTTATAATAAGGTTCATTAGTTAAACATTAGTTAATGTATTAACTAACATGAACAGACTGTGAGCAATACATTTGTTACAGTATTTACTAATCTTAATTAACGTTAGTTAATGAAAATACAGTTGTTCATTGTTTGTTCATGTTAGTTCACAGTGCTTTAACTAATGTTAACAAGATTTTAATAATGTATTAGTAAATGTTGAAATTAACATTAACAAAGATTAATAAAGGCTGTTTAAGTGCAGTTCATTATTAGTTCGTGTTAACTAATGAACCTTATTGTAAAGTGTTACCGAGTTATGTTCCTTTTCTCTGTGTTTTCCTATGACCTAGTTGTCCTATATGTATTCATTAGTCATATAGTTCACCTGGTGTTCATCAATTATCTTATTAGTTTCCATGTTTAGAGCTGGTATACTCCCTTTTTTGTTCAGTTCTGTGTCCTGTCTCATCTAGTTATGAGTTGCTGTGTTAATGCATCACCTCCTGTGGATTTTTGGATTCAAATACCATTTCCTTGTACTCTTCATCTTCGTGTGCTCTATATACAACCACCCCTGACAAGAAACTTAAAAATGGCAAGATAAAAACAGTCTATATCTCGCAATTGTAACATTACTCCTTGCAATTCTGACTTTTTTCTCAGAATTGTGAGATCTAAACTTGGTATTGCTTGTTATAAATTCTGAATTGTTAGATATAAACATTAATTATGAGTTAAAAAAAAAATGTGAGATTAAAAGTCATTATCTGTTTATTTTATCATTCCATGGTGGAAACAACCTTAGAAGATATACAATTGTGCAAGTTTAGATTTGGATTTTCTAAACCTGCAACTCTTGTTTAAAGGTTTTAATTAGAACAAGACTTGTTTTTCTTAAACATTTAAAGTCAACTGACATTCTACCGAACTGTTCAACTTAATTATTAATATTATTGCAACTGTGTTCAAAAAAATTAATAGCGCCAATGAATAAAGTACTCGGTTTGTTACACCGCTGAATAGGACAATGTACCTTTAACATGAATAACTAAACAATACCCAGAGGAATGGCTTTTAACAAATAGATGAATAAAATCTCTGTGTACAAGTGATGCTGTACTTTCCATTAAAATCTTCATGACTGAGGAAGTTCCCTTCTCCATCCATCATGTGTGCAATTGATCAAACACCTTCATCAATCCAATTATGAAAGAACACAGATTTTCTATTAATGAAGATACACCTTCAACAGAGAACAACCTCTGGGCTTGTAATAGGCCTGTGTGCTGAGGGAGTGACTGTAAATTTGCTGTTTTTTCTCTTCTGACTGCCGGAAGCCATCTCTATATTTTTTTCATCTTTTTCTCTTTGATGCTTATCTGTGGGTATTTTTGCAAGACTGAACATATGAGACAGAAAGATCTAAATTCATCTTGAGAAGAATCCTGAAGCTGTAAGGTAAAGTAATGGGTTTTGTATCCAAGAATAAATATTATGGCATAATTTCATAAAATTATATATGTATAAATATAATATAATATATATATATATATATATATATATATATATATATATATATATATATATATATATATAAAAAGAGAGAGAGAGAGAGAGAGGGGAATACATTTAGAGCACTGTGTTATATTACCCTGGCATTAAAAACCTTGACTCAGTTCTTCTCTCTGCAAAAGTTGATTTTCATCTGCGCGTGTGGTTGCAGAACAGTTGAAAATTGCATTGACAGGAAGGTCTGAATTCATTTTGTGGAGAAACCTGAAGCTGTAAGGTTTATGAAGTATTTACATTTCATTATGTTTGTCCTACATAGATTATTTGGAAAGTCTTTAGTATCTTCTCTATAATGGATATCTATCGCCGTTAACTATCGGGGAATAAACGCTAATTCTACTATTTTAGTCTACATTAGGCTTTAAGCACTTTAAAATGGTTGTAGAGGTTGAATTCAATTAAAAAGCAGTTAAAAATGTTTGGTAGGAGCTCCGGTGAAGTGTTTAGGATGTGCTCCTGACACTGTTGTTCCTTTTATCTACGCTATGTCAGCACATTGTGTGTTGTTTGTGCTATTTCCGTTTTACAGGGTGTCTTCTTCTTTTTTATTATTAAATAACGCATACAGGGGATACATAAAATAGATTGGGACAAAATAGAAAAATATATAGACAAGAAAGCAAAAAATCATTGAAACAGAAACATCTAAAATATAAATAATTAAATATATATATATATAAAGTAGAGAGAGATTTTTTCTCACAGAAGATAATCGTTATCCCAATATTCTACCATATACTATAACCATAATTTTTTTCAGCAGTAGTACCATTTTAGTAGCTTTCTTGTTGAGCAATGAACAAAGAGAGTCATAAATAGTTTTAGATCAATACAGAAAAGCTTAATATTGGGCATACAGGCTACTTCTCTCCAAAAATTCATTTGCATAATCACATTCAAAACATAAATGCGATATTGTTTCAAGATTACAGTTACAGAATGTGCATTGAGAAGAAATTTTTGCATTGTGAAGAAACTTAAATTTAGAAAGAAAAGAGTTACATGGATAGTTTTAGAATTTTATAGATAGATAGAATTTTATAGTAAAGTTCTTTCATCTTGTTAGGTAATAGAAATGTATATATATACCAGACCATAGTTTAATGGCAATGGCAATTTATTTATATAGCACAATTATATACAATCTATGTTTTCCAATGTGCTTTACAATAGCTAAAAACACAGAAAAACACAATAAGTAAAAAGACAAAAAAAACTGTTAAGCAATAAAACACATACACAGAGAAATTGTAAAAACATACCATTTTAATAGTAGACAGACAAGGAAGATTTATTTTCCATTTAAAAAATGCTTTGGGGTGACAGCTGAACATCTTAATAATGATTCTTCTAATCCAAAAATTGTTACATTTAATATTACTGTCATGATCGTGTCTGTTGATTCTGTTCCCCTGTCCTGTCATCGTCACATGTGCTCTTTGTTTTGAGTTCTGTTTAGTCATGTGCTCTTTGTTTTGCCCTGCCATGTGCTCGTCTTGTAATCAGTTCATCGTCGTCAGCTGTGTCTTGTTAGTCTCATGCCTGTCACCTGTGTTTTCACTCATTATCCTCCTGTTCTCTGGTGTATAAATTCCCTCTGTGTCAGTCCTGTCTTTGTTCGTTGTTAAAGTTACGTGCGTGTAGTATCTGTCTGTGTAGTCCTTCCTTGTTTAAATAAATCCTGTATATATTCTTCGGTCTGTGATCTCCGTGCTTCCTCGCACCACCACGAGCAACACGTTACAATTACAAAGCTCCAGACCTCCAGACCTGCTACCCTGTAACTACAATATGCCCTAACCCAATCATAAATTCTAGGTGTGGTTTCCACTTCAAAAATTGCTGTAAATTCAAAATAGCAATAGAGGTTACCATCCTCTTTTTAACAAATGTAAAACAAAAATGACACCTTTGTCAAACCAATCTTTTTTTTTTTTTTTTTTTTAAAGATTTTTTTCCATGCAGCACATTCTGATTATTCCATATAAAACTTCTATGAGGGGGAAAGTTGTGGCAAAAGGCAAGTTTACAGGCTTCCAAGGCTTGCTTATGAAAATTGGAGAGCTTTATTGGGAGTTTACTGCAACTGAAATCGCAAGCCAACAAAAAAAAGTAAGCCTCTACATTTATCAAAAGTCAACATAGGAATATAAAACCATAACATATTAGGATCAGTGTTTAAGCAATGTTTAATCCAGCCAATTTTAAAGACCTGATTGAAAGTATACTGAAGTCCAAAGCATTCACACCTTCTCCAAAGTGTTTCTGACCAGCATCTTCCTTTTAACATATTCAGTTCCACAAAAATTAAAATAACATAGAGTTTAGAAGATTGACGAGCATGTTTTTTTGTCAACATATAAAGACAAAGCCAGAAAAACAATCCTACAAATACCTTCAACTTTATATTTCAAGACGTGACCATATATGGTTTGCAACCAGCAGTTGAAGATATTCTTTGATTTGTATCCGTTGCGTAAAATGACGAGAAAAACAACGAGTAATAAAAAAAATCAGAAATTCAGCTACCAACAAAAACAAAAATGGTGAAATGGGACACCCTTGTCTAATGCCCCTGCTAATCACAAACCGATGAGAAACACCATTCACCAAAGACACATTCATATTTTTTTGTTAAAAGTATGAACTACTTTAACAAAGGAAAAGCCAAAACTAAATCTACGCAAAGATTCAAACCTAAACTCGTGTTCAACCGCATCAAAGGCCTTATAAAAGTCTACAAATAAAATAATTGGTTTATCATTTTTCAGTTCTTTATAATCTAAAATGCTAAGACTAACTGTATATTATTTGCTATATATATTTTGCTTTCATAAAGGCAGATTGGGAAACAATTTCTTCTAAACATGGTTTCAGCCTATTTGCATAGAGGGAGGCTAACAATTTATAATCTGAATTAAGTAAAGTGATTGGGCGCCAATTAACTAAATATAGGGAATCTTTGTTAGGTTTTGACATGTATTATTATTAATTTGACAGTTATTAACATGATCAAGCCCTGCTTCTAAGTCAATTCACGTTTCTGTACACAGTCTTTGAACACTTCTAAAACAAACTCTTGTATATCTGGCCAAAATATCCTGTAGAATTCAAAAGGCAGTCCATCTGCACCTGGGCTGAATAATCATATCCAACTCTTCCATCGTCAAGTCCATCTCACAATACGATCGATTTCCATCAGACCAATGGCATCACGAATAATACACAGACACAGACACACACACACACACACACACACACACACACAACATCTAAAATGGGAAAGAGGAATATGCAATTGTATGAATATATTCAACAAGAAATCTGAGCCATCTTTTACATACTGCTGAAAGCTACAAAAAAAGAAGCAAATTGATCGCTGTAATTGACTGAAACAACTGGACACAACAGTGAAATGTGGATTTGCAGATACTGTTTTGTGTCAGATATGTTGAATTTTGGGCAAAAATCAAACCCTAGGTCATATTGACTTGAGTGTGATGCTACAAGCTTGGCACACCTATTTTGGGGGGCAGTTTCACCCATTCTTCTTTGCAGGACCTCTCAAGCTCCATCAGGTTGGATGGGGAGCATCCGGTCCACAGCCATTTTCAGATCTCTCCAGAGATGTTCAATCGGGTTCAAGATTGGGCTCTGGCTGGGCCACTCAAGGACCTTGGAGTTGTCCTGTAGCCACTACTTTGTTATTTTGGCTGCATGCTTAGGGTTGTTATCCTATTGGAAGATGAACCTTCGCCCTAGTCTGAGGTCCAGAGTACTGTGGAGCAGGTTTTCATTGAGAATGTCTCTGTACATTGCTGCTTTCATCTTTCCCTCGATCCTGATAGTCTCCTAGTTCCTGCCATTGAAAAACATCCCGACACCATGATGCTGCCACCACCATGCTTCACTAGGGATGGTATTGGGCAAGTGATGAGTGATGCCTGGTTTCCTCCAGACATGACGCTTGCTATTCAGGCCAAAGAGTTCAATCTTTGTTTCATCAGACCAAATCATTTTATTTCTCATGGTCTGAGAGACCATTTTGGAGATCACATTGCTCCCTTCCATCGTAACTGTGGGATGAGAGGGATGATTTACAAAGGTACAAATAATCTTTGCTTGGTGTTCTGCACATCTTCAGTGGCAAGTAAAACAGAGTACTTTTACCCAGATATTCAAAAAGATGACACAGTTTTATGGATGGAGTACAGAACAGCAGGTCCGGACTTTGAGAAATGGAGCATCACGCCTGATGTCTCAGAGCTGCCGTACTGGAAGTGGTTTGTGTGTCGCTTCCAGAAGGATTTGGAAAAGCATTATAACAAAACTTTCAGTGGTTATGGTAAGATTCCAAATGAATGGAGATCCTTCACCAAAAAACAAGCTTTGGAGTGTTTGGAGAAATACTTGTAAGTTTAATTGCTGCCTTTAATTTTTAAAGTGGAACCAAAGTGTCCTGTAAAAGACTCAGAGTTTATTTCCAATAAGATGTTGTTCTCACCACTTTCTAAAGGCCTTTTTATGAAAAGATGTCATTATAATTATTTTTTATAGAAATGATAATGTACCATTTGTTTCCTTTCATGTTCATGTTTTTTTTTTATTACATAATTTGAAAAACGTTTCTGTCTACTTTTAGTAACTGAAGTTTTTAGTAACATTGTTACGTTTACCATCATAATCTTGAAATGAAATTATACTGTACTTTTTACTAAAATAATTTTAATAAAAATGATTTTTTTTCGCCCTTGAGCTTTTTCTTAATGTAAATAACGTTCCTTAGAGTAAAATATTTACAATTTTAAGGTAAGAAAGTATGATTTAGATAATTATGTTTGAAAGCTGTCTGGGAGATTATGTTTTTGTTTTTGCTATAATAACTGGTTGATCATTGTGAAATGTGTAGGTAATTTTTCCCCTTGAAGCCAAGTTTGCTGACAGTCATTACCAGAAGAGGGCAGCATTAAATCATGAAAATCAGCGTGAAGGTCAGAAACAGAACTGCTCAAAGTGTACAGCAGGTATAATCCACTTTTTATATACAGCACTGGAGAGTACTGCCAGTTGAATTGTTTCATAATTTAGAAATTTCCATAATAGTATGATGAAGTATTTTCAATTTACTTAAACATTTATGGAAATGTAAAAGTTTTTTTTTTTTTTACATGTGAAAGCAGAGGTTGTTCAGTGACAATGAATTGTTATTACGTACACAGTTATTGAGGCACCTAAATAAAACAACACAACAGCAACATGCAGCAACAATGTAAAACCTGAATAATGCAGAATATAGATGATCACCTTCAGGGAATATTACACAATCTCCATTAATCTTACTGTACAGTTAAAACAGTTGAATTAATGAATGATCTGTGATTTTGTCACTGGTGTGGGGGCTCTGGTGAGATTCATTGTCAGAGATTTGCGTCTTTGTGGATTCTCAGCTAGTTTCCGTGCATCTTCCTCTTCCTCTCTCCAGAGCTCACTCTTTTTCCTCTCTAACTCCTCATCTTCATAATTCTCTTCCAGCTCTCTCTCCTTTCTCGCTATCTCCTCCTGTCTCTCCTCCAGAATCTTCACTTGTTTTTCACGTATCTTTCTCTCTGAAGACGGGTAAAACGAATTTGTGTAGCAGCCTCTGCCATTGATGGCCACCAAGGTTTCGATCTTCTCCAGAAGTTCGGTCACTTGCTCAAAGTTTCCCGTGTTCTTGTTGTTGAAAAACACAAATCCACCACTGCAAGTGCGAATGAAGTCTCTAAGATCTTTATCTGAGCTGGCAATCACATCATTTGGCATTTTTCCTTCTAGTCGATCTCCATGTGTGAACAAAACAACTGTGTAATTCCAAACATTCTTCCCAAACATGTTCTGGATCAACTTATTAATGTTCTTGTCCTCATTGGTTAAATTTCCCACCGGCAGAACCAGCAGAAACACGTGTGGTCCTGGTTTATAGAGCGTGACAGATTTCATGATCTCCCTGATCACCTCCTTCTCTATTCGATTGATCTTATTCAGGCCCGGCGTGTCGATTATGGCCACGGGCCGGCCGTTGATGTTTCCAGATGCTCTTTCACAGAACTGTGTGACTCTGCTCAGCTGCATGTCCGTGTTGAAGGCGTTCCACCTGAGGATGGTGTTTCCACTAGAGCTTTTTCCAGATCCCCTCGCCCCCAGTAACATGATGCGCAATTCCTCTGCCTCTGCTGGAAAAAGTTTATGCACATATTACTATATGTTGAGATTTTGAACTTGGAAGCAGATGATATTACAGGGACAGTTCACCGAAAAATGAAAATTGACATCATTGACATCATTTTTTAAGATAACAAAATATATTTTTGTGTTAAAATACGTAAAATAGGTTGAAACGAAATGAAGGTGAGTAAATAATGACAGAATTTTCATTTTTGGGTGAGCCATGCTTTTAAAGGACCACAGTAGTTCACTTTAAAATGAAAATTACCCCATGATTTACTTTATTTTCAAGCCATCCTAGGTGTGACTAGGGTATATGACTTTCTTCTTTCAGACGAGCACAATCTGAGTTAGACTAATAATCATCCTGATGTTCCTAAGCTTTATAATGGCAGTGCATGGAAACCACCTATCTGAAACTCAAAAAAGTGCATCCATCCATCATAAAACATACTCCACAGGGCTCCGGTGGGGTTAATAAAGGCCTTCTGAAGTGAAGCGATGCATTTGTGTAAGAAAAATATCCATATCCATATTTAACATGTTATTTAACACGTTAGAAAGTAAAATAACGAAAAGTGTTTCGTAAGTTGAACACAGAAGGTGCAGGATGTAGTGTAAGCGTTTTGAATGGCGAGAGGAATTACACATTCTTCCTAAGTTGAATACAGAAGGCATTCTGGCGGGAGCTAGATATTTTACTTTATAATGTGCTAAATATGGATATTTTCCTTACACAAACGCATCACTTTGCTTCAGAAGGCTGTTATTAAAGAGATGAAAATGAAAATTCTGTCATCATTTACTCTGTCTCATGTTGTTCAAAACCTGTATAAGTTTCTTTGTTCTGCCTAACACAAAGGAAGACATTTGGAAGAGTTTTTGTAACCAAGCAGATCTCGCCCCCAGTGACTACCATAGTATTTTTACTGGGGGGCTAGATCTGCTTGGTTACTGACATTCTTTCAAATATCTTCCTTTGTGTACAGCTGTGCACAGATATTTAAACAGGTTTGGAACAACTTGAGGGTGAGTAAATGATCACAAAATGTTTGGGTGAACTATCCCTTTAACCCCCCAGAGCCCTGTGGAGTACATTTATGATGTATTGATGCACTTTCTTTGAGCTGCAAACAGATGCACTACCATTATAAAGCTTTGGAGCGTCAGGGTGATTATTAATATAACTCAGATTGTATTTGTTAAAAAAGTCATATACATCTAGGATGGCTTGAGGGTGAGTAAATCATGGGGAAATTCATTTTAAAGTGAACTAAATCCTTTAAGTGTTTCACAGTTATACCACTTCCCACCTATAGAGGTCACCATCTCCAGGAAACGGACTCAAATCCAGTGTTACCGGCTTAAAATAAATAAATAAATAAAAAAACGGCCCAACGGTTGCTTTTTTGTTTTCTGGACAAACCGTTGCAACTTAGTAAATGCCACCTGTATTGCCCTGGAAATGCAAGGTTTTGCTTTTCCGCTGCTCTCAAACCTCTCTCTACGTCTACTCTGGTCAGTGAGTGACAGAGAAGAGCTTTCTGAAAATAAATAGCCTACTGTAGTGACTTGTGTGCTGTGAGAGAATAATGGAAACAATCCATAGCTTCTGACTTTCTCTGAGTTATCATTCTACATGTAAATGTAACTGAAATCACAGCCTCAGTGGCTGTCTTTAACTTTACATGTAACGTGATTTTGGCCAACTATGTTGTGGTTACAAGTCAGGAATTTTAGCAGTGCAGTGGAATTGACTGCTGGTTAACATGTAGTCAGTCACATGTCATACTAGTTCTGTTGTCTTGACAGAAAATATGTCAATGAGAACTGGTTTATTGGACATTCGGCTATGTATTACATCAAAATATAACATGTAAGCACAAATTAGGAGAGAAAACAGATGTAAAGTGCAATCAATAGACAGAATTCAAATAATGAACTGGCATCACAAATATGCTAACTTACTTCATCTGACGTCTTAACCAGCCCTTTAGGTCAGTACTCCGGGCTGATCAGGGAGTCGGCCATTTTAAAGGCAAAAAAATCCAGTGCACTGAAACAGTCGCTCTCGAAAAAGTACCACAATGCAGGGAGGAACTCATACATGACACATGCTAGATGTTTTGAAAAAACAAACTAATATTCAAATAGTCAAACCCTATATTTGCAGCCAAATATGTCTTTCGAGCAGTCTTTAAGATCTGCTCAAAAAGTGTTTCATTGTGCCAGGAATGTACTTATGACTAAAATGCTATGTGTTTACCAGTATGGAAGAACACATATGACTTTGCAAATCCTTCTATAGTTTCAGTTCTCTTGGTATTCTGATGTGATGTTTTTGACTCTTTATCTTGTTTTATTCTCTTGCATTTACAGCACAGATTGGACTGATTTCATGTGTAATGACCATTGTCTGCTTCTTTAGACTGAAGCACTAGAAGACAATAAACCTCCCGTTGAACCTGCTTAGTACATTCATTCATTCATCTATTGCCAGTGGTAATTTAAATCATGCTTACCGTTCAAGGAAGGTGATTTTGAATTTGCTTTTAAGTCTTGAATATCTAAACCAAATAAAGCACAGATTATTAATTAATATATATGTATGTACACATGTCTGTGTGTTTATATTGTATATGTATTTAAATTACTATATATATATATATATATATATATATATATATTAACTCAATAATTAACTTAATAATAAATTAACTCACAATTTTGCTTACCTTGAAGGGTCGGTGACATTGAGTTTGTTCTTACGTTTTCGTATAGTTCATCAATTTCAGCTATATATAATACAGTGATGTTCATTATTTTATAGACAACGTATATCTTTCAGTAAAAAAAAAACAGATTATATGAATTATTGAATTTGAATGAATTGTTGTGACATATATTGAATGAGTAACTCACAGCTTAGTGATGAGTCCAGTTCAAAGGTTTCTTTGTCTATTTCAGCCTTCAGACCGTCCCACAACTTCTCATCTGAAGTCATCGCTCTGTTTAATAGAATGAAATATCTGCCTTCAATATTTTACACACACACACACACACATCTATATATATATATATATATATATATATATATATATATATATATATATATATATTAGAGATGCACCGATACTAAATTTCTCCACCGATACCGACAGCCGATTATTCAGAGTGACATCTGCATGACGATAAGGTTAGTTTGGGGGTTTTGCCTTTTATACCTTCTTTTAAATTAATGACAATTTCATTAAATTTAATAATTAAGCATTATATTTTTAGTTATTAAAATTTGAAAGAAATGCACATAAAAGCTTTTAAATTAATATTTATTAACTTTACGAATGTTCTTCATTCATATAATTACTATTAATATTGAACATCAGACTGGTTTCTTAGCATTTTCTTTACACAAAGCACAAATTCAGTGCATTTTCCTGCCTGAAACACATATTATTCAAAAGATATATTCAAGAAAATACTCACAATGGTCAGAGCTGATGTTTATGATTCTGGATCCACAGACGTAGAATGTAAAGTGCTTGAATCTGAGTTCCTTCACCACTATGACTGGGAATCCTGTTTGACCAGTGCCTTTGAGGGTTGCACAAACCCAATGAGATGTCTGTCTTCTAACAGCCACTTATGTTAATAAAATGAGCTAAACATCTTTCAGACACGCAAACAATTTCAGTAGTTTGAAGCATGGGAGGGCTGATCGTACTACTGAAGGATTTCATCCAGACTCTTCCGTTTGCTTTCTGACACATTTCTCAGGTATGCTGAACTAACGTGATCGGAATGAGGATTTTCAATTAAGAATGAAGCTTTGATGACCTTTAAATTACAAAATATATAGATGAGAAATTTATATATATATATATATATATATATATATATATATGTATATGAAGTAATAGTCGACTGAATTCAAAAATTTTGTGAAAAAATTTGCTCATCTACTGCATTTAATAGTTTCTCTTTTGACTGTAAATTATGCTCAAAAATATGTTCCTGCTTGGGTAAAAATGGGATTCAAATTAAAACTTAAGATGACTTGTGCAGTTTAAACATTCCAACAACAAGTTGAATGTAAAACAATTTGGAGGTTTTTCTATGATTATGATCATAAGTGTTTTGTCTTATGGTGTGTCAGGATGTGATGTGTGATTTGTTTTCAGGAAGTGTAGATAACACCTGTGAGCTCAGCAATTCAACAACAAAGAAACCCATCAAACGGTGTTATCTCTGCATGCCATCTGTTGCTATTTTGCAAATGTGTTTTTCATCATCTAACTTAAATGTAGGTAAATTCAAATCAGAACACTCTAAGAAGAGAATATGGAACCTGTCATATATACAGCCTTACAGGCATTCATTGTGTAATAAGTTTTAATAAATTTTGCTTTGTTAATTAAATTTTTAAGAATTAAGCAGGTCATAAGTAGACTATCACTAAGGGGAAAAAATGAAATAACCCATTAAACATGAAAGTATATGTATAAATAAGTATAAATAACCAGAGTTACTACTTTTTTCAAGAATGGAGTAAACGCATTCGTTTCAAATTTATATCTAATTTTTCAAATAGGTAACACAAGTTTGTCTTATTCACTTTAGGGGACTTTACATTTGCCAAGTCTGTTTCTGTTGCCCAGCCCATTTGAGAAAAGTAATGTATAAATAATGCATTACTTTCCATAAAAAGAAACTAAATAATGCAATTAGTTACTTTAGTAGGGATTAATGCAAAATTGTAAAACATTGCTTTTAAAAATCAGTTGTTTTACAGCTATATTGGAAACTGGCCAGCAAAATAATTAGGTTTTGGTTTGTTAAAAGAATTTTAATCATAAACTCTTTATCGAACAGAATTCATTTTTACAGTGGTGTTCACACTGATTCCATATCACATAGATACAGGCAGTAGATAACATGAAGCTCATTTTCCCTTGTTGTGGTTATAATCATGATTTTTTTTCCCCAGGTCAATCAATGAAAAACTACAACAGATCAGTCGGGATAATAAATGACTTGTGTAAGACTTTGCTTTTTTATTTTGACATTTCATTTATTCAACTGGAACATTTTAGAGGTTAGATCTAACTTTTGAATAACTGGATAATGTTTTGGTTAATTGTGATATTTGAATTTGTCACATTGAATGTAGGGTTTTATGTGTTATGGAGATTTGTGGTGCACTGTAAAATCTAATTGGTCACACTTGTATGCAAAAAAGCATGCAAACAGATTGCCTTAAAAAACTAAGTGAAATAGGAATAGTAGGTTGTACTGACAAAAGCTTAGTAAGTATAGTTGACTTACACATGAGTTCTAGTGACTAAAAAGAACTAAAATATATAATTTAGAAATCATCAACCCACTTAAAAGTTTTACCAACTGTTTATGTGTGTTTATAACTGCAACCATTAACTTTATAAATGATCGTTATTTGGCATAAAATAAAATGGGCATGTTATTCATATATATAATTATATAAAAGTTCAGTGAAGTTCAATTGTATGTGAATATATGAACTGTGATATATTTTTTTGTTGCATCACTACATCAAATCGGAATTACAACGATATAAACGAAGTGCCCAAGCAAAGGGAACACCATCCACCATAATGGTGAGTTCAAAATAAAACATTTTAGGAAAATTAATGTCAATTTATGAAGTCAGCTTATGTGATGTTCTCTCAAATTTTTCAGTTGAATGCAAACAGAGAAAGATAACTGCAGAAGTGGAGGAAACGAGGGAAAAGTCTATTAAGAATAGCCCCGCCTCAAAAAGTGGTACTCAAACCAATCAATTAATCATTACTCTGGGTTTATGAGTAAAAAAAGGCATAGTATGTGAATAGTACAGATTACTAGAGTTTTGCAATTCAGTTAAGACATTAAGTAAAGTTAACTAAGAAATATCAGTTAAAATCACTGTTGGATTTTACAGTGCAGTAATTAATTTATATTGGAAGGGGAGATTATTATTATTATTATTCCCCATAAGATAATTAAGTACAATCATTAAATTGTTTGTTTCCTTGTTTTTAAAAATGTGATTTGATTTAGTTTCGTTGGAACCATTGGTTAAAATACACTCCAAAAGTGGGTCAAAGACTGATTGAAAGACACAAGTTTATATAATTAACATGTAATGATGCACAGGTGGATATTATCATTGAGGATAAGTCCAGGCAAAGGATTATGGGGGATGAAGTCCATGACTAAGTGTCAATGGTCTGAGGTGGAGTGACCTCTGGTGACTATCAAGGCACTCCAGCTGGTGATCGTGACACAAGGTACTTCCTTGAAAATAAATTCCAGCATAGCGTTACAACAACCATAATGAAATGACCCTTCACATAATGCTTTAATGAACTACATATGGCAATTTATCTGTTCAATAAAATATCTTACCTGTTGAGCAAAAAAAAAAACACCATCTCCACGTCGCCTTTACAATCGCTCAGTTCTCGCCATCTCCGAAAAGCCAAGCCAATTTTGACTGGTTTTGTTACGAGTTCTGTCGCTTTCTCTTTTTGCCAGCAGACTGTCCTCTGTTCAGCGTTTTTTTTTTTCTTTTTTAAACAGGTGATTCCCCGAAGGTTGGAGATATAGCTGCTCCATGTCAACCTTTCTCGCTAATTGTGACAACTAACTTAAGCTGCATACACACATCAAAGTAACCAGAGCAACTTTTCTCTATTTGGGGATATGATGAGACACACGTGGGCGAGTGACGTGTGTACGTAGTTTCCCGCCAAAACTATCCCGCTAGGTCTAAAACATATGCTTACCATAGTGAATCGGGGTTAGACAAAAACACATTTTGCAGCAAAGGTTGATGGTGTACTGACTCATTATTTAAGTTAATGTTGAACAAAAAAAGTTACATAGTGTGCATTTAAGGGTATTAAAAAGAATAATTTTGCTCAGCCAAACAAAAATACATTAGAAGAATTTGAATTGGTAAGAATTCTATCTTACTATGTAAGCTGGACAAGTATTTATAAAAACACAAGCATTGTCAAATAATTGGACGAGTTTCTAGACGGAAGACTTTCGGTCTAGGTGCCATTTGGCTAGTTTGTTGGACAGGTTTTGTTTGGCTGGATTCTCTGCAATTTTTCTTGCATCATTTTCTTCCATTCTCCAGAGTTCCTGCTTTTTTCTTTCCACCTCCTGTTCAGTTTCGCAGTGTATCAGCAGCTCTCTCTCTTTCTGTGCAATCTGGTCTTTTCTCATCTCTAAAACTTTCTCCATTTTCTTCCTGATCTTTCTCTCGGCGGCAGGATAGAAAGACAATGAGTAGCAGCTCTTTCCATTGATGGCCACGAGGGTCTCGACTTTCTTTAGGAGTTCTGTCACGGGCTCATAGTTTGTCGTGTCCTTGTTATCGAAAAACAGAAAGCCACCGCTGCACTTATGGATGAAACTGCGAAGCTCCTTGTCCGAGTGTGCGATAACATCATTCGCCGTCTTCCCCTCCAGCCGATCTCCGTGAGTGAACACAATAATGGTGTACTTCCAGATGCTCCCCCCAAACATGCTCTCAATCAGCTTATGCATGCTTTTGTCATCATTAGTTAAGTTCGCAAGTGGCATAACCAGCAGAAACACATGCGGTCCTGGAGTATAGAGAGAGATGGACTTTAGGATCTCTCGGGTCACTTCCCTCTCTGTACGACCGATCCTGTTCAGGCCCGGCGTGTCGATTATGGCCACGGGCCGGCCGTTGATGTTTCCAGATGCTCTTTCGCAGAACTGTGTGACTCTGCTCAGCTGCATGTCGGATTTAAAAGCGTTCCAACTGAGGATGGTGTTTCCAGTTGAGCTTTTTCCAGATCCCCTCGCCCCCAGTAACATGATGCGAAATGCCTCTGCCAAAATCATGAAAAACCAAGGTTTTAATCATACAAAATAAGTGTTTAACCCTCAAAATCTCTCCACAAGTCACAATGAAAACTTTTTTAATGGAATTTTGCAGCATTTATTATAAATCATTCGTCTATGGTCATTGAATTTATTTTTTAAAATTCATGTACCATCATAATCTTTAATCAAAATAACTTCCCTCGCTCTCGCAACGACATCTATGGAAGCTTGTTTCTGTCACACAATAAAAATAAAATGTAAAAAAACAAAACTAATTGAGACTTTTTTTTATCTCACAAATCATTTGAGTTTACATTCTTTCTGAGAAAAAAAAGGTCAGAATTGCGAAAATGGAAAATAGAACAGTTGCGAGAAATAGAAAACAGTTTCTCGCAATTGTGAGATGTAAACTGGCACGTGTTTACTGGCGTGTGAGCGGGACAATCTGTCACTCAAATGACATCACAGCAATAGCAAACGACAACCATCCAATCAATGGTGGGGATGGGCGTTACCACTTATTTTATTTTCGATACGATACAGATACTTTCAAGGCCGGTATCGCCGATATCGATACCAACTAACTTTTAAATGATTAAATTTATTAAATTATTAAACTGCTGAGAATAAAAATGTAATGATACCCACTTAATAATATATTTGAAAGGTTTTTATCATTCAATATGCCTTAACTGCATCTTATTAGATAATATTTTTGTTTACACATGGTTAAAATATGTTTACTCTAGTGGTAACCATGGAAATCTACAAATAGGCCTACTATAGTTATATGGTCACTGTAGTAAAACCATGGTTTATTTTCATACGGGACTGTTGCACCCATAAAATGCAACCTTTTTATTCTGAAAGCGTATAATTTATATTAATTATACAAACTGCACAAACTATGTAGGCTACAATTTCAATTAGTTTATTGTGAAATAACTCAAACATATTATGTTTTTCTGTCCTCTGATAAGCGTGTTGCCCAATAGCATCAAAGGTTTCTTTTGATAATTTTGAGAAGTGCAGCCCTGTTTGAACGCAGGGTCAGCAGTGAGCGAACGCCATCTGTGATCGATTGGTTCTGACTTGCAGCAATTGCTTGTGTTTTTTACAGTCCATGGTTTAGATGAGCAGGAAAATAGTTGTAATTATTCGCCAGCATAGGTTATTTGCCCAATTCAGTGCATATTGTACGCATCAAAGTTCTTGTTAAATAAATAAAATCGCTGGTAAAAAAAAAACAAATCAAAAACATATCGATATTTTTTTATTTGAGTATCAATACTTTCGATGCTCACCTCAGTATCGACATATCGATACTCAGTATCGATGTAGCCATCCCTACCAGAAGGACAAAATCAAGTTTTTCTTGTTCAAGAAGCTGTTTTACTCGGATATACGTCACAATATAGAAGACTGTCACAACCGTTTCATGCTGACTTTAATACCTTGAAAAATGCCATTGAAATTTAAGTATCAGGTTGACACAACATGATGTTTCCTAACTGATTATGAACAAATTTTTAAAATGTGAAAATATGGGTGCCATAAAATGTCTTACCGTGTAAGTTTGTTGATGCAGTTAAACTGGTTTCCTCTACGTTATGCAAATTTTCATACAGTTTTTCAGATGTTGGATCTGTGAATAAAACACTTTATTTTATGTTGACAGACCATTTTTTGTGTTTAATCTTTTTATTTTTAAAAAATATTTTTTATATATTCTTTTTATTTAAATGATAGACATTGATCTTCAAGTCGATAGTTAGTGACTGTTGGAATATTGTATGGAACTGTTACTAAAATAGTTTGGATTTATTTATTTTTTTGACGTCAAAAACGTTTGTTTAACTCCTGTGACTCACAGCTCGTCGATGAGTCCAAGGCTGAATCATTCTCATCTTCCTCGAAGTCAATCCCATCTTCCTCAGACTCCTCTATCTCTTCATCTGTCTCCCTACCGTCCATCTTACCCTGAAGAGTCGTTTTCTGATGTAAAAAGAAGAGAATATCAAGCATCACACTGCATAATGCCATTTTCTGATCCAGTATTTTTGTCTTGTTTTCCAGTAATATTATTACAGTTAAAGATATTTTAAGATATTAAGCGAGAATATGTCTTTTCTGATCTCATTAGCATATTTTTGTCTTGTTTTAAACATAAACCTCTCTAACTTTTCTAAGATTTATACTTAAAACAAGAAAAAAAAGTTAATTTTATAAGTTTAGTTTCACTCTGGATCATCAAAGTATAAAGAGAAGAGAAAGTGGCTTACCACAGTTGGGAAAGTTGATACAGCAGTGTTAAACTTGTACCGATCAGCACCTCCACACTTACATGTGACGAGTCTCTAGGAAATATACTGCTTTAATCTTTGTTGTGACGGATGCGTAAAATAATTCACACAGGTTTCGACTTTAGTAAAGGGGCTGGTCTTGTTGAAGGATGCAATCACTTCACACAAGCGTTTCATTGAGGCGCAAGGACTCGTTCAACATGTTAGTCTGGTCTATAGAGTGCGTTTGGCAAGTACTTTTCTGTCCGATGAAGAATGTGGCCTTGAAAGTGGAATTTAGATTTGATCCTGAGTAACAGAGTAAGTTAAACCGACAACATTTGAGCACACACCTGTGTGCAAAGTCAAGATACTTTATTTCACTGGAGTCTGAGGTGTATGGTTGCATTTCAAAACATCAAATATCCATTATTAACAGTTATTGTGAGCTAGTGACTTGCATTATACATTATGTTGGCTAATTTGTGCCCTGGCACATGGCACAGAACCCCTACTGTCACCTTAAACTGAACTTCATGACGCATACTATTGCAATAATATGAGTATTTTGCAGTAATGTTTTTAAATGATGTGAAAGAGAAACTCATTTAATCATATCTGAGGCAGAAATTTGTCATATTTCCCCTAGAAAGCGTCTATTCAGCAGAACTAAAAAAAATAAATAAAAATCCCTTACAGTTCCTTTTTATTTAAACCCGTGATAGCTGTTTCCAGTTCTGATTGGCTACACAACGCGAGGTCAAGAACAACTTTGGTCCAATCATCGTTTAGCTGTTTCATTTGCTCAAACCGACCCGGAAGTTCACCAGCTTTGATGTTGACAGCGAAATCTCTCTTGGAGCTGTCTGTCATGTCTCAATTCTGAACTCAGAAATTATATTAATTGTTTGTGATCTAAATAAGCAATAAAACCAAAGAATATTTGGAGTTGCATCTTTTAGTTTGCGAAGATGGGATCTAAAGATTTGAAACTCCTGGATGTTTTTTCATACGAGAGTCTCGTGCATGCAGTCGCCGGGGCGATGGTAAAAACACAGCTTCACCTGCTCGCGCTACATCTGTTTGATTCTTATGTGATTCGCGGCTTTTTGAATGATGACACATGTGGAGTTATCCCACTTTTATCTGCTTTTCTGACCTCCACCTGCTGCATGAAAAACAGTTCGAGGAAAAATAAATAAATTGAAATAATTATAAAGCAATCAATAAGTCTTCATAAACTGTTTTTTTTTTTATAATTTTTTTGTACCTTTAAAGTCAGCATATTAAATGTGGCAGAATATGGTAATAATATGGTGAATTTGCTCACTTTTTGCAGTAAGATATATATATATATATATATATATTAGTATATTAATATATTGGATTCTATCAAATACCAACAGATGTATTTTATGTAATATATTGGATATATACATTTCTATCAAATACCAACAGATAAAAAAAGCAAAACCTGACCACTTCTGCTAGAAATCCAGTAATGGGCCGTGGTTGGATCTAAAACAAAAATCATATATATATATATATATATACAGGTGCTGGTCATATAATTAGAATATCATCAAAAAGTTGATTTATTTCACTAATTCCATTCAGAAAGTGATAATTTTCTGAGATCCTGAATTTGGGATTTTCCTTAGTTGTCAGTTATAATCATCATCATAATCATAATATCAGTCTGTGTGTAATGAATGAATATAATATACAAGTTTCTTTTTGAATGGAATTAGTGAAATAAATCAACAATTTGATGATATTCTAATTATATGACCAGCACCTGTATATATATATATATATGATGTTTGTTTTAGATCCAACCACGGCCCATTACTGGATTTCTAGCAGCAGTAGTCAGGTTATGCTTTTTTTATCTATTGGTATTTGATAGAATCCAATATACCAATATATATATATATATATATATATATATATATATATATATATATATATATATATATAATATTACTGCAAAATAAGTGCAAATTCACCATATTATTACCATATTTAATACTTAATAATATATTTAATAATAATAATATTTAATATACCACATTTAATATGCTGACTTTAAAGGTACAAAGCAAAAAAAAAAAAAAATTTATGAAGACTTATTGATTGCTTTATTATTATATATATATAAAATATATATATAATTAAAAAGTATTCATATAACGTATATATTTATATAAGTTATTTGTTTGCAGGGCAGTGTTACAGCAATGACTGTTTTCTTTCCTCTTGACACAGCTCGGCTCCGGCTGCAAGGTAAAAAGTGAAACACATGAGTTTGTTTGTTTCTTTTTTTTTTCCTTCTTCTGTTCTGTTATCAGTTTAAATCGTGCGAGCGCATTTATTTCTGTATCTGTGCAGTTGATGACAAGCGGAAAGCCAAATCTACTCCTGCCATTCTGTCAGAGATCATTAAGGAGGAGGGTCTGTAAGTGGTTTCTCATGCATTGATTTGTTTTGTGCCATCATCTAAGCCTGAAAGTCTTTCATTTTCATTTCAGGTTGAAAGCATAACCAGTGACCAATCTTGAACTTTTTTTTTTTAACTCTCTCTCCAGGTTAGCTCCATATAGAGGCTGGTTTCCAGTAATCTGCAGCCTCTGCTGCTCAAACTTCGTCTACTTCTATTGTTTCCATAGTCTGAAGGCCACCTGGCTGCAAGGTCAAAGGTCAACGCCTGGGCGAGACCTCGTCATTGGCATTGCTGCAGGTTTGCTTATTTGGAAAATAGTTTCTGTTTTATATACATTGTGCAACCAGTATTTAAGTGAATGTGTTCTGTATATGTTTCCCATAAATTTGCAGGAAAGCACAATTTCCCTTTATATTACATGTATGTATATTTTCTTTTTTCTTATATTATTTAGTTAATTTATGATTCATACCATCAGGAAGACTACTGGTCAAAAGTTTGGAATAATTCAGATGTTTTTGAAAGAAGTCGCTTCTGCTCACCAAAGTTGCATTTAGTTGATCAAAATTACAGTAGTATTATGATATATTATTATCATTTAAAATAACTATTTTCTATTTGAATATATTTTATTGAATATTTTCTATTTAATATAATTTCTGATTAATATTTTTGTGGAAACTCTATGACTAGAAAAGTTAAAGAACAGCATTTATTTTAAATAGAAACCTTTTACAACATGTCACTTAAGATCAATTTATTGTATCCTTGCTAAATAAAAGTATTAGTTGACATTTTTGTTTAAAAATCTTACTTACCCAGAACTTTGATGAAGTAAACGCAGCCTTGGTGAGCATAAGAGACCTCTTTAAAAAAAAAACAAAAAAAAAACTTCCATATTTTAGAGTAGTAGTGTATAAGTTTAAATTATTATTATTTTTTACATTTTAATTTTGTTTATGGCAGAACATTTATTAGCCGCTATTGGGAAATAACGAGAAGAATATCAAAGTGCAGTAAACTGTAAAAATGTTTGCGCTACAAACCAGCGTGTTTATAGTTAGGACAATACATTAAAATAATATGGTACGAAATGCCAGTTTGCAATAACAAGCTGTTTAGTACAGATTAAAATAACTGGAAACTAATGACACTGGAAGCCAGACACATTAAATTAACAAATATTTGAGCACACACTTACATGAAAAATAAGGTGGATACACATCTGTAGGCAATGGTACACATCAGATTCTTGTTCATGTTTCCTCATCTTCTACTACATGCCTGTAGCTTTTGCTGGGACTAAAATAAAGCTAACTGTCTGCCTTTAGGTGTAGTGAATGTTCTTGCGACCACTCCACTCTGGGTTGTCAATACCAGACTGAAACTGCAGGGGGCGAAATTCAGAAATGAGGACATACAGCCCACACACTACAAAGGAATTATGGGTAAAAGATATCAGACTTCATATTAATTTCAATCCCTTTAAAGGGTTTGTTCACCCAAAAATGAACATTTTGTCATTAATTCCTCACCCTCATGTCGTTCTGACCTTCGTTCATCTTCAGAACACAAATTAAAATATTTTTGATGAAATCTGATGGTTCAGTGAGTCCTCTATTGCCATCAAGATAATTGACACTTTCATCGTTTGATTAAAACATATTTAAATCAGTTCATGTGAGTACAGTGGTTCAACATTAATATTATAAAGCAACGAGAATACTTTAAAAAAACTAAATAATGACTTTTCAACAATATCTGGTGATACCCAAAGTCAAAGAAAGTCAAAGTTCGGAACGCCAAAGTCAAAGAACCACTGATTCAAATCAAAAGATCTGTAAAGCTTCGAAACTTTTTTGAAATCGACCATCACTAGATATTGTTTAAAAGTTGTTATTTTGTTTTTTTGGTGCACAAAAAGTATTCTCGTCACTTTATAATATTAAGGTTGAACCACTGTAGTCACTAGAACTGTTTTAAATATGTTTTAGTACCTTTCTGTGCATCTGAAAGTGTTCATTATCTTGTTGGCAATAAAGGCGTCACTGAACCATCAGATTTCATCAAAAATATCTTAATTTGTGTTCAGAAGATGAACAAAGATCTTACGGGTGTAGAACGACATGAGGGTGAGGAATTAATGACAAAATTTTCATTTTTGGGTGAACTAACCCTTTAAGTAAAATGTGTGTCCAGTGATATTATTAGTTGATCTGTCTCTCTTCAGATGCGTTTGCACAGATCATGCAGCAGGAAGGATTGGGAGCGTTATGGAACGGGACGTTCCCCTCATTGCTGCTGGTGCTCAATCCAGCTGTGCAGTTCATGATCTATGAGGGTCTGAAAAGGCATCTCCTGAGGGGCGTGAACAGAGAGGTTAGACTATTCAAAAACAGACTTTTGGGGTTTTATAATGTACTAAAATTCATAGTCTGAAACTTTTACAATTTTAATGCTAATGCATTAATGTTACAAGTTTGAAATATCTTCATTTAGCGGCTTTTCTCAGCAGACCCCATTATGAAAGCATATGAATAAACAGACGAGTCTGTTCACAAGATCTCTGTTGCCTGGGAAACACTGCAGCATTTCTGATATTCTACAGCGTGGAGATGAAGATTAGAAATGTTAGAGTGGATTTGCCCATTCAGTTAAGCACTCATGAGCAAGCATCTGTCGAGTATGAGTAAACGACTCCACACGTGGCTATAGACGTGCATTATTACCATAGTAACATAGCAATAAGATTATGCAACTCCTTGACAACTGTGCATGATGTCACACAACATTCAGATTCCATCAAAGTTCCATTGATGTTCAAATCCTTCATCAGGTCTTTTGGTGTAAATTAAACACACGTCAAAGTTTCTTCACCCAAAAATGAAAATTCTGTCGCCATGTCTAAAAAACAAAATGAAAAATGTGACTAAATGTGACACATGACTAAAGTAAACAATGTCCATGGTTTGTCAAGCTGCAATAAGGACAGACAAGTTACATAAAAAGACTATTTCAGGTCTTCTGAAGCCTTTGTGTGAGCAAAATTCTTCTCTATAATATTTTCCATAACCTTATTCACACCGTCACATATTCAAACTTGGCGAAACACATATTTGGTTTCCTTGAAAAAAAGATATAATTTTCATTTTTGGTTAAACTAATCTTTACACTTAAAGGGATAGTTCACCCTAAAATGAAAATTAAGCCATCATTGACTCATCCTGGTGTTATTCTAATGCCATATGCCCTGCTTTCTTTTATGGACCACAAAAGGAGAATTAAAAAAAAAAAAATGTCCATCTCTTGCACGTACATGTAATAGCAGTGAATAGCGACCTTCATCAAGCTTTTTTAAAAAGGCGTAAAATGATCACAGAATGCCACTCAAGCCATATATTCCGAGTGTTCTGGGTGTTTACGATATGAAATGTAATTTATTGTTTAACTAAATTTTTGACCTTGGCCATTGGTGTTCTCTGCATGCATCTGTGAGACCCTATTAGCGCCGCAATTCACTCCGTCTCGCCCAGAAAACAAACACAAGTTGTGAGAAATTAAGATTAACAAAAGCACAAAGTGAAATACAATCCATTTACTATCTTCCCTCAGGTGAATATCATCGTAACTTACCATGTTCACATCTGCCAACTGTCATCAGAGAAACAGAGTTCTGGACCGGAAATATTTGACCGAGTGAAGAAAGTACATGGATACTTTTTGGGGCATTTCAAGGCGTTGTATTTCGTGTCGCGTTTTTGTTAATCTTGTTTTCTCGCAGCTTGTGTGCTTTTTGTGGGTGATACAGAGTGAACTGCGGTGCTAGCAGAGTCTTATGAACGCACACATCAGGCAGCCGTGCAGAGAAGACCAACAGCCAAGGTCTGGATTTTCGTTACACTTGGAATATACGACACGTTGCATGGGATCATTCTGTGATATCTTTTTTTAAAAAGCTTAATGCTGGTCGCTATTCACTGACATTATATGGACAAGCATGAGCGGGACATTTTTTAAAAATTCTCCTGGAAACACTTTATAATAAGGTTCATTAGTTAAACATGAGTTAATGTATTAACTAACATGAACTAACCATGAGCAATACATTTGTTACTGTATTTACTAATCCTTGTTAACGTTATGAAAATACAGTTGTTCGTTGTTTGTTCATGTTAGTTCACAGTGCATTAATTAAGGATTTTAATAATGTATTGGTAAATGTTGAAAATAACATTAATTATTAAGATTAATAAATACTGTATAAGTACAGTTCATTATTAGTTCATCTTTACTAATGAACCTTACTGTAAAGTGTTACCGTTCTCCTTTTGTGGTCCATAATGAAAGAAGGGCATATGGCATTAGTACAACAGCAGGTTGAATAAATGATGGCTTAATTTTCATTTTAGGTGTGAACTCTCGCTTTAATTACTATGTTTCACTATGATTGTGTCTGATTGTTAATAGTTGTACTCGGTGGAGGTGTTTCTTATTGGAGCCATTGCTAAAGCCATAGCAACCACCATAACCTACCCACTACAGACAGTTCAGTCGGTTCTACGGGTAAGACCAGAATACATTTGCATCATATTTTCCCCAGCAGGTCTCAAAAACATTCAAACGTTTGGGGTCACTAAGAAAGACATTTTGAAATAAATTAATACTTTTTTGAAAGATGTTTTATTGTTTGAAAGATATCCATCCATCCTTAAATGCTTGCCCTATTTAGGCTCATGGGAAGTAGGCCATATGACAAAGCTGTTTTAATACTTTTATTCAGCAATGATGTATTAAATTGATTTTTCATTGTTACAAAAAGCTCTTTTCAGCATTGATAATAATCAGAAATGTTTCTTGAGCATCAAATCAGCATATTAGAATGATTTCTGAATGATCATGTGACACTGGAGTAATGATGCTGAAAATCCAGCTTTACCATCACAGGAATAAATTATATTTTAATAAAATTGGTAATAAAAGCTAAATAAAAAAGTGGTCGTGTCCAATCAAATATATAGTTTGATTTTGACTGCTGACGTCAACAACAAAAGATAAGTGAGGGAAGCCTTTTCTCCACCCTTTAAGAGTGGATTTATTTCGCTCTCTTAAAGGGATTGTTCACAGAAAAATGAAAATTCTGTCATTAATTACTCACCCTCATGTCTTTCCAAACTTGTAAGATTTTAATTTATCTTCGAAACACAAATGAAGATCTTTTTGATGAAATCTGGGAGCTTTCTGTCCTTCCATAGACCATCCACACAACTACCACTTTCATGCTTCAAAAAGTTCATAAAGAGATCATAAAATTAATCCATATGAATTGAGCAATTTAGTCAGAATTTTTTGAAGAGAGTCCATCACTTTATATGATGAACAAATTGAATTTAAGTTTTTATTCACATAAACATTCATCATCTCACACATCAGTCGTGGTAAACAGAAGCTCAAGCACGAGCTTCTGTTTATATTCGCTGATCAATGTTTAATGTGAATAAAATTTAAATTAAATCTGTTCATCATATAAAGGGATCGTGTCAATTCAGAAAATTTGGACTAAACCGCTCAATTCATATGGATTCGTTTTACGATCTCTTTATGAATTTTTTAAAGCATCAAAGTCCCAATGGAGGCACAGACATCTCTGATTTCATCAAAAAGATCTTCATGTTACGGGTTTTGGAATAACATTAGTATGAGTAATTAATGGCAATTTTAATTTTGGGGTGAAATAGGGCTAGTTTCATTTGCTTATATTTAGCATTATGTTTCTTTGCTGTTCCTATCAGAACCACACAGTTTTTATTTAGTTTGTTTGTGTACTGATAATATAGTCTATGTAAACTGTCGCCGTCATCTGTGTTCAGTTTGGACAGCACGGGCAGCCCGCGGATCAATCCAAACTGCTGAATAGCCTGAGATCTGTCATGTGTCTGCTCATCAATAGAGTCAGGTACAGGAACACACATTTGTGCCCGTGTAGGGCAAATATTCCATTTTTAGTAGCTGAGCTGTCACACAAGTTGTTGTCAAGTGATTTATTGGCCGCTTATGACTTCTGAACTCCTCCTGTCAAACTTTTGTTGATTGATTTACTGCAGGAAGTGGGGCATGCTGGGATTGTTTAAAGGTCTGGAGGCGAAGCTGCTTCAGACGGTCCTCACTGCCGCACTGATGTTCTTACTGTATGAGAAGATCGCCAACGCCACCTTCAGGGTCATGGGGGTCAAACGCACAGTGACGTCCCACTGAGCTCCCGCAGGACGTTTAGCAGCTCTCTGATGTCGTAGGAACTTCATGGACTGACATGAGTACTTCTGGGCAGTGGTCAAATGATGTGTTTTTTGTTTTGTTTTTATAAGTGGACGAAATATACAGTCAAAAGTTTCGACACACTTGACTTTGTTTGTTTCTCCTGATCTTTCGATTTATAGGCTCATGCTTGATATAAACTGTGAAGGCAGTTTTCCTAAATATGAATATTCTTTTTTTAAATGGTTGATTTCGACTTAACAGTGAAGGAAATTCAGCCAACTAGTGACAAGCGTACTTTGAAACTCCTTCAATACTGTTTAAAAAGCATCCCAGGATGCACCTCTCTGTTTGCGAGAATATCCAGAGTGTGATTTAGAGGTTTATTCATTTAACAGACGCTTTTATTCAAAAATACAAACAGTTTGTCATAAGAGCGAACAGTGTTGTTGTTGTTTTTAAATATTTAACAAGGGAATTACAAAAATGAAAGCTAAAATTACAGTGAAAATGAAAATAGAAAATTAAAGTAATTCAAAATATTGATAAATGCTGTAATGAGTAATTTTAAAATAACTGATTGGTCGATGACTAGGTTTAAAGTATAAACTAAATATAGTGTGGCTATTTTGAAGAAGATAAAATCTAGGACATTTGCAATTTTTGGTTTTACTTAGTTCTTTCTTTCATTGGTGTTTCCTAGTTTTGATTTAAAAATGTGGCAAATGGTAACAAGGAGTGTGTCCAAACTTTTGACTGATAGTGTAGTAATACCAATTAATGATGACAAATAGGATGTATACAAAGTTACTGAAATCAAACTCGCTTAAGTAATTAATTTTCTATGTATTCATTAATGAAAAATTGCCTTAATAGGTTAATATCTTGATCACTATTTTATGTAGTGTTCTGAACTAACCTTGTTTATGAATAACAGCAGATCTGGACTGGTTTGCAAAGTGTCAAAACGAAAATAATGCTGTTTTGTGACAAAGAGTATTGCTGTCAACAATGGACCCTTAAATCAGCCTTCCTGCATTGATATAACCTATAGAAACCAGGCTGGTTTTTCTGGTTCTGTGTAAGTGGTACTTGATTCTACTTGACAACACAAAGCCACTGAGAAAAAAGACTATAGTCTGAACTTTAAAATAGCTTATTTTACCGGTTAGTGAGTCAAAATCCCCAGATCTGAGCTCTGAATGTTGCACGCTGAAACTTCAAGACAAGTAGGATTATGTACATGCTTTATTGGCAGACTCATGGGAATCCATACTGAGATTAAAAGCATTTAAAAAATCTCTCAGCACTGATGTTCACACTGTATTGAAATTGAAAGTTGAATCGTCATTTTACAGTTACAGTTTTTTTATGAATGTAAAATGTGAATTTTATTTAGATTATTAAGTCATTTAGGATATTTATACTCATTAATGACTTAGATTTTATAATTGATATCAAATAAGATGTGTAATTTTTTTCTACAATAAAATAATTTATCCATGATAATGTGGTAAATGCATTGTTTTGCTTTTTAACCTAAATTTTAAGGGTCAGAGAAACAGACAATTGCATAAATTGGCCTCCAGGAGGCAGTAAAATCGCTCGTTTTGCGCTGGTCTTCACCCCAGATCCGGTAAGTTTTCAAAGTCCTCATGTTTTTAGTAACTAATTAGTATTTTATTATTATTATTATTATTAAAATATATTAAAATATTTGTACTAAAATAATCATCATTATTGATTTGTTTGTTTGGAAACTAAGGCAAAGCCAAATCCTCCAATGTGTGCCACAAAAAAACCCTCAAATCTTCTTATTTGAGATATATGTGTACTCTTTGTAGCATTTAAAATGTTAATTATTTTTTTTATAGTATAAACCATAACTTACATGCTAATTTCCACTACCAAAATTGTATTCTAGTCAATAAAATGGTAAAATCTCAACGCTGAGCGTCCAACCACAACCGGTGAGGATCTCAATTGGCCATCTTGTTCCACCGAGTACTGTGAGCAGCGATGTGATTGGTTGTGCCGGTCATCGTTTAACACAGTCGATTATAATTAGACCGCGTTCGTGCTTCTCGCGGAAGTGATTGAATTGAGCCTATTGGTTATTTGCAATGACAGTCTTCAAAGTGCTTGCACACTATTGGATTGATCTTGAAAGGGGCGGGGTTCCGGTTGAAGTTTACTGGGTATCGGAAACGATTAGTGAAGTCCAGTTCAGTGGAATACCAATAGATGAGATGTGTCAACCATTGTAAAGTAAGACAACTGTTAAACTTATCATTTTTAAGCCTTGGTTTGACGTGCTACCACTGCGCATGCGAAATCTTCTGTTCGAATACTTTCAGGGTGTTCAATATTGCATCTTGCTCGAAGTTGCATTGTGTAGTTGAGAACTGCAAGCACATGGTCTGAGTTTGCTTGTCAGGTTACTGTGCCATATGTTTGCCGGGTGAGACAGCATCTTTTTTTGGCTGTCATACGTATGACTGAAGATTTAAAGGGATACAGGTCACCTTGGCCAGAATGGGCATAAGGAGGGTGCTTGTGGTCCTGATGCTGTGAAGGTGGGACTGTTATGTAACATGCATCATGACATGTTGTGTTTATTCTTTTAGTGCATTCATCTGTCATTAGGTGAGTTGACAGCTCTTATAACGTGTTATTTGAGTCTTTGAAAGTGTTTTGCCTTTGCTTTTATTTTTTGGACATGATTCCATAGAAAATAATACCATGTTTTTCTGCACATGCAATATAATACTGCCCATGTTTATTTTGATATCATACCATGTGTAATATCAGAGTGTATGAATGAGGTAATCAAGTTCCAATGTGTATAAAGTATCATATTTATATATATATATATATATATATATATATATATATATATATTTAATATTTTATTTCATATTTATATAATATTTAATTTATATAAAATATATTAAGTTAAATAAGTTAATGAAAATCTATATTTCTTAAAAAAACATTTATATTTTTATTTATTACAATAAAATGTTTCTAAAAAAGTTTCTCTTCAGTGTCTTGGGCTGTATTGCATGATGCAAAAGACTTTCTGTCGTATCAGCATGTTAACTGCAGGTTGGAAACATGAGTATACAATATTCAGCATATACACAATAACACCACAGTTTATGGTCAACAAGCTTCACATATTGTGTGTGTTTAAACTAGGGCAGCTGATGATTCATAAGCTCTATAAAAAGTGGGACAAAAAGAATCCAACTTCTGCTTCATTTCACACACTTTGAGACAAACCAGGTTAAAATCGTGAAAATAACAGTCTTCGCTTTTTTGTGTAATATATCTCGTGTGCCTGCATTTTTTTTCTCACTCTTACTTTTGTGCTTTTGTCTCGCAGCTCAGGTTTCAAGGAATGTCCCAGGTTCAAGTTCAACCTTATCAACAGCAAAAATGTGCAGCTTGTACTTTTGATAAAGAACTTCTATTGATTCTTCTGCGGAAATATGTGTCATTTGAGCTGTGAGATTGTCTAACTTGTACTTTTTAGTTGTGGAATTGCTCTTTTAGGTGGATCGACTTCTGGTTATGGGTCACCGCCTTAATTCTAGTGTGTGGATTACGGTCTGTGTTAAGAATCTTATGTCGGTACTGAGGGATGAGTCAAAATGATTTTCTGTGGCATGCTGTTGATGAAGCTGTTTGAACTCGGAATATGCCTCTATGCAACAAAACATTATGCATTATAAAAAGTAACATTATAGGCCTACAGTATATATACTGTGTGCATGTTTGACGCCAGTTTAAAGGTCTGCATGCACCAAGCACGATAACTATATTAGCGTCCACACCAGCATATGTTATCGTTCTGTTTATTATAAGCACGCATTGCTGTTTTGTTGTCTGTCTCTTTAAATGCTCAAGCTCTATTCTAAATTATATAAAATATATATTATAAAATAAATATATTAAATATATATATATATATATATATATATTATTTGTTGTAATTGAATTAAAGCTGAAATAAAATATAATTATAAGGTTAAATTTAAACTTGAAAAACTAGAAATGTGCCTTGGCAACTAGCTGAAATAAATAAGTTGAATAACTGAAAATACTGAAATAAAAATATTTAAAAACAAAAAAAAGACTAAAACTTAAACTAAAATAAAAGTGAACATGAGCATATTAATCCTATAATAGTATATAAATAATAGTAAAATTACACTGAAAATCTTGAGTTCATTGAACTTCTACAACACAAGGATTTTTATTCTTTGCAAACTTGCAAACGTTTTGCTTTCTGTTATGTATTTCATATTATCTTTGTGACAAATCAGCAGAATTTGCAACAGCAGTTATCTGCACAGATGAGGTTTTGCAAATGACTTGTGATATATGTCGATATCCAGTTACTGTTTCACCTTGTACACGTATGCATTGTTTTCCAGAAAAGGTTCATGAAATTTATGGAGTTACATTAAAGCTGTATAATTTCCAGCTTGTTGTTTTGCAGTTCTGAAGAAAAATATGAATATTTCTAAAATAAGTATTTAGAAATTATTTACTGAAATAAAATGTCTAAATAAATGTTTGTAACAAATATAAAAATACTTATGATCATTCTTCTGTGGTGGGGGTCAGTGAAAATGTTGACATGGCGAGTAAATTATTGAAACCACTACTGTCAAAACAATCATTTTTGTTGATCTTTTTGCCTAATGCTAATCTTTTGCTCTTTCTTTTCCTATTTTTCTTTCTTTTAGTTGTTGGTGCCCCAAACTTGACATGGAACTACTCTGGACTCTTTTGAGCAGGAAGTAAATCGGGTAAGGAATCACAGGCACAGTTTTTATGATAGCCACCCTTTAAATATATTTCAAAAACGAATTGGAGCAGAAATATAATTATGTAATTCAAAAGGTTATTATTAATATTATAATGTTGCTATTACTCTAAAAACTTATTTATTGTGTAATTTAAATGTTTGTACACAAATCAATTAATTTTAACCTTTAATAGTCATGTACCAATTGGCAGGGTTCCCTGTGTAGTTTCCTGAATTAGTTTACAGATATTGTTTTCCTTTATAAAATTTGACATGTATTGTACCTGATATACATTCAAATGAATCAGTATCATTTTGAATCGAAATCGAATCGTGAAATTTATGTCATTATCAAAGTCTAGTTGGTAGCCATATAGCCTAGAAGTAAAAGTCAATATCAAACAACATACACAAACCATTTTGCTTCTGTAATCTCATTCATCTCAGAAAGAAAATAATACTAAAAGTCAGCTGCCATTTGAGTATCAAGCTGTTGGCCTGGCCGCTCCTGGGATGGATTATCTAGCTGCCACTTTGCAGGGACACCAGGCACACGGCGTGATATTCTGACCCAGTGACCTCATCTTTTGGGTGATGTGTGTAGTCTTAAAATGTTGATTCGTCTATGCCCCACTAGTTTAGCTTTGTAAACAGTAAAAACTACCATTCAACTGCCTGCTGTTAAAGCCGATCATAACGCCAAAGAGTATTTGTGGAGAGACGGCTCATCCCAGAGGGAATGGTGTTTTGCATTTTGGCCCAGATAAAAGCAAACGGCCTGACCACCAAAGCCAAAATAAGAAACCTGACCACAGTTTTACAATTCAAAGACCTGAGGGAAACCTTGCTGATGCTAGAGGCTTGGGTTTAAAGGGTTAGTTCACCCAAAAATGAAATTTCTGTCATTAATTCCTCACCCTCATGTCGTTCTACACCCGTTAGACCTTCGTTCATCTTCAGAATATATTAAGATGTATTTGATAAAATCCGATGGTTCAGTGACTCCTCTATTGACAACAAGATCATTTACACTTTCAATTGCCTCGAAAGGTACTAAAACATTGTCATGTGAGTACAGTGGCTCAAGCTTATGTTATGAAGCGATGAGAATACATTTTGTGCACCAAAAAACAAAATAACGACTTGACTCAACAATATCTAGTCAATTTTAAAACACTGCTTCATTTTGTTTCAAAAAATTGGTTTGGATCGTGAAAGTTGCGAGGCTTCGTTACTCCATAAGTGTTTCGAAAGTTTAATGGTTCGCGTGACTTTCCACTGACTTTCGATTCACGCCACTGATTCGAAACAAAAGCTTCGAAGCTTCATGAAGCAGTGTTTTGAAATCGACCATCACTAGATATGTTTAAATACCTCTCTGGGCATTAAAACTGTAAATTGCAGTCAATGAAGGCCTCGTTGGATTTTATCAAAAATATCTTAATTTGTGTTCTGAAGATGAATGAAGGTCTTACGGGTGTAGAATGACATGATGGTGAGGAATTAATGACAGAAATTTCATCCTGATCCCATTCCGCCTCCCATGAAAGTAGCCAGAATTTTTTTGCGCACCAGCTTTAATTGGACTGTCTTTTTGCTGAGAGCTAATAAATCAGTGTATCGGAAAGACTATAACTTCTGCATAGTGTGTTAGTAATAGTAATGTACGATCAGTGATGTCAGTAAGTGCAATATGTTCCCAGCAGTTGAGCATCAGTTTCCCATAAAGATCAATAAATCTTATACATTTCGTGTAAGTGTACAGTGTAGTACAGTGTAATTTAGCATGAGTGTGTCCGGCAGCACAGTCAGGATGTCAGAGAGCAGTTTTAAAGTCCGTCCGTCTATCCGTCCATCCATCCATAGCATTATTACTGCAGTCTTCAGAGTCACATGATCCTTCAGGACTCATTCTGATATGCTGATTTGGTGTTATATGTAAATGTACATCTCTGTGTATAGCTATATACTCACAAAGTCTGGCCCAAACAATACATCTTGCTATCCCTTTTCCCAACACTTCCCTGTGTTCACTGTCGCTCTCAGCACATTTCACTTACCACAAATACTCCCACTCATATTTTTAGTATTACTTCACAGAAATGTTCTGTGAACCAAAAGAAGGGAAGAAAAAGAAGCATATTAGAGAAAAACAAATGAGTTTGCGAAACAATTTTACTGCAGGGCTGAGAAACAGACGTAAACAGAATGCACCCGTCAGTCATGTTTTCCCATTGTGACATCATTCATCACCATGGCGATAGATTTCAGCAGCACTGTTTTGCTCAGATGGCCTGATGAGAATGAAGTGTGTGTTTTGTGTGACTCACTCGGCACATGACTAAGCTGTTATCTGTTCCTCTCTTTATCTCTATACTCGAATCCCGTAGAGAGAAATGCGTTTCTGAAAACACCTGACACTCCTATCAAAACCAATTCTCTTGTTCTTCAGCAAAGTGTTTCGGTTTCTGATAACCCTCTGTGCAGAGAGATATTCTTTTTCTGTTCCACAAAATGAGACAACTTAACAATCTGTATGTAGCTTTTTTTCAGCTTATATACATGACAATAACATCATCAAATCATCGAGAGCTCAGTGAGAATCGTTACTGCATCATTGAAATTCGCTGACAGTCATTTGTGATTCATGTCATTGTTTGATAAGAACAGGAAACATTCATTTTTTTTTTTATTATTTAATTAATTTTTTCACCTAATTAGGATCAAACTAAGAAAAAAGCTCATTCATTAAATATTGCTCCAATGTTAACTGTGTTTTATTAATGTGTTTATTAAGTGTTTTATTTATTAATGCTTGCAACTTCTCAGTAAACCAGCTGAATTAACAATGTCATTTCCCTGTTATTCAAAGCAAGGTAATGGGATCTTTTTTTGTGAAGGGGGATTTTGTAATTTGAGATCAGTTCTGGTGGAAGCAGACTCCATTTTACTGAGAAACTCAGGATTTCATTGAAATTCTACTGAAAAAGAGAAATATGTCATTTGAAGTATATTGATAATATTACAGTAGTTCTTTCAGAGAGTGAATTGTGTGTAACAAAACAGTCAAACAGTGAAGAATGTGTATATATATATATATATATATATATATATATATAATATATATTTTAATTTATCCACATCCGTATCCTTGTAGCATTACAAGAGATTATTCAGGACATTTCAATATTCCACATTGATAGATCCAAAATGTAGCATACATTATATTACATTAACCATATTTTTTCATGTTATGCTTTTTTTACATTCACAATTTGAGAACTTTTTGAAACATACATCACTTTTTTGAACAGTTTTTTAAACAGAATTTTAGCATGTCTGCATCATTTAAACGTTTTAGACGAGCTAAAATTCTGTTTCTCAACATTCCAAAGTTTTAGATGCAGACAATCTAAATTTCTTTTTTGAATATTCCAATGTTTCAGACAATGCAGACATTCTAAAATAATTTTTTTTGGAATGTTCAAAATGTTATAGATCTTGCAGATGTTCTCAAATTCTGCTTTTGAACGTTTAAAAATCAAAATCGCGTGAAACCTTCTTTCAGGTTCTGTAATTGAGTGTAAAAAGTGTAATGTGAGCTCTCTAGGTTTGCTGGAACACTTCACCATGACACAGAATATGTAAAGGGCAGAGCAGACATGCTCTCAATTTTCAAATAATCTTTCAAGCTTTCTAACATTGGGAAGTGATATTTGGAAAGAGTGACCTCATTAGCAGATGTGGCCATGACTGAATTTCTGACTCAGTGTTGGGATGATGGCATGTGTTTATGTGTGTTGGTTACTTTCGCAACCCGTCAGTGCAAAGATGCTGCTTTCTGCATGAGAAGTGTTATAACATGTTACCATGGTGATGGTGTTTGTCATCTACTTAAAATGCTTGCAGCAGAGTTTGTGTTACCACTGTCTTTTTCTGTTGCAGTGAGATCATATTTATCTTCACTACACACACATACACACACACACGCACGCACACACACACGTTGTATTTTCATGTTTTACGGGGACATTCCATAAGCGTAATGTTTTTTATACTGTACAAACTGTATATTCTGTCCCCCTACACTACCCCTACCCCTAAACCTACCCATCACAGAAAATGTTCTGCTATTTTAGATTTTCAAAAAAGACAATTCTGTATGATTTATAAGCTTATTTCCTCATGGGGACCAAAAAAATGTCCTCACAAGATCAAAATTTACTAGTATTACTATACCTGTGGGGACATTTGGTCCTCATAATGTAGGGAATACCCACACACACACACAAATGTAACTAAAGGTCATATTCACAATTTCGTATTTGTTCATGAAAATGATCCTTGTACATATTCTGGAAAACATTTGTTTATTTTATAGTTTGTTACTACTAGTAGTTTGTTTAAATTAAAATAAAGGCCCAATGTATTTACTTTTTAGTAATACGTTTTCATTTTTTCCTTTAGGGCTGTTTTTGACCATGGCGACTGTGGACGAGGAGTTCAGTCCCAGTGTCAACGCCCCTGCGGTTGCAGGCTCCGCCTCCAGTCCACACAGTGAATCAGTAGCCAGTGAGCTGCAAGAACTGTCTCTTCAGCCCGCCCCCAACTTGCTTCCAATTCACGAGAGAAAGAATGGTGAGCTTATAATAATGCCAAAACAATTTGATCTAATTACTAAATCTAAAAACAGAGAATCTTGAATAATTCACACTGCAGCCTTTGTGAACGTACTGGTGCTGTTATTGTTGCCAAGCAGCTTGCATATAGAGTTAAGTTGATGGTCCAAATGCAATTTTTTGCCACACAAGCCAATGACAGGTGAACTGAGAGAATTTATCTGCTATAAATATCTCACTCAAATTATTTTTGAGTCACACTGGAATTCTTTAACGGGGTCCTATTAAGGTTTTTTTTTATTTTTCAAATTTAATAATAATATTTGTAATTGTGTAATATTCCTGTTTTCCTGCAAGAAAAGTCTGCAAAGTACAAAGTCACTCCAAAAAGAGTTAGTTATATAGGAGTTAGTAAACACTGTTTCTGAACTCCCTGAAACGCCTCGACTGCAGTCTTAAATTTTCTTCCGGGAACGAACACGTCACAATATTTCTCATTTAAATAATTTCCACTGAAAGGCATTCGCAAAAAAAGGGACTAGGCGTGGAGTTGCATTAGTAGGGTTTTGAAAGTCCAGTTATGGTAAGGGATTGGCATTTCTGAGACCGTTCGAAACGGTTGACCAATCACAACTCATTAGTCCAGCCAACTTAGTGCTTAGTGCTTTTCAGGAGGAGGAGCTTCATAGAGACCAGAACTAAACAGAGCTTCACTGACAGACGGGGATGAGAGGTGCTGCAATAATGTAAAATATGTGAAAATGAATGTTGTTTTGAACAGTCAAGCTTGAAGACCCAGAAAACAAAATCTGGGTAGAAAAAGTTTTGTAATTATATGGCCTCTTTAAATCAACTGGTTTTTGTAAGATAAATCATAATATCATATCAGAAATTTTGCACCTTTAATGTATAATTGCAACCTTTACAATGCCACTGAAGACCAGTGACACATTTCAGACAAAAAAATAGTTTATCTTAAAATAACCTGTGAAAAGGTACCATTTCATAATTCCTGGACAGGTTTTGTACCTCATATTTTTGTCTGGGTGCCTTAATGAGAAGAATATTTCACAAAAATGGCACTGTCACTGTCACCACATTGAATTTGTCCTAGATAAACTTCTGATGGTAAATTTTCCACTAGAAATGTTGAAGTGGGACGGTACGATTCATTTTAAACAAAGTTTTGTGTTGCAGATCTTTAAATCTAGCAGCCAAATGTCAAGGAATTTTATTCTCATTTGATTTTGATTTTGATTATGATTTTGGACCCTCTATGAGCGATTACAGATTTGTTTTTTGTTTTTTTTTACAAGTAGCTTGAGTCAAATTAATCAAATAAAAAAGTATGATAACACTTTACAATATGTTTCCATTTGTTAACATGAACAGTCATATAACAGAAGCTAACGATGGGGAAAAAAACTTGTAAAGCATTTATTAATATAAGTTAATGCTGATTTCAACATTTACTGTATTAATACATTATTAAAATCAAAAGTTGTATCTGTTAATATTATTTAATGGACCTGAGCTAGCAATGAACAGTTGTTTTTATTAACTAACGTTAACAAAGATGATTAAATACTGTATCAATGTATTTCACACTCTTAGTTAATGTGTTAATAAATGAAAACGTACTGTAAATTGCCACCAAAATCATAAACAGGACATAAATGTGCTTCCACTGATGTTGAAAATTGCACAATAATACTATAATATGATATTATAAGCCTAATGGTGTGATCTGCATACATGCACATGGTGGAAACGTGACATGCTCTCACATGTCTAAGCGTTTCTGCTTCATAGCAGTGACATGTTTAGAATATGGTGACCGGCCCCGGGCTAATAATGGTTTCTAGGTTTATTTTGCATTACTTATCTTTGTAAACACCCACACTTGCATCCCACGATCTCTGCATTTGTTCAGGGTGAAAATATGGTTATAGGACCTGTTATTTGTTGTTGCTACTGCCACCTAGTGGATCTTATCAGTACTTTGGTCTGTTTTTCTTTCTTTCTTTTTTTATCCTGGGAAAGTTTTGGACAGCCTGAAATTACTTACTGTACATAACAGGGGTTGGACAATGAAACTGAAACACTGGCCAATATATTGTTAGAGGTTTCACGGCTATATACACGTGGCCTGGTGACCAATCTTCACTGATTGCACATTTCTTCAGTAAGAGCAGAGTGTGAAGGTTGTATTAACAGAGCGACAGCACTGCTGCACATAAAATATTGCAATACACACAACATAATGAGAGATATATAAGAGGTCAGAATAGGAAAAATTGTTGGTCTCTGTGGCGCAAGTCTTTCGAGAGCTTTTATCCAAGGTAATTTCAGCATATTTTGGGGTATTTTGGAGGAGAAAACTTGTTCTCTCAGAAAATGTGTTCCTCCACCAGCATCACAGAGTGACCTGACCACTGCTCTGGAAGAGGAAATGTCTCAAAATCCCTCTGGACACTGTGAAGGACTTGTATCTGTCATTCTCAAGATGAATTGATGCTGTATTGGCCGCATAAGGAGGCCCTACACCATACTAATAAATTGCTGTCGTCTAAAACCAGGTGTTTCAATTTCATTGTCCAATCCCTGTATATACACAGTCTGGTAAGCGAGTAGTCATTTAGCAGATGCTTATAACCAACCCTGAGTGTCCTGATTTTAAGTGCCTCGTTCAGGCTAATGGATCTAGAGAGAAGGGTCTGGCTGCAGACATGCACTCTACTCTGTCTGCAGTGTCACTTGCACTCTCCGTACAGGAACTGGAAATAAGTTGCATAATGTTGTGAGAGCTTTTGGTACTCTTGATAACTCCCATTGATGTGTTTCAGAGGACATAGTTAGTGTGTGTTATGTGCTTATGCAGTCAATCCAAACTGAATATTTGGATGCTTTTATATTTTGTTATCTTATCCAAAGTCATTTATTGTAAAAGTGTGACTTTCAGCAGGTGCCTGAATAAATTTTTGAGGCGAATGTGTGTTATGTGTACTAGATTATGTTTGGACCTCAGAAGGGATGAGAGACCGTGTTATTTTAGTATTATTTATATTCACTAGTATTTATTAATATTTTGAGAGAGCTGTTATTTTTGTATTTTTAGTTTTATCATTTTAATTTTATGTGCTTTTATCATTTGTATTTTTTTATATTTCTATTTAAAATACTTTTATTTTTATCAGTTTCACTTTTATAATTTTAGTACTTCAATGTCAACATATTTCGGTTAGTTGGCAAGGCAACATTTCTAATTTTCAATGTTAAGTTTTATTTCATTTCAGCTTTATTTAAATTAACGAAAATTTTTTTAATAGTTTTAGTTCAAGCCTGTATGAAGTTGTGATAGTCTTTTCTTCCCTATTGTGACGTATAACCGAGAGAAACGGCTTCTCGAACATGAAAAGATGTAGGTTGGGACTTTTTGTCCATGGGGAATTGATTGGATGGTTGTGGTTTGCTATTGCTGTGATGTCATGTGACAGGTTGCCCCGCCCTCACGTCAGTAAACACGTCATCAGAGAAGAGAAGTCACAGCAAGACGGAGGAGGAAGTTATTTTGATTAAAGATTAAGAGAGAACATGAATTTAAAAAAATAAATCATTTAAATTAAATATAGTAGTATTCCATCTAAAAAAAAAAAGACAATAATTGTCAATTTTGATTTCATGGTGGCTTTAAAAGTAACCACAACTCCATTTGTCACTCGGGATGTAGTAGACAGGACTTTGATTACATATTTTATTCTTCAAATGCAATTGTTCAGTTTGATTTCTTTTACCCTTGAGCCCCATCGCAGTTTCTTAAGTGTTAAGTTTATCAATAAAGCGCATGCATCTTTCTCGATTCGTCTCCTCCAGGGATGTTTTACACCCTCACACTTCGGCGTGTAAAATCACATGCAGTCTTCAGCACGTTTGCTAAAAACAGCTCCTAAAACACCCGCCGAACAGGGTGATTTTACACCTTAGCGGCGAGGTGTGGCTGTCAGACAGACTTAAGATGCATTTCCATAAATTCTGCAGCCTTAAATAGCTGCACCAGACAATTGTGATGTTCTCTGTATAGCTGCCAGAAAGTCTGCACATTTTTAGTCATAGTTGTCGTATTTTAGTTTCAGCCATGTATTCATACTGAGAAAGACACTTCTGTGAACGTACGTTCTGTGCGTCATTCTGTTGGCAGAGAGAGGTCATCGAGTGCAGAGTGGGCTGCTTTAATAAAACACACACTACTCAGCACAAATGTGTGTGTGTGTGTGTATGTGGAGTGAATGACTTGAGGAACAGCTGCGGTTGTGCGGTAGTGCTGTCACACACAAACATACACCTTTCCCTGCGGATAACTTCAGTCTCAATGCTGCTACTGCAACAGCAGGAGCTCTGGATCTTTGATGTGGCTGTTTCTACTCATCAGATATCTCCATTCTTTATTTTTTATTTCTTTGTTTTCTGTCATCTTTTGCTCTTTTTTTTTCCTCATCCGGATTCCTGTGAGCAGATCAGCTGTTCTACTTGAATGACTGAAACAGATGAAATATGAAAGACACAAAGGCTGAATTAAGTTTTTGAGTCAAAAACTTGAACGTCTCTTTGAAGGAAAAGCAGTGAACCACTTCTTTTTGCCGCAGAAAGATTAATTTACCTTTTGAAAACATGACCACCATGCTGGACACCAGCTCTTGGCTCCACGCCGGCCCCGCCCCTTTTGGATCTGCTCCAGTCAGCCGAGTCATGAGGAAACGAGTTGTCCGATTGGACCGTGAGCGGCGTGCCTGCCTGAGTCTGAGAGAAGGTGTGGAGTCGTGTTGCATGTATGCATTCAGACCAGCAAACACATTTAAAGCCTGTGGCAGGTATTTGAACAGTGCCGAATAGATCAATCTTGTACTGCAGACATAAACTCTGGCATACTATTACATTTTAAGCAATTGGACTTGCACTATTAGCCTGGCGGATGATAAAAATTTGGGCAAAGAAATTTGAGCAACCACCCAGAACATTTTAGTAATGTTCAGAACAGTATAATAACTGCTTAGCAAAAACTCTGGCAACCAACCATAACACCTTAGCATACTGATGTCAAGTTTTAAATGAATTTCATAATGGCTATATATTATGAATATATTGTTAGCTCATTTTATCGACCAAATAGTCTAAATTTGATAAAGGAAAGAGGTTTCGAAAAAGAAGTCCATATTTCACTCTGCTGCCACGTATTGACACCATTGCAGCATGAAAAGGAGATTCAGGCTGTATATCAGCTTTTTTTTTTTGTTCTGCAAGTAAAAAGAATATGTTTTGTTTCAAAACATTCATGAATTTGGACTTTTTTCTGTTTTTACTGTAGTTATTGTAACATTTTATATATCAACGAATTTCCAAATTTAAAAAAAAACCATGGAAACATTCGAAACTTTACAACTTTTCCACATTCATTAATGAGAAGTTATTGATCAGATACAACATTGTTTTAGTTGAAAATTTTAAGTTATGATTGTTTTATACGCTTACTTTCCACAGTGTCCAAACAGACCCAGGAATGCAACAGTTGTATACCTTTTTCTTTTTTTATGCATTAGGAGGGTTCATTTTTTTTCATTAATATATTTTATTTTATATAAGCTTTATTTAAATGACCAAATAAAAACATTTTTTAGCAATTGTAGTTCACCATAAGTCATTCCTAAAGCATATTTGTGTGTAAAAAATATTTATGTACGCTACCATTTTAAATATCTTGCTTAATAGGGTAAATGTCTCTTTTATGGTCAGTTTTCTTTCAGGTCAACTACCAACATAATAGAGCAGCAGTTTGTATAGAATAATGCTAAGCAAATTAGTATATAGTATATTAGTATATATTAGTATATCATGGATAATAACACACCTTATTTAGGAGCACATAAGTTTGAAAGTAACTCTATTGCCCTCTGGTGTACTGAGGTTTGTTACGTTCAGATGTTCAGCTGGGCTATACTTTGCCCAAGTGCTCACGTACTTGCATAGAGAATGTTTCTAATACACTACAAACTGTGCAATATAGAAAATTGATCAAAACCCAGTATCTTTCTTCTGAGCCTGCTTTACATCCATTAATATGTCGGTCAAATAAAAATGCTTTTATAAAAAGTCTAAAAACAAACCTTTATAAGCCTCAAAATGCTTCCATCTGCGAGTTTATAAATTGGCTGTGGATTAGAAATCAGATCAAATGTGAGCTGTGATGTATTATTGAATATTTTGCATGTGTTTGTGTGATCGTGGTGCTGTGCTTTTCATGCCACGGGTGATAAGGGAACCAGAGCAATGACATTCCCCTCGAACCAGGATGAAGAAGCATCAGCTCATGCTCATGCTTTAACAGCACATTTAGCTGTCCTGCAGGTTGCAATTTGACACATGGAGTAATTCACAATGATATCCTTAATAACTCAGCGGCCTGTCACACATATTGAGTGTCAGGTACAGAATAACTGTCAAGACACAAATAGAAACATATGGAGAACAAGGTACCAAGATAGATGGAGAGATTCCAAATAAATACCATAAGTCTGGCATTGTGAGCTTAACTGTGAAATTTTGGTAATAACATAGAAACCATAAGGAAAGCAACTCCTTTAGAGGGGTTAGATCAGTTTCTGCTAATGTTGAATCCTCGATTCTGATTGTTTGACGTATGTTGCAGGATATTGATTAATTTTCTTTAACTACATGGCTTTATAGTTCCAGGTTTATAAATTACTTTGTGTGCATACGCAAGTGTCTGATTCGATATCTAGTTATTTTTTAGCATTATTCAGTTCAAGAAAAATACGCTGCTCGATTAAATGTAATTTTAATTTGTAGTTTCATATATTCATAGTACTTAAATATTAAGTTTCACCATTTAACTGTGTGGAAAATGTATTCCTTAATCTCCACCAGAGGGAACTCCTCCCTCGTCCACTGCCATCTCATCATGAACTGCATTTTCCGTAACCCTCTGCCTGGACTCATTATTCTTCATTACTTTGAGCTGCGTCTTCTTAATTTGTTAACGCTGCCTTTACGAGCGCTTTTTTCAGTTTTTGTTTGCAAAGTCTTGTAAGTGTTACACTGCAATTCTGAGCAATCTCTCTTTGTTACGATTCCGATCGTCTGCCTGGATTTCCCTGTGATTTGGGCTCAGTCGTCGTTTAGATTATTTGTTTGTCTTTATTTATTTATTTATTTAATTTGATCTCTTGCCTGTTATTAGGATTACGGTTACTCCAATTGGATCCTCAACCTGTGTGTCAGAAGCAGTTTGTGAATCATGGGAAATAATTACATGTATATTACTATTTTAATCTATATTACTATTCACATGTTATTTATATGTAATGATTGTTTATTCACATATAAAATGTAACGGTTAAACTGTAAGTACATGTGCAATGGATTATTTAGAAGTATCGTCATCAAGGGATAAGGATAAATTACAAACCCACAATACAGCAGACGTTTATGGTGTTAGACTTGTGTACACTGTACATATAAGGTTGTCCTTTTATTCTTCTCATTTGTTCGCATTTTTCAGGTCTGTGATTTTGACATTACATTTTTTCACATCAATACAGATGGTGCTTTATTTATTTATTTTTGCTGCAGTTTGTGCTGAAACAACTCACTCTGACACTGGAGGAATTCTCTCGCACATCACATCATACACACACAATCTTCCCAGACTTAAGATCCCTAATACTGTGATTGTGAGTCATCGGCCTCAGTTATCTTGTTTATGGTGGGTGTGACAATCATTAACTCACAATGTTGAGGTTTAATCTCTGTTTGCACCGTTGTCCTCCTGAAACTTTTGCACACGACTCCTGTCAGCCATCTCGATTTCACCTCCCGAGCATCTTTAGTGACCTCATGCCAGATCAAAATTCAGCAGCCCGTCAGCTGTTATGATGCCACTGCCAGATCACAATTTAGCTGCACAACAGGTGCGACGCTGACTCTATTCCATAACACAAACAGGTGCTATAGGTGCTTGGTTAATAAATTTAGCAGTACTGACTGGTTCTGACAGTAGGTTCCCAACCACAGTAGCCATGTTAAAACATGTCTTCAGGCTTTCATGGTTATCAAATGTATGATAAAAAGATTTTGTTACAAACTGTGGTACCTATGGCAACTGTCTGTGTGTTTGTGTGTGTGTGTGTGTGTATGTACTGTATTGTATATAATATATGCAATTTATTAAAGGGATAGTTTAACCAAAATTGAAAATTCTGTGATACTCAATCTCATATCTTTCCAAACTTTTTTTCATTTTTGAAAAACAAATGAAAATATTTTTTGAAATCTGAGAGATTTGTCACTCCATTGAAAATCTATTCAAAATTCTGATGCTTCAAGCTTTCATAAAGAGATAACAAAATAAATTAATTCAGCAGTTTAATCTTAGTCTTCTGAAGAGACACAATCACTTTATATGATGAACAGGTTTAAATTAGGCTATTATAAACACTGATCAGCAAGTATTTATAAAGTACTCAAATATAGTAAACAGAAGCTCAAACGTACTTGATTGATGCATGAGAAAACCTCATTGGTTCTTGCAGAAGCTCAAACATGCTGCGTAACATGAGAAAAAACCTCATTGGTTCTTGAGCTCAAACACACGTGCAACACACGATAATGAACCTCAATGGTTCTTGCAGAAGCTCAAACATGCTGCGTAACATGAGAAAAAACCTCATTGGTTCTTGAGCTCAAACACACGTGCAACACACGATAATGAACCTCAATGGTTCTTGCAGAAGCTCAAACATGCTGCGTAACATGAGAAAAAACCTCATTGGTTCTTGAGCTCAAACACACGTGCAACACACGATAATGAACCTCAATGGTTCTTGCAGAAGCTGAAACATGCTGCGTAACATGAGAAAAAACCTCATTGGTTCTCGAGCTCAAACACACGTGCAACACACGATAATGAACCTCAATGGTTCTTGCAGAAGCTCAAACATGCTGTGTAACATGAGAAAAAACCTCATTGGTTCTTGAGCTCAAACACACGTGCAACACACGATAATGAACCTCATTGGTTCTTGCAGAAGCTCAAACATGCTGCGTAACATGAGAAAAAACCTCATTGGTTCTCGAGCTCAAACACACGTGCAACACACGATAATGAACCTCAATGGTTCTTGCAGAAGCTCAAACATGCTGTGTAACATGAGAAAAAACCTCATTGGTTCTCGAGCTCAAACACACGTGCAACACACGATAATGAACCTCAATGGTTCTTGCAGAAGCTGAAACATGCTGCGTAACATGAGAAAAAACCTCATTGGTTCTCGAGCTCAAACACACGTGCAACACACGATAATGAACCTCAATGGTTCTTGCAGAAGCTCAAACATGCTGTGTAACATGAGAAAAAACCTCATTGGTTCTTGAGCTCAAACACACGTGCAACACACGATAATGAACCTCATTGGTTCTTGCAGAAGCTCAAACATGCTGCGTAACATGAGAAAAAACCTCATTGGTTCTCGAGCTCAAACACACGTGCAACACACGATAATGAACCTCAATGGTTCTTGCAGAAGCTCAAACATGCTGCGTAACATGAGAAAAAACCTCATTGGTTCTTGAGCTCAAACACACGTGCAACACACGATAATGAACCTCAATGGTTCTTGCGGAAGCTCAGTCGCGTTGTGTAACACACGGGAAAAAAACCTCATTGGTTCTTGAGCTCAAATACACGCGTAACACACGAGAATGAACCTCATTGGTTCTTGTGGAAGCTCAAATGTGCTGTGTAACACGAGAATGAACCTCATTGGTTCTTGTGGAAGCTCAAATGTGCTGTGTAACACGAGAATGAACCTCATTGGTTCTTGAGCTCAAACACACGTGTAACTCACGAATGAAACTCATTGGTTCTTGTGGAAGCTCAAAATACGCTTTCATTGGAGACACAGAAATCTCTCCGAATACGTTTAAAATATCTTTTATGTTTTGAAGATGAACTAAAGTCTTCTGGGTTTGTAACAACATGAGGGTGAGTAATTAAAGACACAATTTTGCGGTGAAATAACTCTTTATTGAAAATGTATTAATATTTAATATTTTCTATAATATTTAGTTAATATTGCTCACTGAATTCTCTTACTGTAGGTCCACTAACATCTAGATTCATGCATGTTCAATCTAAACCTCCACATGGTTAATGACAACAGGGAGCAAATGTGTAAAAATGTCAGATGCAAGAAGTAAAACCACAGCGAGAGATGGCTCGATTTAACCTCGTATCATGTTTTTAATCTAACACAGAGGGGCCGTTCCCCCACAGTGGTGTTTAGATGCATGTTTGTTACACAAGAGACTTGGTTATGCATTCTCATAGATGTGATAGTAAAATACAACTCTGATGCTTTGTTTTTATCCATCTGAAACCGTTGACACACAGCAAACTTTTTTTATTTTTTTTTAAATTGCACTACTGTTGGTGTTTCTTCTAATGAAGGAGATGAATGCTTGACTTTCGGATTAGCAATGGTGGACATTTGTTTGGTTAAATACGATACTTTAAAGTTGTTGACAAACTTTGGTTAGTCCAAATATGAGCCAATGAGCAAGAACCTTGTGCTCTGTCTCCTTATTTTACCTCACGTCTTGTCGCTTCACTGGTAAAATTGCTTGATCAAGCAAAAAAAATATTTTTTGTTGCAACTTTATCTTTGAGGTTTCAGTCTAACTCCACATAACCTTTGCTTTAAGAAGTATAAATGTCCATAACTCTAGAGTCTATATTGCATGGTTTAATAGCAGATTCAAACATTCTTCAAGGCAGTTTCAAGGAATTGACAGTCTTTTTTTCTGTGGTAAGCCGTGGAAACATCTCACACGCTTGCTTCTGTTTTTAATTGAATGTAGAAACAGGAAGAGGAAGTATGTTGTAGTCTGTACTCTCTCCTCTCTGACTGATAAGCTCTCTGCCGGCTGTCAGGAAGAGCTTGTTCGAGGGGAGGATGAAGGAGACAGATCGAGCTACTCTGTGGGTATTTTATCAACTTGTGTGTCTTCTGTCATGATGTATTTCCTTACATTTATAGCATGCTGTCTCCTGAACATGCAAATATTGAGGCATTATAATAGTAATGAAATACATCGAATCATTTTGTACAGAGGAACTTTTTTTCAGTTCAGTTGTGTTTCTGTTTTGAGAGTTTTTATTGCACAAGACCTGCCTGTTAGCATCTAACTAGCACTCTTATCTTTTTACTGGGTTTGCAGTCTATGAAATGTTTCATTTTGTGTATATATGTATATACACACATGTGTATATATGTATAGTTTTGTATTTGTGCACTTTTGACATGCACAGTTGATGCTGCTTATCTGAATCTAAATGTACAGTTTATCAGTCTTTTCATTGTGTAATAGTGCAACATTATATCCCAATAATTCAGGAAATTAGTTAAAAGAGTATTTTTAACCCTCTTTGTTAACCCGTTGTCTAATTCAGAATTTGGAGTCATTTTGTTCCTTTTTAAATGAATTGTCTTCATCTTTGACTTTATTTTTTTCTTCTAGTGCTCCAACTCAAACTTCAGCAGAGACGGACTAGAGAAGAACTGGTTAGCCAGGGGATCATGCCACGTAAGAACCGCTCACACTCTCCTAGTAGTGCTGGTTAATAATCTGACGTTATTTTGCAGTTCTCTTAGTGAATCTTTTGTTCCACTGACGTTCTGTCGTACATCCCGAATGTTCTCTTGATCTGTATCTTGAAGGTATTTTTCCTTCTTTTGCACAAGTTTAGTCCCACACCTGGCTTACGTTTGTCATCCGTATGTGAGTCTTGGTAAAATGTAGCCTTGTCTTGTGGTAAAACATTGCAGGTATAGCTAGTCTCTGTCATCCTGTGTAAGATGCTGATTTGGTTTGGTACACATACGATAGATTCAAACTCACTTCCTTTGCATTGTGGTTTCACAGAGCATGAAAGGTTGGCCCATTCATCTCAAAACTATGATTTTTCTGCTAAACTGTCGGGTCATTGGTTTTCTGTTGGTGCTAACGCACTCGATTTTGGCCAAATGGTTTCCATCTCGTGTTGGCTGGAGATGTATGATTTGGTTTAAGTCAGTTAAAATTAAAAGATAGCTTGCTTAATGATGAGTAAAACGAGTACCCAGAGGTCTCACCCACACATAGATCCCAGTGTATGTTTGAACAAGCTCTTTTTGAGGTCAAAACTTTAAAGTTGCTTAGCCTCGACAGATCTCTTACACGTTTCCTTTTGTACATGCTCTGCTTCACCAAGTGTCTCATTGAAGAGTTACCAAATTATATTTAAAGGATTAGTTCATTTTAAAATGAAAATTACCCCAACCTTTACTCACTCTCATGCCATCCTATATGACTTTCTTCGTTCTGATGACCACAAGTGGAGTTATATTAACAAATATCCTGACACATCCAAGCTTTATAATGGCAGTGAACGGGACCAACGAGTATGAAGCACAAGAAAGTGCATCCATCCATCATAAATGTACTCCACACAGCTCCGGGGGGTTAGAAAAGGCCTTCTGAAGCTAAGCGATGTGTTTGTGTAAGAAAAATATCCATATTTAACAAGTTATAAAGTAAAATATGTCGCTTCCACCAGACCACAAGTTAAATAATGAAGGTGTAGGACATAGCGAAAGCATTTTGAATTAGTTACACTTTCTTCCTAAGTTGAATACGAAAGGCAGTCTGGCTGAAGCTAAATATTGGCTCGAGACCTAGGATGGCTTGAGGGTGAGTAAAGCTTGGAGTAATTTTCATTTTAAAGTGAACTAATCCTTTATTTACTCGAGGAACATCTCATACAGTAGCTAAGATGTTGTGCAAGCAGAATGTATGACATTTAGCATTCGGTCTGTTGAGGTAATTTGAGACTTTTGTCATTTTGAAGACATTTTTGTATCACTGAATACAAGTAGCCAGTTTCAGGATGGTTCTGGTATGCTTACAAGTTGTTTTAGTGGTTGTCAATTTTAGTTGGTGAGAAGTTTGAGTCACGTCATTCTAGTTTGCTGATGTGTCTGAGACCATCATGTTAAGCGTCTTGTTCACACATAACTGAGACTTTTAACACTAAACTTGGCTCACACAGGAAGCACAGTTTAAAAAATGCAACACTTATAGAAACTTAAAAGATCTGAATGTAAAAGTGATTCATTTATCAGCCTTCAAGAATATTCTAAACGCCATTGCTTGCGCTATTATGGGTTATTCCAATGTGCTCCTGTAATAGTTAAAAAGCACTAAAAGTCTTTCACATGTGTCACTAGCTAGGTTTCCAAATTTAATTCACGTGTTTCCACACAATGTTTTTAAGAGAATAAAATTGAAAAAGTTTGTGCAGAGTTGCTGTAAAGATTTATTTCAACCATTGCATTTACAAACCCAATTACAGAATCTGTCTCGTTTTGTTTCCAACACCGCTGATCAAGTACATGACAAACCAGTTGAATTCATCTCTGGCTCTACTCCTATACTAAACATTAGTCAAACTTCTGAGGATATCTGGTGGAGAATATTTAGTTATATAATCCAAATGATCGAACTGATGTGATGCTTCCTTTGCTCTGGTTCTTCATCTGCATGTGAATATAAGTTTGCATTTTGAATATTTATTTAAAGGTCTTAAATTTCATTCTCTCAAATGTGTTGATATCCTGCAACCATCTCATTTCGTCTCCAGAGATCTGGTCTAGCTAATCAAAGAGCTAATTTTGCATATGTACTTTGCATATCTGTCTCTTTTTTTCATTTTGATTTACAGTAGAAAATATAACAGTTTACTAGTATTTCAGTTTACTGTTTGAATTGGAAAAAAAATGTCCAATGTTACAGTTTAAGTGACAATACTCTAATTATGATATGATTACAGATAATATTTTATGCACATTCCTTATTAAAGCATGCACACAACAGCTAATATGAAATTTGATGTCAATTTATGTTTGTTTTTATCAAACATTGATTGTTTGACTTGCCCTTTAAGGAGGCTCGTCAATAGTGGAACCACCAAACTCTTGCTTAAGATCTCTTCTTAGAATAATCTTAAAAAGAAAAAGAAATGAATACCAGAAAAGAAGAAGCAGAGAGTTCAAACTAGGTGACGCTTCCCTTTAGTAGCTTTATGTAATGCTTCATACTGGTCCCATAATATCTTCCAGCATCTGTGATCCAATTTGAATCCAGTGTCTGCTGATCAGCATTTTGCTTGGCACACTGAGTGTGCTGTCAAATGTTCAACTATCAACAATGATGCCATAGAAAATACTAAGAAGCAATTTCTTAGTGATTTCCTTAATTATCTGCCATCTTATTGGTTCATTATTCCTTATTTATTTATTTAATGTTTACATTTATTTTTAATACAGTGAATCAGTACTAAAAAACCAAAAAGTAGCTTTGAGAAACCTGTCTGAAAACAGTCATTGCAAATTTATCACAGGATTCGAAGGTGCGTCTGACTTCGCACTATGCACTATTATTCTATCACGTTTTGTAGTATAAATATTTCAAGTACTGTGTTCACATTGCAATTCTAAATAGAAAAAGTACACTTTTGTATGAAAAAAATAACCTAAATTCATACACTACAAGGGCTGCCCCCTCAACTAAATGTTGGTTGATGAGAAGAGGCTTAGTCAACCAAATTGAATTAGTCACAGAATAAAAAAACCTCCACAGGAATTGGCGAAGTCACGCAGTCTGACAGGTCGTTCACATTGTTGGTCCATGTGGTAATTATGTCGGGCAGGAAAATCCGATTTTTCGCCTATCATTCATCGACATCAAACATGTTTATCATTTGAAACATGTAAATAGTAGCATAACGTTAGCCACTCTACATGGCCGCTCGCTCTAACATTAATGTTAACCTAGAATAATGTGCGCAAATCCAAGTGTTCATGTGGAGTGTGGAAACAAAATTAGTACAACCCTTACTGCATGACATGTTTAAATTAACATGTATTTCTCTCTATTAACGGATTCACTGTACCGCACCACAGAGATCAGAGTCAGCGTCATTAACTTCATCTTTGTCTGCAACATCGACTCAGAAAACACTAGTTTATTAATAAATAAATGTATATGTAATCAAATTAATATGAATTAATACCATAAACAAGCAACTAGACAACTAAGATTAAATGAATGACTATTAGTCGACTAGACAAATCTTTAGTCTGAGGCAGGTTGAGTACATAGTGTATAAGTGCATAGTGTATAGTGCGTCATTCAGGACAACTCTAGTGTTGCAGAAAATACACACTTTAAGAATTAGCATTTAATCTAAATGTTTTAATTGCAGTAGATCTGCAGATATTTGTATTGCAGACATTACTTGTGTAGAATACACATTAGCACACTTAAACATGAGTCTAAGATGAAGATGTTTTGTGCGCTCTTACTCATAATTAGTGCATGACTAGCCATGCTCTTCATTTGGGTGGGTTATACACAGACACACACACACACACACACACACTCGGTTGAGCCAATGAGCAGGTGATAAGCAGTGTATTTAAAAACATGCCATGTTTCCCATTATATCTGTTGGTAAAAGGTCAGACGCCTGCTATAACCATCAAAGCCATTTGCTTTCCTAATCCTTTTGATTAAACGCAGCGAACTACATACTTTGTGGAGAGTATATAGAAAGTCGTTTGGATGGAAATGGTCTTTCCAGATTAGAAATAAACAGCAATGACAGCAGATGGCAACCTAAGGGGATCTTTACAGCTCTCACCCAATAACTGTCTGGATCTAAATATGGATCCCAAAGGGAAAGAAAAGCCACCAGCAAATTTGCAAGGCTCTTTTAGAATATTCCTAAGCTACTACTTTCACTGTCTTCTCCGTTTCACTTCCTGTGTATGTCTTCCTGTCAACTTGAGTGCCCTCTTTTCTCTCTCTTATCTGCCTTTTCTGATCACCCTTGACTATATCCACATCTCTTACTATCAAATTAATGCTTCCCCCATTAAAATTAATTAAAATTTAATTTAATTAATACAACCTTCAGAATTATGGACGATTTGACCTTTGACACATCAGAACCATAGGGCCAGATTGTAAATTTATAGTTTATCTTTCAGTTTTGATATTATTTGGAATTTAATGTATATTCCTATTTTATTTTCAGTTTGTCCTTTTAATTTATATTATTATTATATATTTGTCATCACTCTAACTTTTAGTTTTAGTTTATAACCAAACTAAACGTAACTTTTAGTTTAGCTTTGGATTTAGTTTTAGGGTAACGCTTTATTTCGATAGACCACTCACAGACTAACCTAACAGTCTACTAATACTCTAATGAGAGTTAGAGTACTAAATTTGTCACAGCTGTCTATAAAAGTCATGCTATAAAATAATTTGAAATATGACACTCGACTTTCTGCATCAAAAAACTAAAAATAAAATCAATTTGTGGCCAATTTTATATATTTGTTTCTGTATTATATGAAAAATGTTTGTTTTTGCATTCATATTATTATTTTTTTTAAGTTAATAAAGAAGTTTGCATGTATTTTGTTTTAAGTTTATGTTATTGATGCTAATAACTGTTTTGTAGGTGATTTATTTAGTCACACTGAGAAACATTTAAATCTGTGTTATCAGCACAGTTAATCGCATATCATGATGCAGTTCAGAAAGGAAACTTGAAGTTTTTAGTCTTGACATGGATGTGGTTACTGGGACTTTCTGCTTAAATTCTGATTATATAATCTAAAACAACATGAAATGTCATGAGATACTGCGTAAAGCCTCTACAGACATATACGAATGCAGTTATAAGAGGTTTTACAACACAAACTAATTGTGTTTGTGCCCTAATTTTCAGTAATTTCTCATTTGTCGACCATTGTGAATGTAGGACCCTCATTTAACTCATAATCAGCTTTAGACTGTCAAGTTTCTGATGTCAGATAAAGCAACCTTATTTGACCCCAATCACGCAATGAATCCCTCACATCAAGATGGCGGTTGGGTGACGTGGCGTTTGATGGGGCGTTAGAGCTGAAAATCATGATGAGTATTCACACACATGAAGTGGTTCGTCACACTAACCTCATAATTTCTCTCTCACGCACTTTTCTCTCTTCAGGCAGATGAATGCAGTCTGTGTTTTTGCTGGTCAGGGTTAAAGGGCATTGTGTGTGTGTGTGTGTGTGTGTGTGTGTGTGTGTGTGTGTTGCTGTGGGCTGTGCATGAACCACTATGACCCCACAGACCAGAATCTCTCAACAAACAGCTAGAGTGCTCATCTTATTTTTCTTGCTTTATTCCAGCCTGCTCTTTTTTTCTTTCTTTCCACATGCTGTCATTGCATTCATCTTTTAGATTATACGTTTGTTTTTTGTTGTTTTTTTGCCGTTTGTGGCTTTGTAATTCTAATTCATTGTATGCAGTGTGCAATATATCATGGACATCAAAACGAAAGATTGAATTACTGTAACATTATGAAAAGGGAAGAGATTAAGCAAAACCAAAACAATCTAATGTCTTGCAGTACACAATGGGAAAAAATAGGAACAAAAATCATTGTTGTTTCAGAATGAAAACATTATTTTAAATGAAATGTTGCAGTAAATGTTATGGAATATTATGTTAAATATATACACGCACACACACACAATGTCACACTCATAGCCATGAGATATGGCTGTATATCAGCATGGCTGTGATTCGGCCGTAGCGGCCTCGTGCCATAGGTGATCATACCATGCTGATATACAGCCATATTGGATAGCTATGATTGTGATATTGTTTATACAACAGTTCGGCAGCACGGGTGTGTGGAACTACTACTTTCCGCCGTGGATTCAAATCTCAAGTTGACAGTTGAGCCCAAGCCTTCGTTACTAATTCTAAAACGTGACTTTAGAACTAGTAATGAAGGAATTAAAAGTCTGTTTGAATGTCCGCTGAGGAGAGCGATACATCTTTGTATTTGTCTTTTTTACAGCTATGGGAATTTCCCATAACATACAGCACTAAAACAACGTCCTTTGTTTGCAAAAGTCCCTTTCAATTTAAAAGTCTCTTGCGACTGACTCATTGAATGAGTCTCATTCACTCATAAAGTTTGCCGCCATCTAATGGCGTGTTAATGTAACTTTCACTCAATCCATATTATGCACAGTTTGCCATTTTTTCAATACCAAATACAACATATTTATATAAAGTAATATTTATTGAACAACAATATTTAAATTAACAACAATAGCCATTATAAATGACAATAGGAAATAAATACAATTGTACAATTCAGTCAAACGTACAAAAGCAAAGCTCTACAGGATGTAAGTTCTAAAGGTACAAACAAGTTGTAAAATAGGTGCTATAATTGAATGAGTCTCATATTTCAGGTCTAAACAACAACATTCTCACCTAAAAACTCTTAAAACTACAGTTTGTGGTACAACAAGTGTAGTATTTAAAAACAAAATGCATTATATTAAAAAAAAAAAAGACGGATTCGTTCAGCCGCCATGAGGCGCTTCAAGCAGAGTGATACAAATGGTGAAAAAGTAGGAGTGCTGTTATCAGTATCCGCTATCAGCCAATCAGATTCGAGAACCAGAAAGAACTGTTTTGTGTGTGTGTGTGTGTGTGCGCGTGTGTGTGCGTGTGTTTTGACTATACTTGTGAGCAAATGTCTTTGACTTATATTATGAAATACTTTCACAACCCACTAGTGAGACTGACTGGTCCTCACTAGTTTAAAATCAACCAAAAGAAGTTTTTATTTATATCTATTGTTTTGCACATATTTCTGTGATGGGTAGGTTTAGTTGGGTTAGGTGATAGAAACTATCATTGACATGATATAAAATCAGTGGAAGTCTATGCAATGTCCTCACTAAGATAGCAAAACAAACATGTGTATTTAATATAATGAAATTTGAGCCTATTTACATAGTTATTTAATTGTTTTAGCTTTAATATAAAAAGGTATTTAAAATTTGTTTTATTTAATATAATTAATGTAATTTAATATGTTTAGATTAGTTTTGGTTCTTTTGAGAGGGGATCATTTTTGAGACAACTTCTCAGAGAGCGTTTTAGCCACTTTAGACAGTCTAGCAAAGCACCCAGACTTTTTGCATCGGCAAGAACCATTCACCTTTTCTTCATTAATCTCTAGTTCTCTGTATCACCAGACAGGCTTTGCTTTCAGTCTCTGTAGAAACATTGTGCTGACAACTGAACCAGGAGGAGAAGCTGTTTTTCAAGGTGCATTAAATATGGGGCAGACACACACACACACACACACTGACTGTGAATCTGCTGGATTAAACTCTCTCAGATGTGCCTGTTGCGATTAATATTTTTAGATTTTGCATGTACAAATGCGTATGTGTGCCTGCAATAAAGAGATTCAGTGTAATATGTTGTTCCTGTATCAAAGTCTTCTACAAGCACTTTTTTCATTTATATAAAAATAACGTTTGCACCTGATCCAAAAAAAAACTATGAAAAGTATTTGCACCACACTGAAGCAAAAAATGTTTCCTGTGATCTGCACGGCGTGGAAAACAAGTTTGCCATTTATGATTTTTCTCATTTATTGAAAAATATTTTCCATTCTCACAGCTCTTTTTTTATAAACAGAGAAACTTTATGCATTTTTATGTCAACTTGGATTTAATAGTGTTTTGACTTATCTTTTTGCCTCACAGCACTGAAAAGTTCTGCGTCCTTTCATGAGCAGAGACGAAGTTTAGAACGAGCAAGGGTAAGTGCTCCAACGCAGATTTTTTTTTTTTTTTTTTTTTTTTTTTTAATCATCTCTTCTAAATGAAGGTAAAATAAACACACACTCACTTTATTCCTCATACTTTCCCCCTGTATCTCAGACCGAGGACTACCTGAAGAGAAAGATCCGCAGTCGCCCAGAGAGGTCAGAGCTGGTCAGGATGCATATTCTTGAAGGTGAGTATTTTAATAACACCTACAGTTCAAACACAGACACACACCTCATAGACAGTCCAGAGGTTAAGACATATACAGTGGTATCCAAACGTTTAAATCAATATGACTGGATTCTATACAGAATGTTTAACTGTATGCATTTCCTGTATATAGAGACGTCAGCGGAGCCATCTCTTCAGGCCAGGCAGCTTCTGCTGAAACGAGCTCGTCTAGCTGACGACCTGAACGATAAAATCTCCCAGCGGCCTGGTCCGATGGAGCTCATTCACAAAAATATCCTTCCAGTTCACAGCAGCCTCAAACAAGTCATCATAGGTACTAAATTAAAGCCAGAAACACAGTAATGTATAGTATTGTCAAAAATACTGGCTTTGGTACCAAGCTAATACTGAAATTTTCAAAATGTGACGCTTTGTGCGCTGTTGAGCAGATTCTTAAACACCTCTGCTTTCAAAACGCTTTCAAATTCAAACACTTCCGTGTTCTTTCAAACGCTCCTGTGCGATGATCATTGTAGCCAATCAAAGACATATCTGATGAGCGCATGAACACAATGGCCAATCAAGTGTTTACAAATCTGCTCAATAGTGCACAAAGTGTCACATTTTGAAAATTTCAGTACCGATTTGATATCAAAGTCGTTTACTTTTGGCAACACTAATGCACACACAGCACAGTAAAAGTTTAGTCTATAGCAGTAAAAGTTATAGACCAATATACACACCGTTACAACAAAAACAGTTAGCCATTTAACACCAGGGGTAGTTCCCCCTTGTATGACTGTAGTTCTGTTTAATTAATTTTAATTAAATTCTTATTAACTTAATTTCTACTATTATGGATGTATGTCTCATTTTACATCATTATATAAAATTTTTATATTATATCAAGGACTATAAATAACAATTAGCTTGATATGTCAGTTATTTAATATAAAAATTATTTATTTTGTAATATTCTTATATTTCTTATATATATTCCATACTTTATATATGTGTCTGTGCGTATATGTATGTATGTATATATATATATATATATATATATATATATATATATATGTGTGTGTGTATATATATATATATATATATATATATATATATATATATATAAAATGAGCAATATCACACTCGTAGCCATGCGATATGGCTGTCTATCAGCATGGCTGTGATTCGGCCGTAGGTAATCACAACGTGCTGATATACAGCCATATCGCACAGTTCCAAGTGTGATATTGCGATTATACAACAGTTTGACGGCACGAGTGTGTAATTAAATTAGAAATAATAACAGATTGTTCTTAAAAACCCTCGTGAGGAACTACTTTCTTCCGCCGCAGATTCAAATCTTAAGTTGACAATTTAACAGTTGAGCCCAAGCCTCTATTACTAATTCTAAAACATCACTTTAGAACTAGTAACGAAGGAACATTGAGTCCCTCCATTGAAACTCGTTGTAATATGTAACGTTTGAGTATTATGAGAGAGAGAGAGAGAGAGAGAGATCACCTGAGCGACTGTATTTCCTGCATCTAGCTGATATTCTTCAGGTCAATCTCATATTCATAATCACAAAATCAGTTTGAATGTCCGCTGACAATGCATTTGTCAGTTGCATCTAGTAGGAAGTTGTTTAAAGTTAAGACAACTTCCTTGTTTCAGTCCATTTCAATATAAAGGTCTTTGCAACTGACTCGCTCACTCATAGACAGTCTTTGCCGCCATCTCGCGGTGTATAACGTACTCTCTCAATACCAAAAAATATGCCGTTATTTATATAAAACATTTATTTAACAATAATATTTAAATGAACAACAAAAGCCATTATAACAGTATAAGAAATAAAATAGGAAATAAACACAAGTAAACAGTTCAGTCAAACGTACAAAAGCAGTTAGTACAGGATTTAATTTCAATGTAAATATAAAGTTTCAAGCCAAATCTATTAGCCCTGGAACAAGTAATAGATTAATAAGACCAACAATTGCCCATTTGATATACCCAAAAGGAATTACAGCTCACGTTTAAACACCACATAAGAGCCAGTGGCAAATTCCCGAAGGACTGGCCGAGCTGAAGCTGTTCTGTGCGCTTACTGTCGCTGACGGCCTGGAGCTCACATCTCCGAAAGCATCTAAACAAATTTTCAAATAGGCATTTACATTTAACTTAAATCGCATATCTGGGGTCTGAACAACTATAATCTTGACTAAAAAAAACTCTTAAAACAACATTCTGTTGCAAAATAACTATAGTATCTATAAAAATATGTCAGGCTTGCTCGTCCGACACTCACTGTGAGAAGCTAACAGCGGAGTGAATCAAACAGTGAAACGGTTACTAGAAGAATATTGCATGGCTGGAAAGACCTCTCAGCCAATCAGATTCAAGAGACAAAAAGAACTGTTGTGTGTTAAAAAAAAAAAAACATATCAGCCCACCACCAGTTTTGAGTAGAAACTTAATGAAACCTTAAGATAGCCTTTACAACTTATTGAAGTTTTAGACCCTCTTTCATAACCAGTCTGTCTAAACTCTAAATCTTTTATCTATGTGCCCTTTTCAGTCCTCCTATCTGCCTCTTTATTCACTGTTTTTGTGAGTGACCGAAGCAAAGCTCTTTTTTAACATTCATTCTCCCATCAAAGCCAACATTTGCATTTATATTCTTCTCACTCAACATTTCTGCTGGATCATTCCCTTTTTTGTCCTCAATCTACAGCAAATCCATACACAGGCGCTCCACTGCTCATTCCAGCGCCATTGTTAGGTGGTATATGCGCATTCATCTTCATATTTATATCCCGCCATGTTCCTGCAGCGCTGCAGAGGGCGACAATTTAATGCGGAGTTATGGTAATGAGATTGGTGTGCATCAAACACCAAGTTAAATTAATTAGAGGGGAATTTACATGAATGTTCATACAGTATATGCCACTCTGTGGTGGCAAGAGTCGATTAACCGTGAAGTTTATGCAGCGTCACACAATGCAGCACAGAGAAGGAACACTGAAAGATGTTTGCACAGAACGACTTAAACTGTTTTAATCCCTAAATACCTAATTAGGGAGTTAATGATTATCGGTATTATGCCACATTCTCAGAGCATGCTCAAATTAGAAATAAATATCATGCAGTGGAGTTTAAAGGTTGTATTATTCACTCTGGGACAATTTTAGTGCAGTGTAATTGAAACAGGGAGGTAGTGCACTTAAGATCAGAGGTTTCTTTCATGTTGTATTATCAAATGAATTTTTTTTCTTGTTTTGGATCACTGATTATTTCTATTGCTAAAATGCATTTTATTACAACCACATAGCAACACCTTGGCATTGTGGCAGTGATTTTTGTGTAGGCAAACACCACTGATGTTTTCTTTAGAAAAAGTATAAATGTTCTACTCTAACCGTTCTTTTTTCATTGTCACACCTTCAGAGACGGAGTTTCCAAAAGTGGAAGCAGAGAACTCTTCGTTTGATGAGGAAAGCAGTGACGCTTTCTCACCAGAGCAGATACTCTGTCAGGACTCTCCCCTTGGCCACACCCACTTACCTTCGCCACCTGAGATACCAGCCAATGAAACAATACCAAAACAGGTGCCATATCTTAATTTGCATACATAAAATTATACCTCAAAATAGTGGAAGTATAATTTTGGGATTAACATGCAAACAGTCAGTGTTGTTATTGTCAACTAAAACCATTACATATCTTTTTAGTTGTTTGAAATAAATCTAAAATAAAAAAGTCTGTAACTGATGACAAGCCACTGAATTATTAGAAAACTTATGCACACCCATGGTAATATTGCAGTGCCGATGTGAAGCATTTTAACTCATTTTGATCATTTTGGTGTTTTTGTCCGTCGTAGCGCGATAAAATGTAAAAGAGAACTGAAATCGGTGCTGGCACACTGTTTGATATCTGCTACACAGACAGTGCACCAGTTGAATGGTTTAAAAGCATTTGAATGAAGGATTTGCTGATCATAAGATAGGCCTACATGCAAACCATCTTCGGTCGGCCACTCTCTCTCACTTCATAGAGCTGCCGAGTGGAATCCAGATGGTGTGATCATGCACTGTAAAGTCCGAAATTTTTGCAATTTAAAAAATAATTCGACCTCACATTGTGTCAATCGCTTTTACACACTGCCTCTAAAACTTTTGTCCATCATAAAAAAATTCAGACCGGGTTCATTGCACAAATTTTCTGCGTTATTCGCACCCGTAGCAAGCATTTTGAGAGGTGTCTCGCAGCACAAAGCACTTTATTTCAAACAAAGTGTGGCATACATATATTGTTGGTCTTCTTTTTAATATGTGGCTCCAGTATCACTAGCAAAGCATCAAACTGAGCCACTGACATCCTGAATTAAACTTTGAATCGCTCTGGATAATCCCGCAGCTCCTTGATAAGGAGGTGGAAATCTCTACATGGTCTCAGGATTGGATGGACCCAATATTTCCTCTTTCTTTTTCTCTTTTTAAGTAGAGAGAGGACAACAAAATCATCCTCACTGCTTGAAGACTCCATTTTGTATTGGTTTGCTAGTTTTTTTCACAACGGATTAATTCACATCGGACTGTGCGTGACAAATTTTTAGGATGATAAATACGAAAAAACGCATATGAACATTTCGGATTCAGTATGCAAGGACCCTAACATTAGCCAAAGCAGCCTAAGAAAAAAATGGATGCTGCATTAATTGTGTTAACTTAACATATTATTTTTGACAGCCCTAATATATATATATTTCTTATATATATATATATATATATATATATATATATATATATATATATATATATATATATATATATATATATATATAAGAAATTAGAAATATAGAAAATTAGAAATATTGCCTATTAAAATACTAAAACTGAAATAAGATCAAAGCTAAATAGAAATATTTTAAAATAATCTGAAAATATAAAAATAAAGGCTAATTCATTTATTAATAAATATTATAAAAAAATATAAATAATACTTAAATAAAACTGCAATGTGTGTTGTGGCAGAAATTTAACTCGTACTACATAAGAGACAAACTCAGTGAAAATTGTCTTTATAAGAATTTATTCCTTGCAAGGAAGGTCAGACAGTCATACAGAAACACAGGTTACTGCAGAGTGTGACCAAGAAGGGCTGGTTTTCTCAGCTTTTATACCCCACCGCACCCTTCAAGGTTACATCTCTAAACATCAGTACTTTTCCACACATGGTAAAAAGAAAAGACACTGTACCATGACAAAAGGCCTATACCTAAGACAGGATGACCTTTTAGGCCTCGGGTCATAAATCTATGATTAAGCTTATAGAAGAACCCCTAATACTAAAATTTCCACTACAGGTGTTAGTGTTATGTAAAAGTATGCCAAAAGTATATACTTTGCCATCACCAGTGACATATATACTTTTAGTGCATAGAATGTGAATTGAGTTTCTCAAACACATACAGGTAGTCTTGATTTGTTTTGCTTTAAACCTGTGTGAATCTTGGCATTTTCAATAAATCCCCTCTAAGGTTTATAAAGTAATAATCTATCATCATCAGAATATCACACACACACACACTTTGAAGTCTTCGTGTAGCTCCTCATGCTCAGTCAGCTCTCTAGAGCTCTACATTATTTGCAACGCTCACCATCTTCTTTCATCTCATTAAACTTCCACACGGACACATTCGCACACACTTATTCTAACAAGAATGTCTGTAATTGCATTTGATCATCTGCAAGCATTAATGTTTTGGTCACATTGGCTGTAGTCACATTTACACACACATGCCGCACTCTCTGAATAAAGTCACACAGTCATGATGGAGTTCCTAAAGTTCATGTGCTCCTCCTTTTTCTCTTAGGTCCCGCCCCCTCCTCCTCCACCTCCGCTGCCAAACGCAGCTGGTCCCACCCCTCAGCAGAAACTAGCCAATGGAACAACAGGCCACAAGCAAGCTCCTGCACTACAAAAGGTGACGGTTCCTCATATAACCCAAGACAGCTAATTACAATTTTAATGTCTTGCACACATGTCCTATAATGCAAAGTGCAATAATGCCACAAGATAAATCCTCTTCCATGCTAATATTAGTTTTTGACACTAAGTAGCATTTAACTATATTAATTACATAGACTGAGATATATATATATATATATATATATATATATATCCCTGCATTTTTTTTTACCTGTTGAATTTTAGGGTTGTAACGGTACACAGAAGTCACAGTTTGGTACATACCTCAGTTTTTGGGTTTGATACGAGTTTTGTACAACAGGAAAAAGACAACAAATCCCTAATGCAAGTTTTCTTTTGATTTATTTTGAACAGAAAGTAGAGCAAATTACAGTTTGTTCCACCTAGCACCATTTAGTCCCCCCTGAAGTGGTTGGTACAGGACAGCCTCTTTTTGAGTATTAAGCACTAAGCAGTAAACAGAGCAGAGACAGCGAGGGAAGAGGCACCTGAGGCTTCCCATTTCCAGAACACGGATATTTCATCACTGGACTGTAGTAGTGGGACTTTCACATCACAAGTCAGCACAATGCAAAATCACTTTGTTGCATTATAACAGCAAAAACATCTTAAAATACTCGTCATTTTTGGTCATACAGATAAGAATAAGACATCATTCGAAACTATTCTTTTATATACACTCACAATAAAACAAAACACTATGATTTTGTAAAATAAAGAAACTCAGGGTATAGGCTCTTGCGTGACATCTGAACTCACCATTCTTGTTTTGGGTTGGTGCATATATCATCTCCTCTGCTTGTGGCGGTAAGCAAACAGTGTTGCATTACCGTGCGTGCCCCCTTGTGGATTGGAGTGTGGATCGCCTGTGACTGACTGTATTCGTTGTCTGACTGTATGCACCGTAGTGTGATGGTTTAGGACGAATACAAGTACCGTTACACCCCTTTTGAATATACATCATGTATTGTAATATCAAATAAAACGTATCCAGTTATTATGAATAACTGGAAACGTCTTAATCATCAAATGTCATTGCTTAAAAGGTGACATTTACCCATAAGTTTACAGATTATTGTCCCTTTGACTCGGGATGATGGTTTGTCTGAATAATATGTTAATGCGTAGTCTTAATCTCTTTCTGTCTTCTTTAGGGTGGTAAAGGGAGTAGTGAGCGCCCTGCTCAGCGCGCTAAGAAGATGAGAGAAAATAAACCAAAAGTAAAGAAGCTGAAATATCACCAGTATGTTCCTCCGGACCAGAAAGCTGAGCGTGAGCCTCCACCTCTGCTCGACTCCTCCTACGCCAAACTCCTCTATCAACAGCAACTCTTCCTCCAGCTTCAGATCATAAACCAACAGCAACAAAACTACAACTACCACACCATCTTACCTGCTCCACCTAAGTAAGATACGCCATATATTTGTATGTTAAATTATATATTAAATTATGCACGAGTTAGTTCACTCTCAGTGCAGGATAGCGTCAGAAAGGGCATCCGGCATAAAACCTCTGCCAAAAGGCTGTTTAAATAAACGGAAAAATATACACCTTTATTCGATTTAAAAAAAAAAAAAAAGGAAAAACAGTAATATTGTAGAATATTATTACAGTTTCAAATTTCAGTTTCATAATATCTGACTTATTATTGTCTTTCTTTTGGTGGTAAAGAAGAATTCACATGATCTTTCAGAAATCATTCTAATATTCGATTTTTAATATTCTTTGATTCTTTGAATAGAAAGTTCAAAAGTACATCATTCATTTGAAATCTTTTGTAAAAAAATATTTCATTGTAAATGTCTTTACTGTCAAACTTTTGAACAGTAGTGTATATATTATTTTTATTATTGTTATTATTATTATTATATTGTTGTTGTTTTTTTCATTTTGTTTAGGCCTCCTGCTGATCAGCAGCTTGCCTCTGCCAATGGTCCATCACCATCCAGGAATGACACGCAACCTCAATCAACATCCACCCATCTGACTGGTCAAAATCAACAGACCACTGCAAATGGAGGCGGGATTAATATAGGGCCTCTGCCTCCCAACCTGGAGGAGCTAAAGGTCGAATCACGTGCTATGCTTGTCATTCTTAATTACAGTCATAAACACTGACCGGCTATTCAAATTGCATTAAATCAAATGAACTCCTGTCACATCCTGTCGTTCTCTTCATTTCCTGCAGGTGGCAGAGCTGAAGCAGGAGTTAAAACTGCGGGGCTTAACTGTCTCGGGCACCAAAAATGACCTTATTGAACGGCTGAAGAATTTTCAGGAGCTGCACGGTGGCACCAATGCACCAACATCTTCTAAAACTAGCACACACTCAACAGCTGCCCCTGTAGCAGGAGGAGACTCTTCTCTCTACCAGTTATCAGACAGGAGTATGGTGGTTGCTTCCTTCCCATTTGCTGCCACTGCTGAAAGGGGTGGAGCTCAGAAGACAGCGCCACAGATAATGCAGTTCGGCAGCACTGGCTCCTCCCCTCCAGTTTCCCCCACCCACTCAGAGCACTCATCAACTGGACTGAGCCCCGATGAAACAAGCTGTAATGGGGATGCTTTTGGGGAAATGGTAAATGCTTTCTTACCACCGTCCTTCAGATACATAAAAATGGGTAACTTCTGGATTAGTGATTGTGAAACGCCACTAAGTGTGTATAAAGTGACATTTAGAGAGAACTTGCACTGTGTCTGCGCTGGAAGCGCCCTGTGAAGCATTGCACCACAACAGACAGAGCCTGAGGCTGTCTAGTGTGAAAGCTGCTTGACACCTCCGAATGTTTACTCACGACAAACCAATCAAATGTGAGCTTGAGGCTAGCAACAGTGAAATGAAAATAAAATCCTTCTTTATTTTGAATTAAAATATTTTGGTTATATAATTGATGGTAATATAGCAATATTTTTGTTAATAATAAATTAGATTATTTCAAAATAATAATTAGGCTAGACTTAAAATGAAAATAAATTCCCCAAATCTGTTGGTTATATAATTGACAATAATATAATTAAATTTTTATTAATAATAATTTGAATAATTTATTTTATTTAATAAAATAATAATTAGGCTAGATGTGGGCAACAGTAAAATTAAAATAAAATCCCACTTTATAATTTAATGAAAATCTGTTGGTCTAATAATTAATGAAAATATAATATTGATTTTATTAATAATAATTAAAATAATTTGTTTCAAAAGAATAATAGTAATAAAACAATATCATTTTGTAATTATTTATATCTGTGTATATAAATGAATATAAAATTGATTGCTATGGATTGTATTTGTTCTATTCATTCATTTATTTGGTTAATAAAAGTCAATCTACATTAGAATGACAGGAACATCGTATTGGCTTGTAATAATCAGAACGTATTTAAAGTGCCCCCATTATGCTTTGTTGAGTAGTACCTTTCATGCACTGTGTAATAGAGCTGTGTGAATTAAAATGTCTGCAAACTTAAAAGATCAAAGTGCACTACAAATGATGTTATCGTCCTCAAAAGGATGAGGACTCGCACTGATACATCATTTTATTTTTTTAACAGAAAAACTGATGCTATCGTTTGTTCCACAGTTCTGAGGAAGCCTCTGGAGCTGAAATTCAGATATGTTAATAAGAATTTCATTTCCGACAGGCGCCGTAAGCGGTAGACCAATCGCAACAGACAGGGCTGTCCGACCAATCCGAGCAGAGTATCTCTTGAAAAGGAGGAGTTTAGAGAGACTGAATCATCGAATGAGACCGTTTCAGTACAATGTATATATTATGAGAAAAAGAAGGGTGTTTTTGACCTTGGATGCATGTAAATCTGTTGTAGGACACCTCTAGAACAAAATTAGGAACATTTAATATAGCATAATAAGGGCACTTTAACAAATAAAATCCATAGCAAACAGTTATTTATTTCTTGTACACATGAGACCTATAAAACAAATAATATTTTATTATTATGTAATAGTAAAGTTGCTGTGCTGCGAGTCAGAAATCATGCTTAGTGCATTCATCAACTAATTCCACATTGCAATATGTCAGCCGCTCTCAGTGTAGACTTTTCTGTTGATTATACAGACACTGGTAGACACTGTACTGACCTTATTAAGTGTGTAAGCATTCTGAATTGTTTTAATCAGTAATGTTATGAATAAGAGCTCATAATATTTATGTATGTCCATTTTAGGTGACCTCTCCTCTTACCCAGCTGTCCTTGCAGCCTTCTTCCCCTCTCCCTACAGCGATATGCATTAAAGAGGAGCCCGGCAGCCGGACATCTCCTTCCTCCTGCTGCCTGGTGTCCCAGTCTGCTGCGCCCCCTATAGACAAGGACCAGATGCTGCAGGAGAAAGACCGGCGCATTCAGGAACTCACACGCATGCTGCTGCAGAAGCAACAGCTGGTCGAATCACTGCGCTCGCAGCTGGAGGGCAAGCGGGTGGGCGTGCCCGTCCGAGTCAAACAGGAACTTCCCGGTGTCGCTATGGAGGTGGTGAGGGCGACCATAAAGGAAGAGGTCATAGAGGTGATGGAGGAGAGTGAGGTGGTAACAGAGCCACAGGTGTTCCCACAGGCAGCGCAGATGCAGCAGCAGCAAAGGATGCTGGCAGCAGCAGAGCTGGAGCAGGACCGGCAGCGGCAGCAGCTCATAATGCAACAGAATCAGCGTAACCTGCAGCAGCAAGCGCATCAGAGGAAGAGGAAAACACAAAGACAACAGCACAACCAACAAAAACAAGTCAGTACAGTGTCATTCACCATAACCCTAACCCTTATTATCGTTAACTAAAGCTAAAACATTTTTGTTACTTGAAATTAAGCTTAAAATAATAACAATAGACTAATTCAAATTCTAATATAACACTGGTATAAACAGCTTTATGTATATTCACATAATAAGATCCATTTATACTGTGGAAACACTAATAAAATATATACAAATACAGTATGTATGAATATTTATATGTGCTTCAAATTTTATATATATATTTTAAATATGAATATAATGTATTTTAGAGTACTTTTAGAAAGGCAATGCTGTCAGTACATTTGATGTCAAATGTGGTAAACTGTACATTATCTTATTTTATTTTATTATTATTGCTACATGTTTTACTCTGTTTTTCCCTGAACATTTCCCCTGACACCCTAGCTCTACATTGCGTCCCCCTGGGGTTATGTTTGCAGCACAGCAGTAGTCAGACGCTTAACTTTTATTGTAATGGAAAGTCGTGGAGCATCTCATGTTTTTTTACTAACCTTCTGTCTTTTCCATTTTCCAGCAGTTGCCTCAACCGCTTACCAACCAGCAGTCAAATCCAGTTTCTTCATTCCCAGTGGACAGACTTAATTCAAACTCCACCCCCACGATAGTGACCGACTGCAATGGCAACCAGTTCCTGCTAACACTGTCAAATCAAAACACAGACGCACCAGCCAGAGGCCGCCACCCCCAGGGCAAAGTAACCAATCAGATAAAACTACAGGTAATACTCAAGGAGTTGAGTCTCAATGCTTAAAGTTTGCAAAATCTCTTAAATTATTAAGTAATAATTGACATTTGTGTCATTTTCAGAGACAACAATCTACATCCACAACGTTACCCAACCAATCAATGACTGAATTGCCTAACAATAGCATCCAATCTCAACAGCCCATACAAACTGTCATCTTGAAACAGCCAATCAAAAAGGTTTGTTCAAAACCACTTTTTAATGCATTGTGCTACTTAGAATGAAATACTACTGCATTATATGAAACAGAATACTTTTTGAATACAGGATTTTGTGTAAAAATGTTAACTTCTGTCAGTCTGATCAATTAAACGAGAAAAAGAAAAGTCACAGGTGATGTTACTTCTTGTTCAATCGCCACAGAATACCATGCTCTGTTCTCTGATTATATGCTGCATGTATTCTCAAATATCGATAGGGGAATGATATGCATATAGAAAATGTGCATACTACACACAGTATGTTACATACTCCTAAAATCCTACTGCATGAGTGTTGTGCTAGTATGCTATTCTGAATATAGCTTTCCTTCTTTAAGATATCAGTGTAATTGAGAGTCTGTGTTGGTTAATAGGTAAGGACTTTTGCTAAAAATGGTCATCTTTCCTTCATATAAATTAATGATATGTATAAAGCAGCATCACTTATTCTTGACAAGTCATTGAACGCAATTATGAGGCTTTTAAACTCGCTTATTAAAATGTTAATGACTAATCACTGTCACTGGTGTTCAAATGAGGGCTGCAGGCATGGGCTATTAGCCCATTAACATCGGGACTAATTAAGATGCATGTTTTTACTTTGACAGGCACTAAAGCCAGACCTGAACATGACGAGCAATTACAGAACATCAAGCTCTACATCCATCTCAGCACCATCTCTCCAACCGTTCTTCTCTTCAGTGGATTCCATGAGCGACACTGAACCCGTCCCCTCATCTCCCAACAACAACAATGTTGTAAGTGTTTTGTTTTGTGTATGCACCAAAGATCTGTTTCAAAACCTTGTTTGATGCCTATCTAGACCATTTTCTTTATGGTCCCTTCTAATATATGTTGTTGTAAATTCAAATGTAGCATTGCAAGTATTTGAACCCTTTGGGTTTAACTGGATTTATGCATTAGTTCACTTCAGAATTAAAATTTCCTGAAAATGTACTCACCCCCATGTCATCTAAGATGTTCATGTCTTTCTTTCTTCAGTCAAAAAGAAATTAAGGTTTTTGAGGAAAAGATTCTAGGATTTTTCTCCTTATAGTTGATGGCTACCAAAGGGTTGAAGGTCCAAAATGCAGCTTCAAAGGGCTCTACAGGATACCAGATGAGGAATAAGGGTCTTATCTAGAGAAACGATTGGCCATTTTGCTCGTCTTGCTCTAGCTCTGCGATGCGCCACACATTACGTAATCATTTTGCAAAGGTGAGGCATGACGTAGGCAGAAGTACCGCGGTAGGGCGAAAAACTCCTTATTTTCTTCTCCAACTTCAAAATCGTCTGACATCGTTGATTTACCTTTTTTGTAAAGGCTGTTTGGCTTGGTCTTTGCACGTTCTCTTTGCACATACTGGATTGTTTCTTCCGCCTTGGTCATGCATCACCTTTCCAACGTGATAATGTAGTGCATGGTGCATCACAAAGCTAGTGCAAGACGAGCATTTATGGTTAACAGTATATCATTTTTATTTTTATTTAGAAAGTGACTGATGGTTTCGCTAGATAAGACCTTATTCCTCGTCTGGAATCATATAGAGCCCTTTAAAGCTGCATTGAAACTGCAATTTGGACCTTCAACCCAGTCCACTATATGGAGAAAAATCCTGCAATGTTTTCCTCAAAAAACCTAATTTCTTTTCGACTGAAGAATTTCAATTCTGAAGTGAATTAATCCTTTAAATCAGATCTTCAGTTTAATCACAATAATAGACAAGTAAATCACTATTTTAGCAACATTTGAGGTCAGTAAAAATGTGATTTCCTTAGTCTAAAGTCTTCACTAGAAGCTAACTGGAGTCATGATTCAGCTAACCTGGACTCTAGACGAAAAAACTAAATATTTTTTTGAGTTTGCTCTTCACAAGAAGTATTGCCTCATATAAAGCATGCCTTGAGCAAAAGAGATCTCAGAACACCTAAGATTAAGAATTGTTGACTGTGTAAAGCTGGAAAGAGTTACAAAAAAGGATTTTGGAGCAGAGCTCATGTTTGTGTCTGTACTCTATGTAAAGACTGTCTTGGGGCCAGCAAGACTCTTTTCTACAGCTAAATAACAAAATCTGTGTCATACGAGGCAGGAATTCTAATAGGAACTTCAGTCGAGCTTCAGTTGTGTCTAGACTGGCACAGATTCTGTTAGTGGAGTACAGATTTATAGGTCTATGATATAAATAAAGCTCAGCTTGTTTGCTTTAGACCTTTATTACAACATTTATTCTGATAGTTTGGCATGGCATCATTAACCTCACCAACTCTACTTAATCTTACTCTAAAATCTAATTTTATACCTCTATTTCTTCCCACCACACTCTGTCATTTTATCACCAACATGTCATTCTGATCTTGTATGCTATCTACCAAAACATCAAATAAGCACCACAAATGTGGTTCAAACGACTACTAAAATCATATAGACTACTAAAAGTAAAGCTATTGTTTGTAGTGCACAAGTCAAATGGACTGCCTTTATGGTGCAATTGTCACATTTTTGTGTTTTTGTCCTGTAAACCTGTTTATGGAGATGAACTGCATGAAAATTCTTCATAAATCCTCTGTTAGTGTTCTATGGAAAAATAACTCTGCGTAACATGTGGGTGAGTAAATAATGACAGAACGAATCCTGTAATATGCATCCATATCTGTCTTTCAGGAGAGGATGTGTTTGAGTCTGGACCAGCATGCTTTACGCTCTCCTTCCACTTCGTGTTCACCCATAGCTCTTTGTCATCAGGTACTGTCTTGTACTTAATCTCTCTTCCATCCGCTGTCTAATTTCTGTTGTTTCTCTGTGAGATTGTTTTTTTTTTTCTCAAATCCATGATTTGTCACCACATTTTCCAGATTTAGGATCGTTTTCCCATTTCATTTGTTTACTGAATGATTTAATGGATTTCGGGGAGCAGATCCAAGCTCTGATTACTGAACGAGATCCCAGTAGTTCTCCATGTTGGCGTATCTAATGATGTTGTTGCTCTTGCAGGAAAATGGCTGTCATCAACAAACTGACGACCTGTTCGACATCCTAATTCAGCGTGGAGGTGATTTTTGATCATTTATTTTAATATTTATTGTCATCCAAAGTCATTTAAATGAGAAAGTGTATAGTTGCCCACACTCATGCTTTGTTTCCTGCATCCTACAGAAATCTCAGAGAATTTCAAAGCCGCCCCTGATCCTGTTCTCGAAAGGCTCCGGCCAAACACGCCCCTTTTCTCAAGCTCCTCCCCTCTCAGTCTTTCCTCTCACTCTGATATGCCCATCAAAACAATGATTTTAGAACCTCAACCTTCCATTAAGGCTCACAGCAATTGTGACACAGGAGGTGGGCGTCTTGAAGATTTCTTGGAAAGCACTACTGGCAAACCTTTGCTGGGAGTGGAGCCAGGAGGACCGACAACGCTAATCGTCGACCTCCACAACCAAATGCTCAGCACACCGAGTATCCTAGACCATCCACGTTCCCCGATGGATACTTGTGACATGAGTTTTTCCAATCACTCGGTTTCAGATTTGGTAGACCCCGCCCTCGATCCTATGGATTGGCTGGAGCTCGGAATGGGCGAAACCGGAGGGGAGGAGCCAGAGATGGTACCTATGATTGGACACGACTCCTCTAGCTTATTTTCTGCCGACTTTCTGGACACTTCTGATCTGAATTGGTCCAGCTTATAGTGGAATAGCTTCCTTCGCACAGTACAGCTTTTCATTTTCGTTTCCACCCATGACTTTTCCAGTTTGGATTCAACAAATTTGGATTCTCGTAATACTAATTTAACTTGGATTATGTTACATTTTGTGGAACTTTATCCCTCACCTCCCCTTGTACAATTGCTCTCACCCTTCATAATACACATAGGGTATAGAGCAATCTGATATTGTTTTTATCCAGAAGCACATTTTATGAGCATTTGCTTATCTGAAACACATTTCTAAACTTTTCCAAATTTAGAAACGAAGAGAATAAGATGTTTTTGACATCAAATTAAAATATGTGAATTGTTCTTATAAAAATATGACACTTAAAACAAGATGCTTTCTATATGCATTTGCTCAAATGTTTTAGCGACATGCGTGTGCTTATGGAAGTAGCCATACAGAAAAACAATATATCCAGTTTTTGCCTCAATTTGAGCAAAATCATTCACTGAGTGCACATTTTGAATTGAATTCACCTTTAAAATTGAATATGCGGCAGTAAACAAATAGTTTTCAAAATTGCTTTACCAAATATAACTGGTACACTTGTGCATACTGGTTATTTAAAACTCAATATAGTTACAGAATATGCTCCTATTTATAGTGTTGAGCTAATGTTGCTAAAAAAGTTATAGCATAAGCCAACAGATTTCGTAACATTTTGTTAGCATTGACATTTTTATGATAACATAAGAATTTTAGTAATACTGCTATTACTACTACTTAATATTACACTGTAAAAATGTCTACCTTTGCCTTATGTTTCAATATAATCAAATTGGCATTAAAAGTCATTTCAACTCATTTAAATTGTTAAACTGACTTAAAAAATCGAGTTGAATCTTCTAATTTAAAGGTTGAAATTGTTTAAATTATTTTGATAAGTTAAGGTAAAAAAAAATTTTTACGGTGTATTGGTTTTATTATTATTGTTTTTGTTATTATTAATATTATTATTATTCATTAGTACAACAGACTCAACGTCCGTGCGTCTGTGTAGCTACTATTCACAACGTTATCTGTTAAACATTTTGTAGAGGTGCCAAAAATATTATTTTATGGCTACATAGATAGCCAGTAAGCTATTCAAAATTTGATTGAATTATTATACAAATTGACTATTCTACTTTAGTCTAATCTGTTTCAATATGGAAAGACAAGCCATTCTAACCTTGTTTTTGCTTGCCTGTTAGCATTTCCTAAAATTGCCACCTGATGCCACCTTTGATTGCTTACGTTAATAGTACAAGATAATTCCTAGTACTTAACAAAGTGAGTTCTGAAGTTGAGAGAAAAAATATTAGCCTTATTAGTCCTTTTCCATGCTAGATTTACATAATCAATAGTCACCAAAAGACACATTTTTAACAGTATTACTGTTTCATATGTTTTAGGCCCAGTAAAAAATTCTATATATTTTGCTCAAACTGCGCATGTTATATACAAGATGCGGGGAGTGGTGGGAAATTACTTTATTACATTAAGCTGCATTAATGTTAACGTTCTTAAAATCAAACATGCCGGTTCCTTTCAAAAACATTACGTGCAACTAGCTCTGAATGGGAATTTTTAAATGTTTTACTGTAAATACTTTTATTGCATTGTATATGCATTGTATATGAATTGAAATGTTGTATATGCCTTCACAGTACGCAGCGTACTGTACATACTGCACTGTATTTTATCAATACTTCCGTCTGCAGACTGAAGTTTTGATAAAGGAATATGAGCCTAAGAGATGATGAATGTTTCTAAGATGATTTAAATGTATATATTTTTTGTGTATAGAAGATTCTAATCGCATATAAACAAGGCATAATCGCATTTTATCAATAAGCAAAATTCGAATTTCAAGGACCTTCAAACACACTTGTACTATTACTGTTATTCTCTTTATGCATTGCTTGAATGTGTAATTTTTAGCATTTCTGCATATTGTACATGAGCTCAGGAATGAACTGTGTTGCGTGCGAGTGTGCGTGTGTGGCATACGTGACGTCATTTGTGGGAACAGCATACTGTCCGCAGTATTCACGCTCTCCATCTGTTTGAAATTGCACTTACAGAGTTTTGGCTGGTGCTTCCTGTGGTTGAGCCCAAATTGAACTTCATGTCCACATGGTCCCCAGTCACCGTCCCCTGCTGTATGCTGGAGAATCAAGCTCCTCAATGCTTCACTGGCTGAATGTATTCTTTTGTGGGGCTTTATAGCCTCTCAGGGCTTAATATCTTTAAGACTGTAACATTTAATTTTCCAAAAAAAATAATAAAAATAATAAAAAATAAAAATAAAAGGTGTTTTGTGCATTACTGGATGGAAAGGACAGTCTTGGTTATATATATATATATATATATATATATATATATATATATATAATATTATAATATATTGAGCTAGCACTTGACATCCATATATTCCTTACAAATGTGTCTGGTGGATACGACCGTAAACCGGTCTATTTAAGGAGGGCTTCGTTAAAGAGACAGTTCACCCAAAAATGAGCGTGTGTGTGAACAACGAAATACATATCAGCACAAAACTATTGTACAGGGTACTGTTGCGTCAGCCGTTCATAAGTTCTTTCTGAAATTGACCGCTCGCAAAGACCCGCCCTTAGTTACTGTTGCTTTTTCCGACAAGCCATGCACTCTCACACCACACATCATATCCTCACGCAGTGAAAAATACATCCTGGAGAAAAGAGGACAACATGTCGACAGACAACTGAAACGGTTTCATATCTAAAATTTTGTTATTTTTTAAAGAAGTTTAAACAACAAATAGCGTATAGTGTCTCTTTAATGTGTCGTGACAGATCGCTGTCGCTCCTTCAAGCGGCTCGTGAATCAACATCTCTTCATACTAGTTCATTTATAGCATCAAATAAACATGAATGAACATCAGAAGGAATGTTGTTGCAAGCGTGGAAAGACGTGAGTAAATGCAAAGACTGCTTTGTCAGACAAAATGGCGGATTCGGGGTTTTAATTGGTTAGATCGCCTGTCAATCAAACTCCCAGCGAAGGGTCAAATTCGGCTTAGTAACTACTAGCTATTTTGTAACTAACTCTACTTTATTCGGTTGCACCATTTGTTCTTAAGGCAAAACGTAGCTAGTAAAACTCTCCGTAAAGTAATGCGTACGTACAGTCTCCATTATCCAAAAACAGCCTTCAAACACGTGAGGAGAAGTTGTTGTAATCCCGTGAATTTCAGTTCATCCTTCATTCTAACTTATTTTGCCACACTTGACTAACGGTAAAAAATTAAGTTTCCAATAAATACAATACCACTACTTAATCATGAAGTTTTTATATGTAAATAACATTCAGAAACTGTATTTGTAATGAATAAGGATCAATAATTAAATACTGATACTAAGAAATGACAATTATTGACTTTTGCGCTGTTTTTAACAGGTTCGCGTTGAAGAGCCATTAAAAAAGTAATCTTCACATAATATGTTCTCTCTCTTAAAATGTAAGCAAGTGTAAATGTCAGCATTATCATATAGCCTATGCCTAAAGACTTGCAGTCTGTCAGGTAAAACAAGAGCTTATTAATGCGGTTCATTCAGTCTGCCATTTCATTCCAACCGTTACTGATCGGAGACTTATGTAATACGTAGGGATACGCTTCAACAAAGTTTAATGGTGCAACACAAAAATGTTTAGTAGTGCATAAGTTGTAACTTAATGCCCATTCACGTCAAAACTAGGCTACGTTGTAACTTACACACAGCTGGTGCGACCGGCCCCAGAGGACTTGAAATTTACTGCATAAGTTGCAGAGACAACTTTTGTTTTTTCATCCTTTTTTTTATATATATATATATATATATATATATATATATATATATATATACATTTAACTCCTAAAGACTATATGTTCATCAGAATTTGAAATACTGGATGTCCCACAATTCCATGAATTTGTATTTGAACCTAAATGTAACAGTTGACACTGCAGTACAGATCAGTTTTATTATTATTATTTTATTTTTGCTTACTATGGAGTTTTTGCTGAATCTTCTGAGTGACATTTTTCATTCATTCATTTATTTTTACTTTTTTATGCTATTTTTTTTTAGTGTGAAAGCAGACGTTCAAGCAGAACATAAACTCTATTTCGCGCATGTTCAGTGGACCTTGTGTTTTCAGGCAGCTTGTTAGATTAGATGGTGCGGGCATGATTATAAATTCATAACTTTCCTCTGGCGAGATGTAAGAGCACCTCCTCTGCCCATAAATCGCAAATTTACACCCTGGCGTTGAATGCACCCATTGATGAACCCATTAGAGAGTATCTTGACCTCAGGATGAGCGATTCTAGATAATAAATCACTGCACGTCTGTTCCACCATTCAACTGCAGCCTTCCAGGATTCTCAAATTATAACAGAACAGTCTGTTCCCATGTTCCACGCCCTCTCCGATGACATCATCGCCCCTGTCCCGTGTGTTTTCCTCCTGGCTGAGTGTTTCCTTGTCCACTCATCACATTGTTTAATCAATTTAGCGAGATGCAGAAATCTATCAGCCGTAATGGACTGCTGACCCAACCCCTTTCCCAGACAGCCCCTCTCTTAACGACCCGAATTAATTAAATAATGGCTCACGCAGACGGAAGGGCTTGTCGTTGTATTGCTCAATTGGTAGAGCATCATATGTAATTTATTCAACACAATAAGGTGATTCAGCTGAGCAGGTCAAAACCTGATGGGAGAAAGAGACTACGGGGGTCTTGCATCTCTTCATTATCAGTAGTGCAGGTTTCTCCTCAGCAGTGATGAGCCGTCTGGAGACCCATTTCATTGGTGCTTCCTTGTGACTTTTAGACCTCAGGTCAGGGTGGTTGAAGACTAAAGAAATATTTTGGCGCATATGAATGTATAAGGTGCATTTTGAGTTTGTCTGAAATTCTCATTGTTGATGGACGTCTATGTGCATTGCATCAAAAGTTTTGGTTGCGTGGCTGATTTCCACTTTCACACTTTAGTTTATCTCGACGTCCTTGCAATGCATCATGCCAGTTTATTGCGTTCTCCATGAAGGAGTCATGTTCTCCAGCTGTGTGTAAGTTAAAACTTTGCCAGGTTGTGGCGTGAATGGCAGCTTCCAGTTTGTGTATCACTAAATATTTGAGTGTTGAACCATTAAGAAATAACCCTATGTATAAATTAAATACTTACAGAAGCCTTTGAAAATGGTCAGATCTTATTGGAGTTCATTGCATTAGTGTTTATTAGTGTATGGTGTTTAAATGAGAATGTCTTTATTATCATTGACAGTAAAGTGAAGCAAGAGAAGCTTAAAACATCAACCAATATCAAGATGAGACTGAAATTCATGTTAATTATCACTTTTTAAAGCTACTTCAATGCTAACTCTTAAGTAATTTAACCAATTTTAGCATTTTATTTTATTTATACAAGATTTGGAGGGTTTTTATTGGATCAAGAAATGTAAACCTCAAATTATGCACATTTACGATGAGGTTTATGACTATTTGAGTAAAAATCTGCCTAAATTCGGCATGAAATTTAAATAAATGCTTTTTTCTAAATGCATGTTAACAATTCATTCAGGCATATTTCATTTTTTAAATTTGGTCTTTTACAACTATTTACTCTGCTAAACTCCGCCTCTTCCTTACAATCAACTACGAGATCTGCTTCCATCCACTCATCAACCGATGCACAGAACCAAGTCACTTTTTTCACTTGGATATACGTCAAAATACAGAAGAGAAAATCTGTTGCTACTTCTGTTACATCCCAACTTTAAGAAAAAAAAGGTACAACCAAATTAATAGCAGACTTAGTTAAAAAACAAACTAGTCACTACGCTCTTAGCGTGAACTTTTCGTCCCAGTTTAGGAAACTTGATGAATGGCTGGTGCAACCCTTCCCAGGAGTCACAGACCTCCTAATGGTGTACCATGTGATGGTAACGCTGTGATTGACAGATGTTCTAGAACACATGCAGATAGTGCTTGTAACCGGTGGTTGCCATGATGTGCTGTAGACCTCTTGTCCGTACAGAGTACAACATTTATCTTCCTATTGTCATGTGTCCAGCCTCTTCTCGCTCTCACACAAGTGATTGATGGAGCTATAGCTTACTCTGTGTTTTAATTGGGTAACAAAAAAGGGTTGGAGGTTTGCAGTGTGTGTGTTTTTGTGTGTCTGACTATAGGGAGGAGTGTAATGGCCTCCATTCTCCACAGACATAGATACAGATAGGAAAGTGTGTGTGTGCTCTCATTATAGTGTCTCTTCCTGTTGTTTCCTTCTCTATTGAAAAAAAGAAAAGAAAAAGAAAAAAACGTTTTCTCTCTTTTCTCTAGACACTCTAAACAATCTACCTGTAACAATCCTAAAGTCACATACTTCAGTTTAAAAGTTTAGGGTTGGAGGACACTACAGTTAAATAGATTGTGTGTGTGTGTGTGTGTGTGTGTGTGTGTGTGTGTGTGTGTGTGTGTGTGTGTGTGTGTGTGTGTGGGTATTCCCTATGTTATGTGGACCAAATGTCCCCGCAGGTATAGTAATACCAGTAAATTTTGATCTTGTGGGGACACTTTTTTGGTCCCCATGAAGAAACAAGCTTATAAATCATACAGAATTATCTTTTTTGAAAATCTAAAATAGCAGAACATTTTCTGTGATGGGTAGGTTTAGTGTAGGGGGACAGAATATACAGTTTGTACAGTATAAAAACCATTACGCCTATGGAATATCCCCATAAAACATGAAAACACAACGTGTGTGTGTGTGTGTGTGTCTATTTAACCATAGTTGTCCTCAATGTTATATTGACTGCTATATTGAGCAAAATAATACACTAAACTAGGTTAAGGTATTAAAATAACAACATTATTTGACATGAAAGGCAAAAGCATATAATTAAATGTGTGTTTTATTGTATTATGCAAAAAAGGCATAGTAAAACAAAACGCTCACAGGAAATGCTGACTACAATGTAATCAGTTATTAATATTTAGTTGGCTCTCCCTTGTTTTTGTAGAGCAGCCATTCTCCTGAGCACTGAGTCACTAAACTTTGAGCATGTGTCATGCTTAACTTCTTTCTAACTCTCCTTAAGTTTTTTAAGTTATAAAGTTGAGCTTCTTTGGAAGACCTGCATGACTTATCAAAATTCAGGTTTACAATTTCCCTAAGGTTTTCAAAGGCTTTAAGGCCAGGGGACTGAGGAGGCCATTTGACGGCTTCAAAATGTTGAGCATGAACACTTTCATTGCGTGCAACTTTGTTACATTCGTGGTGTATTCAATCGCATTACTTTTAAAAGCAATGCGTTACAATTTTGCATTACTCCCAAAAAGTAACTAAATGTGTAACTTGGAATGTGTAGTAATGTATTCGTCATGTTACTTTACATTACTTTTTCTCACTTGCCCTGTGCTTTCTTGTTTGTTTTTTAATAACAAAAAAGTTCTGTTTTTGGCAAATGTAAAGGCCCAAAAGTGAAATGCGTACAGTGTGAATTTCATCATCAGAAGAGTATGCGTGTACTGTACGCGCAACTGCGAATTTTTGTAACTCGCATAGACATGAAACAAATGAGGTATACTACGAAATGCGAATTCACACCTGTACAGTACACCTGTACAAACCTTTCAGCTGTGCTGTTATTCTGGACTGAAGAAGAATAGGATGGTGAAGAAGAACATTCTTCAGCAATAAAAAAAATTGCACATGTGATGTTCATCTAAAGTCATTTTGCTTATAGTTGAATTGGATAATTGAAAGTCATCAGCATAGACATTGGTTAATAAAGTGAGATTAAGTAAATAAAGTATGTTTTATTATTTAACATTTAATTATTACAGGTTTGCATAATGATCTGAGTTTGCATTTTACTGTTTTTATTCATTTTGAGAAAAACTGAATCTGTTTTTGTGCAAGTGAGATGAGTAAATGCTCACAGTTCTTCCAGAACTACATGTTCACTCAGCACACACAACGCCTCGGCCTTACTCACGATTTCTCTCTACATCGAGACAGGAGAGCTATGAGTCAATAAATAGAAAATCAAAGTAACTTGGTTATTTGAAAAAGTAACTTATTATAAAAAATAATCGACCAACTAATCGATTAGCAAAATAATCGTTAGTTTATAGCTAATACATGACAAATGATACAGCTGAAATGTGGAACGCATACATTAGTTTTACACTCCAGGCACAATTTCAGAACATTTGTTAAATATTTAATATAAGGTTTGACATCACTTTTGTTGATATACATGAATAATGATGCAGAAAATTCAGCTTTGCATCACAGGAATAAATGTGTCATTTAAAAAAAAAAAAAAAAAAAATATATATATATATATATAATTGTTTTTTTTTTTTAAATGGCACATTTATTCCTGTAATGCAAAGCTGAATTTTCTGCATCATTATTCAAGTCTTTAGTGTTTTATGATCCTTCAGAAATCATTCTAATATACAGATTTGTTCCTCATCAAACATTTTTTCTTATTATTATTATTGATTTTGAAAACAGTTTTGCTGATTAATATTTTTTGCTGAATATTATTGAAAACTCTGATACATTTTTTCAGGCTTCTTTGATGAATAGAAAGTAAAAAAAATGGTATTTATTTTAAATAGAAATCTTATAAATTTTTATAAATGACTATACTGTCATTTTTGATCAATTAAATCCATTCTTACTGAATAAAAGTATTAATTCATTCCACAAAATAAAAAAAGCTACATTAATATTCTACTTAGATATTCTAAGCATAAAATACATACTGCATAGCAAGCAAATATTGGGTAAAATAGTGAATTTTATTTAGAATTAACTATGCATAATTCTTGGTACTAAATAAAATATATACCAGATTCTCCCACCTCATCTGCCATCTTGGATCATTTTATGCTATGCATTCTGGGATTGTCTTCACTGCAAAAGATACATGTGATGATGCCTTAGCATTTGGCAAAGCTTTCATGTCTGGATTGTTGTCACTAATGCTGCCTTCACGACACGTACTATCGGAAATGGGATAATTCCCACTTCTGAAGTCGTGATTACGAGCTCATCGCATTCAAGTTTTGAAATCAAAGGGCGTTCATGTTAATTTTGGAACAGTTTCTGCTTTTGGTTTTGTTCTGCAGGTGTTGTCGCAGATATTGCATGTGTATTTCTCCATCTACAGGCCCAGTGTGAGAGACAGATGTTCAGAAGTACATCAAGCAGGATGAGACATCTGATGCCACTAGAAAAACCTTTTCTTTTGGGATCTGCAGGTAGAACTCTGTCAGTGGAAAAACACTGAGGTTTAATGCCATGTCTTGATGTGCTAATGTTGGTGTGAAATCATTAATGACAAGTTAAATCATTCATTTAGGCTCTGAATCCCTGAGTCTCTCAGCACACTGCATGTGTATAATGACATTGGTTTTGAATTGCTTAACTTCAGAAAATACTGAACAAAAAGACACTCTCAGAGATGTCAGAAACTTCTCAAATGTTGTATTTTCATGCGAGTGTTGAGGGTAATGTATTTAGTCATAATAAATGGCACTGACTTAGCTCATGAATACTGCCTTATACTGATATAGAGAGCTGCAGTGATGACATATTTTTGTAGGCCAAAACCCAGAAACGAGTTAGCATTTTAGCATGGATCCATAGTCCTGAAGTCAATGTTTTTGTTTGCTTTAAATGCCTGAAATAAGGACTATATCATAAC